>CM075856.1:73199806-73410016 GCA_037975125.1 Latrodectus hesperus | reverse complement strand
TACATACATACTGGTGTGAACAAATTAAGCAGCAGGTTTTTTTTCCTTAACTCCACGTGAAACATCAGAAGTGATGTGAAATTTAGAAATGAAAGATAATATTTTGTACTTTAATAATGACGAAAGCAGAGTTACGCAAAAATGAATATAATGCATATTATGAGATAGGTCTACCTCCCTTACTGCAATGGTTATTTCGCTTCGTCTCTCCATACCCAACATCAGATTGTCTAACAGTTTTTGAGGTAAGAGTACCTATTCCTCAATTAATACCTGTTTCAGTTGTTCAGTGATCCTTAGAAGATGAAACCTTACCCATTCAGTACAGAACCTCCCCAAATGACGATCTCAGGACCACCATGACGGTTACTTCTCTTGATGCTATTAAGCTGAAACTGTGTCCCGATTTCTCTCCAAATCAATTGGCGTTGAGAATTGCTTGTAGTACAGAAACGACTCTTATCCGTAAAGAGGACACAACTCCATTGATGAGATATCCAATGTTTGTGCTTCTTGCCCAACTTTCGATAGGTTCAACTTTCAAAAATATTCAGCATTCAAGTGGAGGAAGAACAGACCACTGTTGTGAAGGCGTCTAGACGTAATAAACTGTAACATTTGACGTCTATTTACTGTACGCAATTGCTTAGCAATTTCTCTTGCTGATTGGTTTCGGATAATTTCACCCACTACAGTTGCTTTTCCTGAGGCTTCTACTGCTAACCTTTCTAACAGTTGGTTTGGAAGGCTTTCTAAGTGCGTGAAAGGACATTATTGTTGATTCCGAATTTTTCAGTCACATCGGTCATCCTGTGTCCATCCTCCAGTTTTATAGTCATTCTTCCTTGTGTGAAGTCGGGCAAGTGATTACTTCTAGTCACATTTCAGGAAAGAACAGCGAAAGTCTTTAACTGCTTCTCCATCCTTTCTTTCATGGTAATCTTGAGTTTCGCGTGGCAACTGCATGTGTTTTATGGATGCCCATTTTGCTTATAACGTTTTGTTTCAGACATTTGCATACATCTGATTTTTCTACTGATTTAGTATATCATTGTATTGAACGCAAGAACTCTTTTTCTGAAACTTCATGGTTATCTAATTAAAATTTATATATAATTTCTTATATTTTTACACAACCAATGTATATATATTCAAGGAATCATGTATATAAATTTTTGAGATATTAAAATGCCTTTTAAATTAAAAGAGACTTTTGTTGATAAAATAAATATTATTTGATAAATTATAAAATATAAATTTGATTTCAAAGAAAACCCAAATTGTACATTTTAAGCAGAAAAATTAATATTTTTCGAAATAAAATTTTTTAAAAAATTATTTGAATATTTTTCTGCTAGATTAAATGAGCTACATGATAAAATAATGCAAGTGCGAATGCTGCGTGCCAAGGAGGGAGAAGAGATAAAGAAGCTAATGACCAAATCAGACGAATTGGAAAAACTTATTATGGTGACGCGGAAGAAATTCAAGATGCCCACAAAAGATCCAATTTGGGAATTGAATATGAGGTAAAATCTAAATTTCAACGTTTATTAAAAAAAGCTTATATTTTTTTCTATTGAAAAACTCGGAAGTCTCTAGATTCTATGGAATCTTTAATTACTCAAATTCAATCAATTTACAAATTGAATTTATTCATAATACACTCGATTTATTCAATCAAAATTTGATTTCAAAAAGATTTAAAAATTTTAGAATCCTTTCTTTCTAAAATAAAAATATGTACAAAAAACTTTTATTCCGCTTAATATTTTTAAATTAGGAAAAAATATTAATTTTGAAAAAATATATATGATGTATAAATCTGCTAAGAATACTCATGTGAAATTTAAAAACAATAATCTAAAATTGCATGCACTATTCATATTTTTTCTTTTATTCGTTTTTCATTGTCATATATTTTTAATGAAGAAAGCATTTTCAAATAAGTATTTATAATGAAAAATATTTTAATATGTTAAAAGAAAATTCCTTTCATAAAAATTACAGTTCTAATATTTATACCTGGTTTCAGTTCCTAATAATTTTACTTTGTATTAATATTCCAAATAATTGCACTATGTACTCCTTTTATTTATTTATTTTTTTCAATTGGTATAAGGAAAAATATATCTGACTTCTTTTCTACAATAATGGGAAGAAAAGTAACACAATATATCAAAGGAATGTTAAATAACGATGTTCGCTATTTTTTTCGATTTTTGTAAAAGTATTGTTTTTGCCCCCTTGTTTAATAACGTTTTTGCTTTTGACTGTATCTCACTGTTCGCACATCGATTAAAAGAATCCCGAATTCAATATTTAATGACGTCATAAGTAAAGGAAGTTCTTTGAGCACTCTACACTTTTTTCGATTTGTTTTTATCCAATCTACATTAATGAACTTAGTTTTGTGATGCAAAATATCATTTTGAGATGCTCTTGAACTATTTCGTAATGTGTATACTTTTGCATGCTAAAATGTAGAACATGTATTCCTGTTCAAACGAAAGCTCAATCATCAGTAATTTATTAATTCTGTTTTTTTGTGCGAAATTGATTTTTATGGGAAATTTTGTCCATTTCTCTCTCTCTAAAATTCATCAGATATTTATAATCCTAGAACATTTGGTATTTTGTAAAAACAAGAATGTAATCTTTCTGAATGACTAGCATGAAAATATCAGTCTTCAATGCCCTACAATTACACGATCCAAGACTGACTGCTGTTAGTAGTTCAACTGTGAATTTATCAACAAATATTTTCTGTACTATGATATATCCAGTAAAGCCAACCTATGGCTGAGTGGTTGGCGCTCCTGACTCCTGAGTTGTGTGTCCCGGGTTCGAATCTCGGTTTGGACATGGATGTTACTTTTTTTCTCTGTATTTCTCTGTTCTTTTTTTTGTTATGATGTATGAATGTGGCCCACCCTATAAATGGGTTTGTGGTGGTATGGCGAGGGCAACGCTACTCGCCTCCGTGACTTGGTTCACAGGTGGCCGCTGGGTAACGACTAATGAGTAGCAGTTTCTGGCCTTGTTGTAGTATATGGTTCGTCACCCAAGTGCACGCCATTGGAAAAAATATATATTCCGTAAATTATGATGTTTGATTTAATGAGTTTTTAAATTCTTCTTGGGTATGAGCAATAATAGATTGATATATCTTTTCTATTTTATTTTAATATTTCATTATTTTCTTTTCTTATGAATTCATAATTTTAAGAAAAAAATTTCTGTCTTTTTAATCTGTAAATTTTTTTGAATTAAAAATTTTTGAATTACATAAATCTTTTGTCAAAAAAAAATAATAAATTTAAATTAAATCTAACAGAAAACAAGGACTGCTCTCCATGTTTAAAACATCTGCATTTTGTTATTATTTAAAATGAATATGATCCATCAAAAAGAAAGCCTAACAAGATTGTTTACTTCATTGGAATTATTTCTGTAACGGGAAATATGTAACTGGACTATTGGTTATACAAAATTATGAAAATAAAAAGTTGGGTAATGAAAGCATAGTGCATCTATGCAATCAAGAGATATAGGCATGCTTGGTTTGTTTGTCGCTCAACGGTAATATTTTGCACACGAGGGTAAGTTAGACCGGAACCTACGGTTTAAAGTGGATTCCGAACCACTACAAACATCCATGCCCACGAACGAACTGTTGAAACGAAAGCAAGAGTGCTAACCATTCGGCTGCCAGCTCGGCGATATAAGCATGCATATTTATATACATATATATTAGTTAACATGAAAATCTATGAAACAATCAATGTTATTGAACGTGTAAGTAATATGCAGTATGCTGAACATCAAACGTCAAAATTTTAAGCGATTAATATTTCTTATACATTGTATACAATGCAAATTGCTTGATAATCAATAAATATGATAAATTAAAAGTGCTTTAATTGTTTTAAAGTATGGCAATACGAGTTGAAAGTGTTATTGAATGCGCGAAACTGAGAACCACCATAGGGCGCTCCGTGGCTGAGTGGTCAAAGGCATCACTGCTAATCGCTTGAGAGAGTAGGAGTGTGGGTTCGATTCCTACCGTGGCCCTGGGTGTTTTCTTCGTTATTCTTCTGTGGTTGTACATCTGTCATTGTGCTATTTGCCCTAATATCGACGAAGACTTACAAGTGGATCTCAAGAATCAAGCATACAAGTCTGAATATATGTAATGTAATAAATAAAATAAATAGAACCACCATACAATTTGGTGTTTATTCGGAAGAATAGTTTAAATTTCTTCATAATTGTTTACTTCAGAAAAATTTCAAGACTTCTTCAAATTCATATCATATTGTAATATAGGAAAAAAGAAATGAAATGTGTGTGCAGTATTGGATTCCATCCGGGGAGAGAAAGAAGCATGATTTATACTCAGCTACGTTTCGACGTTGTACATTTTAATAAACGGTCAATGATGCAATAAACAGTGTTTTTATGAATATAATTTTTCTCGGTGAAATGTTTCTTCACATTTTATCATTTTTGGTTACATTTACGGGATGATTTTCTATGATTCCCTAAAGTCTTCTGCATTATTGTAAAAAAGACAATGTAATGCAAGTTGAAATTAAAAAACTCTTTTCAGGTTTCAAAAAGCTATTTTCGATTTTATTTCCTTTTGTGCTCTTCGTAGGAAAGCCATACTTTTTGTTTTGTAAGCTTTCTTCCTTTATACATCAAAATAAAAGCTTTCCTGTGACGTTTCGGTTAATATTTTTTGAAACAACATTTGTTATTTAATGTTTAGATGTTATGTGTAACGTCTGAGTAAAATATGTTGAATAAATTGGAAATTTCCACTCTTGTTTAAAATTCCAGGCACTCTCTTTATTGTCTTGACATACTATAAAATAAGTGATTTTCATACGTTTCTGGTAAAATGTACAGTTGATTTATGATTGATTATAATTTGATTCATTAACGAAAATTGAAAAATATACAAAAATATATGTGAATTATATTGAATTTTCATAATTCAGTTTCCTGTATACTAATGCAAAAACAATTTTGTACATTAAAAATTAAAATTTAATAAATCAGCATCACACAAGCAATAAATGTAAGCAATCGATACTGATTATTAAATTTTAAAAATTTCACTAACAAACACTGCAGTACGAAAATCTTTCCTAAGATGTGTTATCGGTTTCATACTATTTGTCAGATGACGAGTGAGTAGCTTAGGTGGGGAAGGAAGAAGTTCTTATAAATTTACTAATTAATAAAGGTTTATTTACAGAATATTTACAGACATCTTTAAGGTAGCTCCTTCATAGTGAGCTCCTTCTTACAATCTCTCTTCGCAATTACTTCTACACACCTCTTAACATGACCTCTTAAACACTGCCATCTAGTGGCCACTCATTTTATAAGTAATATTACAATTTGTTGCTAACAGATGTTTCAAAATCATTTCAAGAAATTGATATTCTTATGAATCGTACCGTAATAATAAATAATTGTAGCATTAGCAGGTCTAATAAAAATTTTGTACTTTAACGCACACACATACACACACATGAAAGTGTGTAAGAGTTATACAGTGAGATATCTCTTTACGTCCCATAAACATATGTTTTTAATTGATGAGAGGCATGTTGATGTGCATGCACTGTGTATATAAGAAGTTCAGAACACAATGTGCAATATGTGCTTTTGTATTATCTCATTAAGAGGCAGTGTTTCGCATTCTTCGAAGATGAAGAACAAATACTTTAAGGTATCAGAAATACATGAATCCTCCTTCAAACTACCATTACTTCAAACAAGAGATGTGTGAATCATGTCCCCAAGAGCAGAATATACCATCACAACGTGTGCTGGCTTCTAAGACGATATCGAATGTCACCAGTTAACAAGTATTCTTTTCGGAGCCTCCAGACAAGAGTAGAACCATCAGAATGCTGCGTACAGAATTGGAAATTGTTTGAAAAAGAAGATATTTTGCCATTCCTGCTTACAGTTTTTTGTTGGGGCCATCAGAGTTAGTCTGTCTTTATCTTGCAAGGAATGCCAAAGCAATGGTCATCATGATGATAGTCTGCGCTGTTCCTAACTGGAGCAGCAAAATAGATTCTCATTACTGGTCCACATTATAGCCGTACGACTTTGAAAGACCCCTATTATGCTTGACCTCATGGACATTTGTCAGGCGATGGCATGGATATCTTGCATGCTGTTTAGGATGACCTTCAGCAACTCATCAAACCCATATTCACACGAGAGTGTTTGGATTTCGAAGAGTTCTACTGAAATATCAAATAATATGTCCTCTTGATAGACACTTATGCTGCCTTCACCAAGCTCCGAAATTTGTTGGTAACCACTTTTTTATATTCGTAGCACAGCACGATATACTGCGAAAATTTTAGTTTTACAAAACAATTTCCGAATGAAAACACCAATGCCATTTTTAATGCAGTATAGTTAAGATATCGCTTGTTTCTCCTGCTTCCTCCAAATGTTTTAAAATGCTTATCAGTAGCATATTCTAATCTCTTTTCTTCCTGTGATTTTGACGTTCGTATGACCATTGTCTTAGGATTTTCCAGTTTAGTTGCCAGCAGTGTATACATTAATAAATTTTTAAGCCATTACTTAAATGTAACATAATTTTATTTCTTTCAATTAAACTTACATTAATGAACTAAATTAAAAATGAAATAATTTAGCTTCCAAAGAAATACATTTTTTAATTTTCGCTTAAGTATAATAGAAAATTTGTTATGACCATCAAACATTTAATTATCGAATAATTTGATTACTATCTTTAATTGACAGATTTTAATTAATAATATGTGTATTATTATAGAATTCGTAACAAAGTACAAGAAAACGAAGAGCTAAGGAAGTTGCTGCTTCTTTGTTTTTCCTTTCAGTCTCAAGATTTCAAGTTAAGTGAAAAATTTGAAAAAGAAGTTGAAGAAATTTACATTTCCGCTTTTGGTAAACTCGAGAAATCAAATATTAACAATCTCTCTAAGGATGTAACACCAGAGATATAGTTTTGAAGGAATTAAAACGAATCTTCAGAATGCATACTAGGAAATTTTCTTATGATTATAACATAATAAATTGTTCGTATTAAATTTTTAACATTTAATTATTTTTGTTTTATTTATATTTATCGCCAAGTAAGTAATATATTTCAATATCTTAATCGTATTATTTCTGTTTGTCAAAGTACTGTGAAATTATTAACTTCTAAATTGACTATACTAAAGGATACAAGTAAACTTTAAGTATTTGTAGGATGCAATTAATATTTTGAGATTGCAGTTACGAATTTTTGGGATAGAACTTGGATTGTTACAATTTAATTTATCACTGTATGGTCATTATTTGCTCACGATTAAATAAAAACCTACAGTTTAAAATAAATTAAGGAACCATTACAAACATTCATACCCGAAAATAGAATATTGTAGATATTTCTTATGTTTTCAACATTCATATTCATTGCGCTATCTAATTTTACATAGACTTGTGAATTTAAGGATTAATGTTATATTATCAACTTATTAAAACTGTGAGAAAACATTTTCATTTGTTAATGCTGAGAAGATTTAAAAAAATTTAAAAAGAAGGGTGAGAAATACCTACCAATCTGTATATATATATATATATATATATATATATATATATATATATATATATATATATATATATATATATATATATATATATATATAACTCTTTCCCGTAACAACAGACGAGGAAAAATTATTAAATAAAATATACTGGATTATATATAGGTTTTGGCCTAATTTGTATCTACTTACTAACACTGCTTTGACATTGAAGAATTCATCAATGCGCAGTCTCATAATTTAAATTATAAAATTTTATCATCCTTTAGTAGAAATAAAATACATCAAATATTTGACCTCATAAAATAAATATATCAAATATTTTGTTAATGTGAGAGATCAAATTTAAATTTTCATTAAAATTAAGCTAATTAAAAACTTGAAATGCAGATGCCTGTTAAACTAATGCAGAGAGGCATAAAATTTAAGCCAGAAAATAATGTTTTACAGAATAAATGACAGCAGTACATTAAATTATTTGATAAGAAATTTTTAAAAGATTTTATTCCCTTTCTTATCTTTTTCAAGCATCTTATCCCCAGGGTAGTTTTTAACTTAAACATAACCGCAGAATTCTTGATATCTCATTTCTTACAAAGGCTTTATTTTGTAAATAATATCGTGGCATACATAACAATGTTTCAGAGTTTTTAGAACAATTTTACAACCTTTGAATTCATCCTTTCTGGCAACTCCCATAATTAAGATAAGTAAAATTCTAAAACTTCATAGCATTTGGCAGAAGCAATAGAAAGTTTGGTATTATTGAAACACGTATGCTTTTCAACATTTAGAGAACGTTGGTCTATGAAATTAAAAGAATTATCAAACTCGACGCATAAAAGTGCTTTTCGTATTTCATTTGGAATGTGAAAGTATAATAAATATGTTGTTATTCTCATCACTGCAAATAATTAGCGAAGTTATGAACGTCTTCATGACAGATAAATTACACATCTGGCCACTCAAATTGCAACTCCAAGAAAGATAGGAGATATCACAACAACATTTATTTTGTAGATAACATGTTGATCAAGTATCAAATAATTAAATTTATAGACTTCTGTGAAGTGTGGTTACTGCCAAAATGAGAAGCCAGAGTAGCCGCTATTGTTGGAGATCACCGCTGCCACATACTCGGCATTGATTCAAAGAGACTTTGGATGTGCTCTGGGTGTATAGCAGACCAAGCAGCTTCCACACTTTGACAAAGATGATCTGGTGTGGCAGCTGGGGATGTAATCTGAATCAACCGTTGAACAACCATGGACTACACGTTTTCAATCGGGAAAAGATTCGGAAAGCAATCCGGCCAGGGAAGCAATTTAAGCTGGCGATTGACGAAGAACTCTTGTACAATACGTGCCACGTGTGGTCGTGCATTATCCTGTTGAAAATGGCTGTGGGCAAGTCTTGAAAGAAAGGAAGGACAAGTGGCTCCAACACCTCGGACATATAGCGCTGGCTGTTTAAAGTACCGGAAATACGTACAAGAAGAGTGTCAAAGTGATATCCAATACCACCCCATACCAAAATACCCTGTGCAGGACCAGTGTGGCGGTTCATAACGTAGCTATTCAGGATCCTCTCTCCATGGTGTCTCTAGAATAGAATCCATTGTGATGTTGCAGACGGAAGTGTGACTCGTCAGTAAAGACAACTTCATTCCACTCTGCCATCCACATCCTTATTTCATGACACCATTGGCGGTGGAACCATCTGTGGTCCTGAGTTAAGGATACATGAAGTAATGGACGTCTTGCGGACAGACCATTGGTGCTGTAAACGGCGTCGAATGGTGCACGCAAAAATTGGATGATGCGTTAGGCAGGCAGCAAACCTGTGCACTGCATTGCTTGTGGATGGTGTTTCACTGGTGTCTGTTTTGTGGATCTCTGGTATATCTGGTATACCAGCCAAACAGGAAACAATCACGTCATTAATGACATCACTCCAAATATTGACCATTGAAAGTTTATTTACAGTTTAAATTGCATTATTATTGCACTGCGTATTTGTTAATATTTTCATATTTGAAAAAAAATAATCATGCCCAAAATGCCAAGAAATATTGCATATTATTCTTTGATTTAAATATCAGCAGCAAATATTTTTGTTGAAATATATTTGGAAGAGGAAAAAAAAGGAGAACAAAATTTAAATAATATAAAGCTTATTTCAATTGCCCATGCAACTTATTTAAAATAAAGTTATTCATTGTTTAATATGTATTTTTAAACTATGAATAATAACTAAATTGGGAAATTCTTTTATAAAAAAAATTTTTTTACTACAAATGCTTATGGATTTGCATTATATTAAAAATTCTAATTCAAAAATTAATTACATTTCATTTCAGAGTCTGTTTCATAATATTTAAATAAAAAATACAAATAAATTTATTTATCATATTAAAGTTCATGCATTTAATGCATTCATAAATATTATTCAAAAATAAAATAAATTAAAAAATATTATTCAAATTAGCGTTTCTGCATTTTAGTTGCAGTTAAATTAAAACGCTTTATTCAGTTAATTTTTATTAAAAACTAAAAATACTCAAAATATTTTTATAATTTTAAAAAGCAATTTCAATGAAGAAGACTTAAATAAAATGAAAATAGTTTTTAAAAAATCTTGGGAAATTTTACCACAGAATTGTTTTTCGAAATTATAACTAATTATTCAACTGAGATCTTTATATAGTTGATTTTTTAAAATTTTTATTAAAATAACTAGCATCACGTTGGTCCCACAAGCCCTATTATCTATTGAAATATATATAATCGAATAAATAAGTACATATTATAAAACAAAAATATATAAAATTCTAAAACATATTGACCAATTAAATTTAACATGCTTTTTAAATATCCAATGATAAATTCTTCAATTTCTACAGAAAATTTGAATTCCGTGTTTTTATACAAACAGCGCGAATCAAGTAAATATACACTTATCCCTCGGTTGTGGATGAAAAAATTAAACATGCTGAATAGTTCGTTTGGTGGAAAGCTACGCCTCAATTTGGTCATACATGACGTCATTTCGTGGATAGCTGGTGGAAGGTTGGTGGATGGCTTGTGGACAGCTGGTTGTCATCCACCATGTCCGGCTGAAAGTGACCAGGTTTGCTGTCTGCCTTACAGACTGAATGTGCTGTGATATAGTTCGTGGTGTGGTTGAGCGATCCGTCACTGCCATGCTCACATTTTGCAAGTCATCACGTGAAATGGTGCACTGAGGTGGATGCGATCGACCACGTCGGTCCGTCGTACCCTCCTGCATTCAACAATCACATATCCGCATTACAGTTGTTTGGTTTCGTCCAACACGACTACCAGTTTTCCCTGAAAGACTATCCACAATCTCGTCAGGCCAATATCCTTCTTCTGTCGAACTCGGATACTAGATCAAAAAATGATCGCTGCTTTCTACGAAGGATAATTGATCGTTTTTTTTTTTGAAAAAACTACAGGAAAAACACAATTGCCGATCTTGAAATCGTCGAAGTCTTAAATAGTGCTTTGAAGTGGCACCACAGGTGCGCGTGATGTGCGTCCGCGCTAAAATTCCAATCATATCTCATCTCCGCTAATGTTTGTTGTAAATTTCATGCTATTTGCATGCTTCCTTAGGTGTGTTGCATTTACGGTGGCCAGCAGTGAAGATAAAGTGTAAATACACTGATAAATAAACACAAAAGCCTATGTTCTGTAGGATGGAAAATTATAGGAAAACAACTGTCTAATAACTTAGTTAAATTATTAATAATAATTTATCTAATTAATTCTCTAGCTATTAGTAAAGACGTTTTTATATATTTTGGAAAAAATGAAACGGACTACAAACGATGATTTTATAAAGTTTCCATCCGTCTCTAATGCTGCATAAAATATTTTTAACATTATTAGAAAAAGCATAGTGTTTTCCAACTTCCAGAAATCTGAACCGAGAACTTTTATCTGAAAAATTAATCATGAACCGTACTTACTTAATATTTTTTAGGAAATGATCATTAAAAATTAATTCCTGACAACATGTTTTTTTAAAGTTTTGATTCCTAACTGTTTTAAAATAGAGTACAAGTGAACTTTCCCGTAAACAAATATTTTTTGTTAATTGAAACTGAAAACTATCAAAATGTGATGAATCTCTGAATTTCTGAAAGAAACTAAATATTGTCAAAATCAAATAAATTTTCTTACGCTAAAAAAATTTATATAAAAATTAAATATCTGTATTTTGAACTACTATACATTTTTTAATTAGAATTTCATATTTAGGCTTTTCTGTAAAATTGTATTTCAGTTCAGGCACTGTTTTTAATAGATTTTCAGTTGCTGTTTTTCGTGTCGTTTGTACATATATTAATTTAATTTAAAAAATAAAGCTCGTATGTTTAGATACATTGAATAAAATTATTAATTTAAATTTTTTTACGAAAATATGAATATTTTTACAGAGTTATTATAATAAGTTTTAGTATTAAAAAAGTTACAATGCTTCTCGATTTTCATAGCATGAAAAATTTTGGGATACAGTCTAAATGAAACATTTTTGGAAGTAATAATTTTTAATTTGTGAAACATTATTAAAATTTTTTAAATAGTTTTGCTTTCATCTAATTTTAACTCATAAACTTTTTCTAAGAATTATCATATTTTTATAATACCGTCTTTATTTATAAAAACTGATGAGAAATTTCTCAAATTCAGGCAAATATTTTACTTTGGAATATCAGAATGCTTAAAACATTTTTGAACATTACAGAATTTGATCGATTAATTCAGAATGTTGTATAAACTACAAATTGCAATATCTTCCGTAAAAATATGTAAATTAAATTTTTGAAATATTTAGAAATATATCTGGCAATGAAGTAGCTGAAAAATAAATGTGAAATAATAAAAGATACAGTAAACACAGTTAGCAATTTTATTACACTTTTAAATTCTAGAAAGAAAAATGACAAATACATAATATAATTTGAAATTTCGTCGGTAAAAATCAAAGACTAGATACGACGATGGATGAGATAGTTTTCACTTAAGACATTCTGAAAAACAAATAGGTTTTTTTCACATTATAATAAAACAGTAAACATGTACAAATTGTAATTTATAATAATTTCGAAAAAACAATCTTTCAGCGTACTTATATGATTAATTAAAATTTTAGTACGCAAAAATTAGTTTGCTTAAAATCTATATCCCCATAACCTTATAAATCCTTTTTGTAAGATTTTAGAAAAAGCTCAACTGGCGAAAATAATTTTTTAAAAACAAGATTAAACTAAATAGAGTGCTAGTTTAAGTTGTTTCGCAAAGTTAGATTGCGCTATCTAGCTTTTATTTGCACTATCTAGCAGTAAAACTAAGTTAAACATTTTTCTCCTCACAGAGGCCATTGATATACAAATAAAAATTCAGATGAAATATTTACAAATGACGTATGAAAACAAGCATCGAAAAGCTTATCAACCCATTCTGCAAAACTATCAAATCAAACTTTTCCGAACTGATCATAACTATAAACGTTTCAGTTTGATGAAATATGTAAATTATGAAATTTAAAATATAATTAATTTTTCACTTTGAATCATTAAATGAAAAAGAAAATCACGCAGAGTTATTTTTATTTAAGCAAAAAAAATTATGTAACATTAAATTATGCATTATTAATAGCTCTATAATAGTAATTTTAATTATTTAATCAATTTTCATTGCTCAGAAAACTTAAAAAGTTAATTTTTATCAATGTTAATAAAATAATTTAAGAAAATAATTTTTCGATTTTAAATGTTTGTTCAGTTTAATTACCTTTATAAACTATCAGGATTATCTACGAAAGTAAAAAGGGAATCCTCACATAACTGATTTCAGAAAAAAATTATAAAAGGTACAAAATCAATTGAATTTTTAGGATATAAAAAAAACAATCATTAATGCATTAAAATATAATAAAAATATTCTTGCATCCAAAAATAAGTCCGTATTTTAAGATGTAAAAGTCCACTTGATAAATAACGATAAGAATACATGTGAACAAAAGATGACATACAAAATAAATGACGGAAAAAGTTATAGGAATCAATAGCTTTGCATATTATAATGTATTTTTGAAGATTTCTATTGAGGTATGATAGCTTTCTATTGCTGCCGGAACATTCCGTTGATCATGATGTTTGCCAGCGCATTCCTCCGTCTTTTCCAAGCGCCGAGATCTTTGGCGTGGTACCTCAGCTGCTTCAACCACTCCACGGTGTCTGTTTTACATTCCGCCTGTGCCACAAAAGCAAAGAAGAATCAGTCACATTTCAGCGTACCAAACACAAGATATTTATTTTATGTAAGTGTTTCCACTATTATAAATAAGCTATTAAATAAGTTAAAATATAAGCTCGAACAATTAAGTTATAAATAAATTAGTTAAAATAAGTGAGGTTACAATACCGAATGATTGTACAAATTCAATATGTATGGTCTAACAAAATGAATTCGTATTATTAAACTTAAGTTTTTCTAATTAATTTGCATCAGTTTTTTTTGTGTAGAAATTTGTAGAAAACTACTATAGGAAGACATAAAAGCGAAAGAAAATGAAGTTTCTAATTATATTTTTTAATTCATAAAGTGTGTGTGTAAGAGAAATTTTTCGACTAAAAATGGTTTGATTTAAGAAAATTCAGGAAATAAATGATCGACTGATAAATAAAAACTTTTGTTTTTACGCACCATTCTTTCAAAGAAAGGATTGACAGAGAGAGGAAATACATCTATTCACGAACTGGGATTCGAACCCAGGACCTCCCTATCCGCAGTCAGGCACTCTGACCACTACACAGCATAGGCAGCGAAATATTTTGATAAATATTATTTTTAACAATAACGATATTTGATCAACTTCTTCACAGATATAAGATACTTAAACTAAGTCCAATAACTATCTCTCTCATCACTGTTTCAAATACGTCTCATATACAACTATTAATCTACTTTACAATTATTCGGCTGTTTGAGAACATTCATTATATTGACGTGGTTAATCTGTAAAAAAACATCTAATAATATAAGTATTAGAATGCTATGTGTATACATAATTCTAGTAATTTGGAGAATTAAAAGTATTGAGCATTTAAAACCAACATATAATACATTATGTCTTTCAGTTAAACTCTATAACAGTAAAAGAGATCTGATTTATATGTAGAAAAGTGTTTTTTATTCATTAAAACAAGATCAGGTGTAAAAGCTGTAAATTGAAAAGAACCTGAAGAACTTTTCTATCTTGTACAATAAACTTGCATATAATTCTTTCAATTGAATGACTAACAAACTTTATGCAACATAAAATTAAATGGAAGGATCTTACCTTCAGGAATATTGACTCCTTCGTTGTGTATTCCTGAATTTCAATTATGTCTTCATCCTCAAGTTCGGTGCTGATGACACAAACCCCTAGATGCAAAGGATCCTACCCAAAACATATTGAAACATTATTATGATATTGTAGGACATAAAGTGGCAAATGGATAAATTTATGTAAAATATTTATTATCTATTAAAATTCTTTAAAATTCATTATTTGTTTTAATGCAAAGGAATGAAGATTGTATTATTTGCTTTTATATTTAAATATTTATACATATTTGTAAGTATAATTATATTGGAATCATAAAAACACATTTACTTCTTAAGTGAACATTTCAGATAAAATATTGTATATTTTATTGAGGTATATACATTGCAATTGGAATGTTACATAGTTTTACAAGTCTTATGCTTTGATAGAAAAAATATTTATATCAATGTTATAAATTTTTTCCCTACGGAGCGATTTCACGATTCGAGACGAATGAAAAAATGTTTTGCGAAATAATTGGAATTGAATAGCATCAACTTCAATAAAAAAAAAACTATCACAACATCTTGTTATATCCAAAATAGTAATGAGCAAACCTTTAAAGTGGAGCATTCAGTTGTGTATTGAAAAGTAATATAACATTTGTCCTCTGAGCATACTTTTTCGTCCTACTATTAACTTTAAAACGTTTGAAAATAAGTTCGATCTAAATTATGTTGTTTTGTTAAAGTGTGAATGAATGTGTTCAATTAATGATTACATAAATAAAACACTTGGAAATGAAATTTAATCAGAGGAATAAATGATGAATTAAACTTAACTATTCATGATACAAGTTATCTTGGTAAATTTAGCAATGAAGTGACAAAGTTCATAAGTTATCATGTATAAAAAATTTTGCATTGACAAATATTTTCTGATCTCACTTGCAGTCGCAATGCAATATATCAAGCATTAGAAATAAGTTATATTAATGTCTTTAATATTACATATATTGTTTATTAACTTGAAAATCAAAGGAAGAAAAATAAATGTCAAAGTTAAATAGAACTGAAAACCCCAAACAAACAAACCTGATTCAAATGAAAAAAATATCACAGAAAATTTTAATCACGTTAAGAAATACTTTCCTGATATTATTTTTTTTTCTGACTTCAAAAACTGGAGTTTTCAAAAATAAGTCTTAAGAAAGCAACTAAAGATTTTTTTTTAAAAAAGAAAGCCAGTATTAAAATCAGAAAAGAGAATTTTCAATCTGTGGTTTTTTTACACGAAATAAATATAATAAAAATTAATTTGATAAATACAGAAGTAATAATAAAATTAAAGTTTGACATGTTGACAAAGAGAAATTTTTTATAACAGCTACCATTTCGAATTTTCTGGCAACTTACGTATTCATTGATGATTATATAAATATGTTTTTTCAAAGGAAAAATTAAAATGGATTAATAAAACACAGAAAACAGATGAATTAACAACTAATGTAAAATCAAATGCGTTCATTTTTAACTCTTATAACTAATGTAACTTCACTTCTTATCATAACTTTATTTGATTACGTTTGAATCGATATATTATGTGGCTACACTTTTTTTAATAACTTTGTATACAAACCCTTGCGAGGCTGTATCGACCGTTCTTCTCTTTCATGAGCAGAAGGGTTGCATCCTCGATTCCCGTATTCCTGGGGAAGAGGATGCCTGAATCCTGCGCAAGGTCGGGTCTGTAGTTGCTGTTCGGCTTGCCCTTTGTGGCCAAAAGAGCGTGGCTGGGGGAGAACTTGACCGCCCGCCCACGGCGTGATTTGGTGAAATCTATTGCACCACTGAAAGCTAACTTTCCAGCCATTACGAAGCGAATGTCTTCTTTGCTCCATTCTAGAACTTCCATGGCCATCTGAAAGCACAAAAAAATGAGTTCTTTGTCTTATGAACTTCATAACACAATGCCATTTAAAAACATGAATTTAAAATAAATATATTTCGTCGTTCTCTGTAAATGACATACGCTTGTGAAAACTAAGAATTATAAGATTTAAAGTATAAAGTACGACAATGTAAAATATTACCAATGATTCCATAACTGCTCATATGCTTCATTTACAACTTAGTTCTATGTTGGCTAATATTTTTTATTTCTCTTTGCTTTCAATTTCACACACACACGCACGCACGCACGCACACACACACGCACACACACACACACACACACACACACACACACACACACACACACACACACACACACACACACACACACACACACACACACACACACACACACACACACACACACACAAACAATTGTTTTTTAAGGATATTCCTTTCCCTAAAATGTATATTATATTTTTCTTAAAATAAAAGAAGGAGGAATGATTATTCGAAACTAAGTTATATTTTTAATAATATTTTATACATACTATTTATGGAAATAAAATATAATTTGCTACTTAACATTTATAAGTAGGATACATTTTCTCAGAGTTTCCAACTTAGAACTTAGACCTTTCCAACTTAGAACCAACTTAGAGTTCTCCAACTTAGAATCACTAAGTTGGGACTGGCAAATTTGTAAAAATATGTGAAAATTGATTAAATTTCAAGTTACGTAAGCGCTTTGATCAACGTATATATATTATAAGTTTTATAAGATCAACCCTAATGTTATAAAGTTTCATTAAAAAACTATCACTGATAAAAATCATGTGATTTTGCAACAAAGTAATCATACTTTTTGTATTTAAATATTTCATTATTTACATTTGTGTGTGTGTGCTTAAAAAGAAAAGCAGCCAAAGAGAGAATAATGTATATATTTTACGATTTTTCTAATGGAGTGCTATGAATACAATTACATAAAATCAATTACAATCACGAATCAAATTACATAAAATCAAACTAAAATATTTGAATATATAAAATTAATCCAGATGCATTTAAGAATTTTTATTAAATAAATACATTTATTTATTTATTTTTTTTGAAAAATGATTCAAAATATGTAAAATTTTCAATCGACTCTTCGTTGTGATTAAGAACAATAAAACATTTTTCTGAGCATTTTTAAATTACATTTTTTTAGAATTATATGAAAACAAGAGTACTTAAAATTGCGTTTTTTTTTAAAGGAATTAATATCACAAGGACAAAAAATTTAAGACATTTAAAGAGTTTAACGTTTTTTCTTAGCGTCTTATTATATGATTTACTTTATCTTATTCCTTCTTAGCCTTACGAGCAGATAGAGCAACTACAGTTACAGTTCAATTACATTTCTGAAAGTGTAAAAAAAAAAAAAAAAAAAAAACGATTTGTATAAACTTGTTCTGCAAAATAAATTATTCAACCGAATATTGCTATCATACCAAAATTGTAAATTACATAGCTATTTTTTATAAATATGTAATGGATAAAATAACAGAATTTTATATTATCTAAAATAATTAGTAATATTTTCAGAAAGAAATTTTTTCTGAAATAAAAAATAAATGTATTTTAGTGCAGGGAAGATTTTAATTCAACTCAAAACAGTTTGTTATTCACGGGAGTTTATTTCTTACCTTTCTCAACTGGATACTTCCTATATCCGACACGTTGGTAGACCTCCTATGAGTGGTGGAAATATTTGAAATCCTTCTCCAAATTTTCGTACCCGTGATGCCTTTCGTTTGCTGTAAGGGATGATACAAATTAAATAGTTAATATAAAATCGATATTTCCTCAAATAAAGAAATAAAGAGTTTTGAAACATTAATTACACAAATAGCATTTTTACTGAGAAAAACTATGCTACTAAAATTAAGTATACTAAAATTTTTTCTGTTTATTTATTTGATTTCATTGACATACTAATTTTCATTAGAAGAAGAAAATGTAGTTATCTATAGTGAAATGTATTTATATATTATCATTTTTTAATACAAATTTTAAATTTTTGAAGTAAAATAAATAATTTAATGATTCTAAAATCCATTCTTATATACAAAGTTGATCGTACTTTGTTCTTCAGTTAATATATTAGATTTGTACTTTTTTTTGTTTCATATTAAATTAAGAATTTATTTTTGATTTTTTGAACTAATTATTTAACAGATAAAGTATGAATTTCATGTCATTAAAGTCAATAATCATAGATTTTTATTATGGCACAGTTAATATTAAAATAAAAGAATAAAAAGGATGTTTTTTATAATTATTAAATAAACTAAATAATTTTTAATTTCCAGTTGCGAAAATATCTTTTAAAATAAAACCTAGGTGAAAACTTATGAAATAATTGAGAATTGTTTTTTTTATACTTAAATTTCTTAAATAGCTATTTGGGAAGTAGAAAAATTTCAAAACTTCAGTAAATCATCATTGTACTTAAGTAAGTAAAGTAGAAGAATAATTCGGAATCTCTCCTCATTAAAATTTTTATAGGGTAAGATGCAGTTTTGTCTTGTGAAAGTTTGGTAATAATATTCCGTAAAAGGAAACTGAACTATTTTTATGACAAAATATTTTTTTAGTTTAAAAAAAAGCACTTTATTTGACGAAAACAATATAGTTTAACTGTTTCATAGTGAGATGTAGTCTTGAATTAACTTACGTATTCCTAAAACTGTTAAAAGAGGTAATAAGAATTATGAAGCTTTCATTTTTAGAAAAATCAGAGAAATGCATTGATTGATAAATAAAGTTTTCAATTTTTTGATTAGATTTATTGAAAAATTATATACTATTTTTTTAAAAATAATCAAGATTTTATTTTCTAGCTTTTCAATTTTCAATTATTTGATAAGTTAATGAATAGATATGAAAATGTGCAATATGACTTAATACAATTTACTATCGTAATCCTTTATATTATGTCCTGAAATTTATTATTATTTTCGTTTGAATAACATAAAATTTTTCATAATTTGTAAGTAAGTAAATATTTTCAAGCAAACAATTTGCGTATTCTTACATCGCCCTCATTAAAAACAAATTCGTATGCTAAATGAATAATGCATGAAATTAAAATGTTACCAATATATTTTATATCCATTGTTACTTAATCAATCCTAACCTGTCATATTTAAATTAAGTTCGGAAATAAGCTATATTTTGAGTTATATATTATAGTTATTATTACAGTTACATATTATAGTTATTATAGCTTATATTTTGATTAATTCCTTGATTATGTAAAATATTTATTTATAAGATTTGCTTTAAAATGTAAAATAAAAAAAACTAGAAATTGAAAATAAGCTCGTCATTTAAATTCAGCATGATATCAATGGACAAATAAACGAATTTTATCTGAATGAATTCCTGAATAACAGAATCTTTTCAGAAATTAAAAATAATGATGGCTTTTAATTGATGGTTCTCAATTGAAAAATTTGCTATAGCCAGTGAAAGATAAAAAAATGTATGAAATTATTTTCTGGAATTCTACTATTTTGTTCTTAGATATTAGGAAGTGTCTAAGAAAAAATTTAAGAAACTTTCGTAATGTTTAATAAATGTTATTTGCTTGATAAAATTTCATTCAAATTATGTTTACCTTAATTTTCCATTTAATTTTTAGTTTTATCTGTTTAGCGCCAAGTTAACATTTTATAATATTAGACTCTTAATTACGTTAACCTAACTTTTTTAAAATTTTATACATACTTTGGGAATGAAGTTATCTTTCCTTTTAACCACAAAAATTTTAAGTATTAAATAGATGCATATGATAGATAAGCATTTTTCTCTTTCTATTATTTCCATTTAAGGATGGGTTTCCATATAAAGTACAGGTGGATTCCTTTACGTAGATAGAATTTAAAACAGTTATATAACATTCCAGGAGTCTCCATTAAAGATCCATAATAACTTTAAGAATTTATTACATTATAATATCCGTTTTTAAAGTGAAGATTTATTTAGAGGGATGTGATCTCCGGATCTAAAATAGAGTGTCTTAGTTTTTCCAATTCTTGGTATAGAGAGAAAGAGAGAGAGGGAGAGAAAGAGAGAGAGACAGTGAGAAAGAAAGAGAATTTGATCAGATCAACAAATAGTCGAGAAAACTTGAAAATCAATTCTATATTACAGAATACAGTGGATTACTATTTTTAAATACTAATTTGAAGTTTAAAATAAAAATACTATCAAAACACCAATCACAACCATTGTATTAAGCCCTTAAATGTTATATAATAAGGTTTAATTAATTAAAAGTTTTTGCTAAAATATAAATGCATTAAATTAGTTATTTTATTGTTAGAGGATATTAAAGAATTTTAGTTCAGAAATAGAAAAAATGCACCAATGCATCAAATATAGCCACAATATTATTTGAAATTGAATTTTTGAGCAGTAATAATCTGTATTTTAATATTCTGTTACACTTATGCATTTAAAAATGAAAGTAGAAAAAAAAAACAATAAAACAAACCCAGGAGCCATTTATTTTCAAAGTTTTGTTCATATTCTTAGTTAAGTCATAATTTTCTTAAGGACAGTTGTTAGAAACATAGATACATTGTATGCAATATATTAGTATATTGTAGCGAAGAATATGATATAGACTGATGAAGAAAATTAACCTTTTAAAAGAGTTGGTGTCGGAGAAAACATGAAATCCCTAATCCTAACGAATTTAAATTATTTTGATTAGAGTAAGTTTTAGGATTTAATTTAATGATTTAGAATTCGATATTTAAAATCTACTGTAATTATTAAAATGAAATCCATGTCTGCATAGTGTACGTCATTTATTACAATACAAAAGTTTACTTACTTTTCGATACGTACAAACGCCAATCATGGGTACAGATTCTGCGTGGGCCCGAAACTCACAATCTGTCTGCCACGATTACTGAACGAATTTGTATCTCCGTAACGGTGACAAACACTGCGCGAGGTTTTTCTCAATTTGTTAAAGCGAGTAACGTCAGAGAAGCATCACTGAGAAAGGGGCAGGGGTGTAAAAATAAACGCATTCAAATTTCCATCACTGTTGCCGAATGCATCTGCTGCTCTTCCCCTGAACAGAAACAATTTTCTATTCGTTCCCTGATCGCGTCACCACAGAAGCGTCATCCTCAGATGAGATGCGGACACGAGGCGTCGCATCTCTGCCTTGATTAGCCTTGTTGGTTGACGAAATTATGCCACAAGAGTTATGGATGTATGTCATTATTCAATGATGCGTAATGATGGAGTGGCTGCGGGATATCTGAGGATGAGGGTATTGCCGTGCTCTTGAGAAGGAAAAAAAAAAACCCTCATAAAAAAGAGAGCATGAAATTGACATTTATATAGTGGTTTGTTTTCGTTTGAAAGAAGATAAAATAATTGTGACAAATTCTGTTTTTAGATTATGTAACTACAGAACTGCAGCAAGTATAATTCAAAAAACTAAAATTCTATATAAAAGCCATCGTTCTATATTTAATTTCTATTAATCTTTAATAAATGTTGTAAATCGGAATAATTTTCATGTAGTAGCTTATTCTGGAACAATCTAATGGCTTTTATTTATAGTTATTTCTCAAATTCGCAAATTTTTTTTTTTATATTTTGCTTTGCTTCCTTCGCTGAGTGGTATTTTGGTGTCACATTTTGGTCGCTAATCAGAACATAATAAGTTATGTTTTCAAAAATGTCTTTACATTCCTTTCTGAGAAGAATATTAATTAATTTAGAGATCAATTTGTGTATCACAAAGGAGGTTACCCGAAAAATTTCAAAGCCCTTATCGAAATAAATATGCCTGCAGAAACAGAAATTGATCTTCTGTTAGTAAAATGGTACTAAAATCGAATCAAAAGCAAAGGGTAGTCCTCAGATGCTCGATGCGTTTCCATGAATTTTCCTTTATTCTTTTGTGGCGAAAATAAGATCTTTTCCAGCAACAGACAAGAGCAGTATTTCAATATTTGGCATTACCACAGACATTGTATTATGAAACTAGATTTGACATACTAATCGCTTATTGCCTTCTAAAAAAGTTCAATGGTTAATACATTTCCGCACAAATAAGTGCATATAAAATGAAACACTTCTTGATAAAAATACTTTCCAAATCATCAATATACATTTTTCAAAATTTTCATAATTCTGTCTTATTTGGAATTATGTGCTTGGTAAAAATTTTAAAACTGATCAAAAGACAGAATTTTAAAAACGAAAAAAAAATTTCGCATCATTTTGTGATAAAAATTCAAATGAATTGTGATTGATTTGTGAAACTGCTATTAGTATCAAATTAAAACTAATTTTTGCATTTTTCTCTTTAAGGTATTTTTTCTTTATTTAATTCCTCACTAGAATTCCTTGCGCGTGGAAAATTTCTTGCATCCTTATTTTAATAAATAAAGCAATTCCTTATTTTGTTTTGAGTATAAATGTAAAGAAGTACACCTAACAATGCACTTCTTTATGCACAGTTATATTATTAACTTTCAAAAATGATAAAGTAGCTATAACCATGATTTATAATGTATCATTTTTTTTAAAAAATTTTATAGCACCCGTTCTAGTGAATTTAATTCGGTAAGCAATATATGATATTTATTCACAGCAAATGTTTGAATACCTTCTCAAATTCATGACTGGAAGCTAATTTATACACAGAATAAACTTTTAAAGAAACCATTTCACTTCTAAGCAAAACATTTAACTTTTTTCATAAATTTATCAAAATTTTATTTTTTAATTTGTTGCAAATTAATAAAATAAGATAGTGTCTGTTAGACTCACTCTCTTGTAACATTTCTTGGCAAGAGTCTATTGCTAAGAACGCATAAACTGTAAAATTATTCTTAGATTTAGATCGTGTTTAATGACCGTCTGATACCATTGCAGGCACTGTTGTAAGAGATCAGCAAACATATCAAATAATATATATAAATCCAGTCTCTTTTATCTTCCTTATGTCAATATATTTTTAAAAGTTTATAAAAATTTTCCAAGGCATTGATTTTTGCTCACTTAACAAATTTCAGTCATCAACATAGAATGATTCATATGGAAAATTGCGGGTTTTGAACATCTTTTAATTAACTAATGCAATAAAAGTAATATTACAAGTAATATGTTTTACGTTATTACTTTATAGCACACAAAACAGAGAGCATTTATGGCAAATAAGAGTCTTATACTTTTGTAAGCAAAACTGAAATATAAGTTCACAAAACTTGATAAAAAGTTTAATATATCAATAATATTTAACATAAAAATCTTAAATTTCTAAAAACTTTTTGAAAGTTTTAACTCAGTATTTCTTTGTTTAATCAATATCAATTCGTTAATTCAATATTATTTTGCTAAATTACACACATATTTTCACACATTTTTCAATTTTTTTCATGAAAGTGAATTGCTTGCACGAACTTTCATCCAATGAACTTTGCTCTGTAATACGAGCAATGCAACTATATGAAACCATCTTCCCGTAAATAATTGGACTATTAAGCATTATGTATCGAAACCATTTAGCAGAAGCACTTAGTACCTTAGCTTTCAATGTATTCAATTTTATTAAATAACTACTTTATCGTAACACTTGAAGTGCAAAAAGTAGCTATTAAATTTTTGTATATTATGTATGAGGTTAAATAGTATAATTATACAAATACCATTTAACAGAATCTCCGTTTGTTTTTTCTATTATATGCAAAATGTTCACTTTTTGTTCTATTTCTTGTATTTGAAAGGACGTTTGCATTATAAAATTATTTATAAAATAATATTTAAGGCTGCATATTTCTTTCAATTTTATAATCAACGTAAATAAATACGTTTTTATTTTATGTTTTAATTTTGATTTCAATTTACAAATTCATTGCAGAAATTTGGTTCATAAAGACTTACATGGTGAAAGAAATCAAATACAAAGTTCCTGCATCAGATAAATATTTCACATACACAAAAATTAAAATATGGTTTTCTTTAAAATTATTAAAAGTTGCTTCAGGTATGTGGAACCTAAAGGGGTAATTCAGAACTGAGTCCCATTAAAAACCGTTACTCGCATGAAAGTTGCCATTTTACAATTTTTTTCCTACTGTTTCATTTGATATCATGCTACAAAACAGATTTTGAGAATAAATTTGTTGATTAAAAATATAATAAATTTTAAAAAAATATAATATTGTACTTAAGTTATTAATAAATGAAATTGCTTTTGGAAACTTGACAAATAATTATTGAAGATATTTTGGATACTAGTAAAAATACATTAAATTTTAAGGATATTCTTCTCCGACAGTTATCATCAAGTATAAAATTTTTCTTTGCCCGATTCCAAAAAAAGAAATTTGGTGTACCGTCCCTTCATTCTTAATGAAAAAAAACCTCTTAAAATTTATTAGCCTTGGAGCCGACTTTCTGAAAATGCCAAATACCTTTTGCATTCAAGCCAGACAAGTTGGATGAAGTTTTTATCTCTTTGCAAGTCATTTTTTTCTTCGTGAAATTTTTTTTATTTTTACAACAAAACAAACTCTAAAAGGAGTCTACGACCATTTGTGAAATTTTTCTTTTAACATTAAGGATTTACAAGCTCGGAAATAGTAGCTAAAAATAATTTGTGAAAATGAAAGAAATCTAAAAAGAGAGAGAAAAATGTACTTAAATTCTTCTTTTGCTTTCCCTCCCATAGTCATGTCTCATCCATCACATGTCTTATTTCTCATCGCATTCCTCATATTTGTTTAAAAAGAATGTACATATGTCATCAGAAAGAAAACGTCAGAATACTTTTTTTACGACTAGATACCTTTCCCATTCCTCGAAAAATGAGTAAACTCAACGTTTCGTCTGGATGGCGAAGTGGAAAATAAGCCAGTAATTCATGGCATTTCTATTAAAAATACGTTTTCTTTTGGTTTGTATTTAAGAAATATAATTTTAGTTCGTAATTGCAATTCCTATCTTAGGATTACGTTTTTTTTAAAAAGAAGACAGAAAGGATTATAATTAATTAAAATTTTTAGATAATTAATTAAAAGAACAGACTTTAGTTCCTTATTGTCGTATTTTGACTATCCATAAATCATGATTATTGGTTGTGATTATGAGTAATTGTTCACACTTTTTTATATCAACTCTCTTAGTGACTAACATTTCATTACTTCTTTAAAAAGTTCATATTTTCTAAATTTCAGAAAACTTGTGTAATTTGCTGCAGTTGGATTTATTGCAAATAAAACTATTTTCATTTAAATGCAAAAATGATGCAAAGTAAAATATTTATATCAAATGATTTATTATTGGATTCAAATGTTTCATTATTTTGGACTTTTTTTTTTAAAGAATTTAACTTTTCACGCGTTTCCTCAACTATTTCAACGAACGATGTTTTGATCTAGTGATATTTTGATTGATAAAATGGGATTTTTCCCCCTAAAATTTGGTACACAGAATTTTGTTTTGAAGGGGAAAAATGCAACAGCTGGGGAATAATATTATTTTAAGATGTTACACGACACTACAAATGGGAATGATATTCTTTTACAATGATGGTTACTATTCAATGTTATTTAATGTCACAAAATAAATTTATGTGTAACTTTTGGTGTACATCTTCCAATATGTCACAAGTAGTTGCAAATTTTATTTATTAAAATTTATTCTAATGAGATTTTTAGTTTATTATTAATAAAATAATAACCGTTTTTTAACTTTTAAAAATTTCAATCCTGTGAAAAAATTTTTTTCATTAAAGATCTTTTATTTTTGGACAATAATTAGTTAAATTTTTGTTAGAGGAAATTAACACGTTGAATGGAAACTAAAAAAATTAGTTCGATATTTTTTAAGAGTTACAAACGTAAATGCCTAAGTTCATTTTATAAATTTTTTTCTGAAAATATTTCTGTTTCGAAATCATGACTAAGCAGAGGGCTTGTAGTATACAAGAGATTTTTAAATTGCTTATTTTTAACTTTTCACTTGTTTTCGTTTTACTTCTGTTTACGAGTGATTCATCACAAAAAGGAAGGGCAAAAGGAAGAGACCGACGATGTTTATCTTCCCTGTACCACATTTTAAAAGTTCAACAATGTTTTTCTCATAAATTTAATATCACTTTAAAATGTTGGAAGAACCCAAATTTGTATGAAAATATTTTTTATGAATGAAATAGAAACGCTTTAATTATTTTTAAACTTTTCGTGAATATCTTTATTTAAAAATGATCACGTGAATAAAGAAGTCAACGATCTTGTTAATGCCAAAAATATTAAACGCATTTTATCAACAGAGCTTGAGAAAATGTCTTTAATATTTTCTGTAGTTATAAAATAATATTGCTGCTACTCAATAATTTTATGTTTGATGTTTTCTGTATCTTATTTAATCTTAGAGGCAGGATCAATAACTTATGAATTGTAAGGCTGGTGGTGTTGCTAGTCGCTTAATCTTGTATAGTTCCTTCTTGTACCTCGACATGCTATTTATGATCATACCTATTGGCGTTCCAATGTTAAGAATGTGAGGAAGGTCTTTATTAGACCCTCTAACTTCTAATTTGAAGAATTTTAACTAAAAAGTTTTGTTAAAATTATGAAGAATCTTATTCGAATAAACATTCTAATCATAAATTTTATTATGATATTTCAATAACAAAATATTTAAATTTATAAAAATAATGTACTTTATTTTATTCGCACATCAACTTAATATATAATTACAAGTTTTTCCTTTCGTCAGTAAGTATATATAATGATAACAGCAATTTTCCTTTATCGCTATAAGTATAATCTTGTTTACAAAATTGAGCAGGATATAAATTAATTTTTAACAATTTTATCTTTTTTCTAATGCCTGATTATTTTTCTTAATTTTAAAAAGTTATCTGTCTAAAAAAAAATTAAATAAAAATAAATCCTAATAATTTTCATAAGAAGTCACTGATGTACTTCCATCACAATAATTAAAGTCAATATTAATTATATATTAATAATATATTACAAATGTTATTACCAAACGCAATATTAATCATATATTATAAATGTTCCTTTATTACTTTAAAATATTGCAATATCTATTGCAATATTTCAAAGTAATAAAGGAACATTTGTAATGCATTATAACAATAACATCGTCCCAAAAATTAGTTAATGAAAGCTGGAGTATAAAACATTTTCGCTGACTTCATTCCTTTCTAAATTTATTTTTATTACTGTGAATATTTTGAGTCATCTATGATAATTTATTGGTTAAATAAAATTACTTGTGTTTCGATAACTATTTTTAATTGTAAATGAAATGCTTTTTGATAGATTCTAAAAGGTTGTAAATATAAAACACAAATGATTTTCCCTCTCAATTAGCTGCAAAAATAAATTAATATTTGCTTTTCTCTGAAATCTTGATATCGATTAAGAATATTACATTTAGTATAATTGCTTATATTTTTAATATTACCAGGGAAATGAAACCCTTAAAATTGTCAATAGAATAACTTTAAAGATTGGAAAATAATCCCATCGCTCTTCGAAATAGTCAACTTTTGGTAACAGGATCTCTCAACGCTTAATAAATTATAAAAGCAAGAATATTTATTTTTTTAAATACAATGCAAATTAGAGAAGCCAGCTGTATGTAAATTCCTGAAAATAATTATTGGAAACTACATGATTATTAATAAAATTATTTGAATATTTATTGAAACATTTTACACAATAATTCAAACTATTTTATAAATTTCATCTATTGTATGTTCAAGGTAGGAGTTATTTACTGATGGTCATTAGATCAATAAACTTATTGTGGTTTCCAGAAAATGAAAATAGAAATTCTTTTTACGAAAAATCCTTATTCGTCATCTTGCACATTAATGAAGCTTTTTTGCATATACTACTGTGAGATCGTTGCTCAGATACAACTCAGAGAATATTCTTAATTGAATAAATATGCTGCTTTTTCAAATTTGTTAAAAAAATCTGTGAAAAGGTGTCTTGTTAACGAGATTGTAGTGTTTTAACGCCATGATTTTTATATAAGATGATGAAAGTGCAAGCTCCAAAATTCGTAACTAAAAAAAGAAAATTATAAGAACTTCAACTGAAAAATGATGAACTGCCAATGCATAAAAAATGGGTTCCTCTATTTCCTAAATTAAACAAGGATTGTGATTTTTGTATCTGAAGGCTGACTTAAGTCAAAATATACTGCAATATCTTTCTCCACTTGTGGAATTAAGGCTGCTGCTTAGCACAATATAGTTTTACAAGGTGAAATTTATTTACAAATAAGGACTTGTAGAAATGGGAATATAATAAAACCTCCTCTCGTTGAAATATTCTAGTATGGTACCTTGTGACATACAATAGAGTTCTAGAATTATTGTAGACGATGAACAAGTTTTGTAAAACTGCGATATTTTTATAAGGATTTACATATTTGGAAATGAATGCAATTTATTTTTGGACATTTAGAGAAATTTTCTTTTTATGTATTTTAATAAAAAAACAAATAACAGACCATGCGATTTGGACAGTGATTCAATGATGAAAACCCAAATAATACATGCATCACATAAGTGTCTTATTTATAAAAATATCTTATTGATCAATCGCTCAGGTAATGTTTCATCTATGTTTTACAAACCTAAACTTAAAATTTATGAAATAAGGTGACTGAACCATTTATTATGCTGCTTTTGAAATAAGGTTACAGAACCATTTATTATGCTAAATAAATTAAAATTTTTCAGACAAAGAAAAAATTGTTTTCATTCACAATCAATTTATCATTTCAGAATTACTAAGAATTTAATTCATTTAAAAAAAATAAAATGACAAAAGTTGCGTTTAAAATTAATTCTGAAATTCTTCACAGACTTCATTTAAATTTGTACAGTATAATTAATAAAAACTGGAACTAAATAGTTTCTCTATGTGGAATATGTGTTCCAAAACATGTTGCTGTTAATAATAGTTAATTAAAACCCCTATCCTTATTAAACTAAATATCATTATCAGCAATACTTAACATAAGACATTGATAAGCTCGGCGAAATGAAAAGAGGATTACCTGGTTTATTTGCTCGAGGTGCAGCTCGATTTTCAGTTGAGCTTCGCGCAGTGCTTCCCTGTCCTTGTGGTGGTAGGGAGTCACCTTGTAGAGTCTGCTTAGAAGCAGAGGATATCTGGAAATATATGAAATGATAGGTACTGATGTGCCATGGTTCAAGGTCAAAACAGAGAAAGTGAGTGTGATGTCAGGGTGCTTACTTAGTGACCCTTTGCACAGGGACCATGAGGAATGCGGAGAGGTTCATCCTCCGCAGGAGGGGGTTCTCCATCTGCGACACTCTCAGGAATATCCTCAGGAGTTCCTTCTCCTTTTCCAGATTCGTGAGAAGCACAGATGCCGTGCCCTGGGTTACATAGAGTATAATTATTTGATAGAAAGACTTCAGCTTGTCTATAGAATGGTTATGTATTATACAAGTATTGATAAACAATAAAGCATCAACTGTCATTAATTGAGGTATTGAAAGTGACGTATCATCTGAAGTGTCATATTCTTTACGTAAATTCGTAGATCGGTTTCCTTCATAAAGAATAGTGTGACGATAGACCAACTTTAATTGTGGAAGTTAAATGAAAGATAGAATTTATAACTTTCATGAGTACAGACGCTCAAACTGCTTGTTTTAACTCTCCTGTTCAGGTGAAAAATGGTTTTATTTGGCATATTAACGCAAAATTGCAAAAAAATATATATTCTGTAAATGTAACTTGAAATATTAATGCGATATTTTAAGCAAAAATTTTCATTATTTCCTCTCCCATAAACTACTTTGAAATAGTTTGACATAATAGTTTCTGACAAATGAAGTATTTTTAAAATGAGAAAAAAATAAGGTTCAAAATATTAATTATATATTTAACATCAAATTTTTGTTATATTTATATAAGTATATAAATTAATTGCAGTTTATATACATTTAATTTTTGTAGAGTTAACATGAATATAATTTTTTTATGTAATATCATTTTACTTAAAAATAGTGTAAAAGGTAGCTTGAATATATAAAAAATCATCCTTCTTTTATTTAATGTTCACAAAATTTAAAGAATAAATTTTATGAGATATATTGTTTCTATCAATTTTAATGCGATTAAACTTTCACTCTCATAAATCTTCAAATATTTTTGGTTTAGCCTTTTAACAAAAAAATTGGACTTATTGATAATAATTATAAATAGCTGTCTCAAGAAAAAGCTTTTAAAGTGCATTCATTTTATTAGTACTAATGTGTTCTCAACTGATCACAATTCTTTCGTCATAGTACATTTAGCTGACTTTTCTGATATACCAAGAATAATGTATTGATGTTAGTGGACAAGAGTTATTGTTTTTATAATTGTTAGAGAACAAGTAATATGGTTTTCACGTTGGTAATATTCTTGATGATGAAAATTACTTTTAGCAAGGTGTTTTCAAAAGTTATTTTTATAAAAAATAACTTTTGAAAACACCTTGCAAAAAATCTCTGCGCCTCTACGTTTCTAAAATATTAATGACTATTTTAATTAATTTTAATATGAATTTCAATATTTATGTCTTAAATGATTTATTAGCAAGGGACACAGTATACGCTAACATTATTCTTTTTATTTCTGCTAACTGCTTTTCATTGACTGCATTATAATATTCACAATAATTTTTTAATAATATTATCTGCTAAAAACATATTCTATTTTTGTCCGCTTGGAAAAATGCCATAAAACTCAATATCTTTCTTTTGTTTCGAATGATTTGAAATTGTTTTTTAATTACATAATTTCATGTTCCTTTTATGATTATGATAAGTTGAATATAATTATTTTAATTATCCTAGAAAAAGATATTAAAATATAAATAAAAAGTTTCAAATGTATTTGTAATAAACACAAAAGAATAAATAAAATGTTTATAAGATTTTTTCATTGTTAATTTAATTCTTTTATGCATCTGTGTTATACAAAGATTGTAATATAAGCCTACATTGAATATTAAATAACTTTACTAAAAAAAGTTACTTACTGAAAATTTAAATTAAAATAGAATAATTATATTTAAAAAAAATTCGCAGAGAATAAAATTTCTGACTTAAAAATTTCACGAAATCTATTACATTTTTATCATTGAATTACACAATTTGATGAAAAAAGTAAAATATTTACTTGCCTTTTACTCTTGCCATTAGCTTTATCAACATATCAAAATTTAAAGCTTGTTAATTTTTGGAATACAGATTCTTTATATATAACCAGTTCTGAAATTCTTACACTATCTTTCAACTTTAGTTTAAGGAAATTTTAATGCCTCTCTTTTGTTTTTGTTCAGTGCTTGATAATAGTTTCATATTTAAAACTTATTTCTCATTACAGTATTCAAATATATCTTGAAACTTCCGTATCATTTCTTACATATTTTTTTCATATTTCAAATTACTGTGGTTGTTGTTATCTTGGAATGCATGCATCTAGTAATCTATATACTTTTTTTATGTAAATCATTAAAATGATATTTTAGCATTTCTAAAGTGAGAGTGAAGTCAATATTTCCTAATGAAGATACATATTTAAATAAGATACGTATTTTAAGAAATTTTTTTAATTGAAAAAGAAAAAAAAAGCCATAAATTATATCACTGATTTTTATAAAATAGTTTTCTTTTCATATTTAAAATTACTTTAATTTAAAAGAGAAATAATATGCGAATGAATATTTCAAAGAACATGAATTTATCTAGTCAGTTTCTCACAATTAATTCTTTAACATAATAAAATGCTTATTAAATTAATTAGCTCATTTTATTTCTTGGAAGTTTTATTTTCGTAAAATTAAAAATGAAAATTTTTTAACTAAGTTTGATTTGCTTTAAATAAATAATTCCTGAAAATTTTGAGATTTATAGAAAATATTTCCGCACATTTGCAAATTTTCTTTAATTGCTAAAGTTAATTTTTGTATGTGTGTGTGCTTTCAGTTTACTTATCAATAACTATTTATAATTTTACAAGTTTTTTGTTTTTAATTTATTATTATTAAATTGTATTTCTTAAAATTATACTACATATTATGAACAACAAATAATCATCAATTTAACGAAACAAATTAATAGCACTAAGAAAGAGAAAAATATTGTATAAATATAAATAATTTATACATGAAATATTTATATTAGAACCATAATAATGGAACGTATTTTAAATTATTTTGAAAAATTTTGTATTGTTCTTATGTTAAGTCACATGTTCCATTGTCTTGGTAGTCTTTGTTCAAGGTCACATGAGCTCCATAAAGTAAGTTTTATTAACTTCTCAGAATTTTATTTCGTAAAAATTTTATTTCACTCAATAGATTTAACAAAACAAAAAAAAAAAAAGAATTGGTTTTTATGTAACACTTGCCTGTCTTATGCAATACACTTCAAATGCTCTAAGCATTGTCGTTGTTTCCAAGAAAAGTTTTCCAATGTTGACAGTAGTGTAGTCCTGGAAGAATAGAAATTATTTTTATTAAAAATATTTCCACACACACATTTAGAGTAAAAGGAAATCAAAAGTATAGTTTTGATAAATATCAATTTTTGCTAAAATGTCTTCTATTATTATTAAATTAAAAAAAAAATTTATTCTAAAAATGAATTGACATTTTTATTATTAAAAGTAAAAAATATTTTTGTAATTTTTAATTTACATGGTACAGATGTGAATATGTCATTTTTATCATGAATGCAGAATATTCTATCTATTATTTATAGTTTCATGCATCTTTTTTAAATGATAATTTATTTCATTGTAAATAGACTTGGATATGGTACAAACAATTTAAATTATCACATTTATATTTTAAATAACTGTTTTAAAAACCTTAACTGTAATGCATGAATAAAAATAAAACATTTTATTAAAAATGAATTGTAAATTTATAGAATTATTTCTAGTACATGAAAACAACTACATACTAAAAATATTTTCCATAATTTTATATATAATCCATGAAATATAATTCCTTTAATTGGTTAACATATTTCCTATCCACTCAAGTTTGCATTCATCCAATCTAATGCATTTTTAAATATGCACGCAAAATTTATCCAAAAAGAAAAAAATGCATTTTATTTGGCTAACATTTACCAAGAACTTTTATTTGAAACATAAAACTGTCACTAATCAAATGAAATTGATACTCGGAACTACTCAGATAATTTTACATCTGCAGACCAATTAATTATTGTTGGAAAATACATGTTATTTTAAATAGAGTCTAGCTACTGAGGATTTATTACGCTTCTCTATCAGCTAATCGAATTATCGATAAGTAATTTTTATGAATTTTTATAGAATTTTCTTACCAATCATTCACATTATGAATTTCTATATGTATTTTTCCTTAAGCGTATTTTTATACAATAATAATAATATTTTTATATTTATAGATATAAAATGCTTGATTAACTCTACATATGGTAAAAACATATGTTTAGGAGGAATTAAATTATAATTGCATTCGCAAATATTTTTAAGCAATTTCTATTGTTCGCATTAGATGTTGAATCTGTTGCCTGGTATGATGATGATGCCCGTATGTTATCCAACATGAGAACGGACTGAAATCACTTGAGACAGGATCCTAGAGGAATGATGTCAGTACCAATGAATATTTAAAATCTCAAACGTTAAACTTTAAATCAAACTTTGTTAAGTATGTTTTTTGGGGCCACATTACATCCTTATGTATAAATAAGGGAATATTATTAATTTTCACGAACAATTTAATGCCTAAAACAATATTAGGGGTATTATATTTTTTGTTTAAAGCATACATTTTGTCATTTGTTAAATTCTTTTTAATAGATTTCTTACTAGAAATGTTATGCATGAAAAATTTACGTTGAAATGAAATGCCAAATATGTAAATTACTTACAACTGCTTTTAATCTGATAATTTTTCCTATTGGGTACTATTTGAAATATTGACTCCATTGGAAAACTAATTATGTATGGCCAAATTTCATATTTTTTTTCTAAAAGTTTTTTAAATGGTTAATTCAAATTTCTGCGAGAGGGAATAATTTTATGAAAAATATCAAATTATTAAGAATATGAGTTTATCATGATAGTTCTATTTAGCAATATTTAATGTTATCATTAAGATGAGGATAAAGTCTATTCCTATTTGACATTAAATATCTTAACAATATTTTCTTTGGAAAAAATTACATGGCACAATTTTAGAAATAATAGCTTTAGAATAATAATTTTAGAAATAAAAATATATATTGGCTTAAATATTTTACATTAACAGAGCTTCAGTATATAAACATTGAAAATAATAAGTAATTTTTTAATTTCACTCAAAACAATAAAGACTTTAAGCGTTGTTATATATATATATATATATATATATATATATATATATATATATATATATATATATATATATATATATATATATATATATATATATATATATATATATATATATATATATATATATATATATATATATATATATATATATATATATATATATATATATATATATATATATATATATATATATATATATATATATATATATATATATATATATATATATTAAAAATTAAAATTACATCTTATGATTAATGAGTTCAAAGCAAATTGTTCAATACAAATGTTAGAAAATACCGTAATAAAAAGTTGGTTTCTGGATAACTTAAAATAAAAAGTAATTTTTCTTTTGAAATTTTAATTACAATTTTTGTAATAAATTTAATATATGATTTATGTTGATTTGAAATCTCTGTAAAGTTGTTTTTGCTATGACATGAAAAATGTACGCGATATAACATTCCAATCCAGAACATTTCTGGACTTAAAGAAAGAAGTGTGTTTTCCTCCTTTTTCAAAAATTGGTATCAATGCATTACCGATACAAGTAGAAAATGAATGTTTACGGCGTCGTAAACATTTAGTATCAAATCATTAATATAAGAAAAGGGAAATCTCCTCTCTTTTGACGTTCCAACAATCTTATTTTTGTTTTAAAAATAACGATATGTATTGTGACACAACTGAATCTCCAATATGCATTGTTTAAAATGTACTAGTGCTTAATAATACAAAATGTATGACAAATAATAACACACAATAATAACACATGGCACACTAACAACAAAACATAGGACGATAAAACAACAAGAAAACAGAATAATTCAAAGAGTGTTATCAAGAAAAGTAATTTCTTTCCCGCCATAAATGCCTTATGTGTTGTTTATGAATCTTCAATTCAAATATTTATTTGTTTTGACCATTTGTATGGTTTTCGAGAACGAAATTGAAGGTTGTTATCTTTATTAATCATTTTTTTCACTTAAACTGTCCAGTAGTTGTGAAACATCGTAACGTTGCCTGCCTTTTCCAGCAACCTTTAGAGATTTCATCATTTTATTAAGAGTTTCGGCAATGTGTCCAGTAAATATATCAGAAACAATGATCTGAATGGAAATAAACAGCATAAATACTTATACATACTTAATGTATGAGAAATGCATCATAAATATAGTTTTATAAAGATATGAACATTCAACAAACAAATTAAAATATTCCGGAAATTAATGGTTGAAGTTAAATTATAATACACATATAATTTTTAATTGTATTATGTTTTATGCATGCATATGTATAGTATCATTGGAAATAATTTTAACTTTGGAAATTTTCATCAATAAATATTAAGATACAATAAATTAGTAAAAAAAATAATTGATATTCACAAAAATAAATTATTCGCTCACAAGAAAACTAATCTATGTGAAATTCGAATATGTTGCCAACAAAAAAGTGCTGGATAAAAGAAAGCTGTTTAAACTGATATCAACGCAATCGAAAAACATCATCTAGAAGTACAAATGAAAAAATTAGCAAAAGCGAAACATTTGCTTATACTGAGATATGAAATTTGAGGAAGCTAATTATTATAGCAAAATCTTAGATGCAGTATTCTTTCCTATAATGATTGATTCGAGCTATTGGATTAAATAAATTCAAAATGACATTTAAAAGAGCAGATAGTTAATTGTTCAATCTTCTATGATTAAGAGACATTGATAATGATTTCGAAATTTTTATCCTTGCCTAAAAAGTCATCTCACAACGGTTAACTACTACAATCAATAGTTAGAACCAGCCGATATTTATGGTAATGGTAATATAGGAACTGATAAATTCACAGATTCTCCTGCAACAGAGCAACTGATGTGTTGTTGCACCAACATGCTTCCCTGTCCCTAGTCCTGAGTTGGGCTTTGTCAGTTAGAAGCAGCCGAGTTCGTTATTTTGAAGCAAAGACTAAATAGAAGACACCTAATACTTGGCCTCCCATCCCCAGATGTATCATTTCACTTGGAGGACATTGCTACCAAACCCAGTTTTAACGTGCTTCTGCTGCCATTTGCTAACACGACGGATCTTCGGTTAAGCCGGGATTCAAATTCACTACCTTCGGATAATGAGAAAGAGACACCCTAAACAACCAGGCCACCACCGTCTAGTAACCAATGTGTTAACGCCTATGCTTATCTTGTAGTGTGAAACATTGTATCAACAGATTTTTTTAACGTCGGAAAGAAAAATCATGTGCCACTCACATCACGTCACAGGACATAACTTATTTAAATGTGCATATCAATTAGATAACTGATAAATAAAGAACTATAACTTTTAAGCTGATCGATGCCAAAGTGATAATAAATACCGTTTGATACGGAGGAAATATAATCTTTCCTTGGAATCGTATCTCACCTAGATATAATGCAAATCTTCATATCTTTCTAGTGATGTCATATGATCCTACATGTATGAAAAATGATGTCATTGATGGTTACATATTGTAACAGATGGGTTACAATGGCATAATAACATGTTAGACACTGTTGATCTCGGATCTTGGAGAAATTCTTTCAGGAGAATAGAATTACAGCAACTGGACCACTATCATCAGAGCTGAATGTCATCGAACATTTCTTCATCATCAATGTTTGTAAAACGTGTAGTAGCTCTTCTTTCTCTGCTTTTTTGGAATAATGAAAACAGTTTTGCGAAAACAACGATTCTCACGTGCTTCCATATAGACAAATTGCATAATTAACAACCCTTTACGTATTATATAGTTTCTCAAGATGTCTAGAGAAAATATATGATGCATAAAAAATAGATTTTTGGAAATATAAAATTTGCTTTTATACTAAATTCGCACATTCTATTTTTAATTCCATGTAACTGCTAATTTTTAAAATATCAAAATTCCTATATGTATTATACGTAGCAATATTGAACACAGTGTTTTAATAATTGCTATATACGGCACAGTTTGGTGGTGTTCCATCAAAAATTACTCTCATTAGTAATATAGTATTATGTTTTAATTTTTGAAAACCAGAGCTATCTGTTGTTTTCAATGGCTGTAATTAATTGCAAGTGTTAAGCTAGAAAGGATTACACATTATATACAGCGTTCACAGCCAAGATTTTAACATTTTTACTTAATTCTGGATATTTTTGATTCCCGGTAAACAATTAATGATGTAGTGTAGTAGTTAGTTGGACAATTTACTTGGGTTCGAATTCCGACATTTTACTTGGTTTCCAAGGTCACATAACTTCATCATTTTTGAAGTGCTTCTGATTTTCCTTAAATATACATTTGGTCAATTCTTTAATGAAGATTTAAAGAAAGTTTTTACCAGAAGCCTATAATATATATAATTTTAATAAATCAAAAATACACATAAAATATAGTATCTTACGTTTTCTCTGATATATCAATATAAAAATTGATCAGATTTTAACTCAAATTTCTTTCAAAATAGCGCCATAATTATGAAATAAAAATAAGTAAAATATAAACAAGCTAGGTTTAATTGAATAATGTTTCTTGTAATTAAGAAGCTGGTTTTGGAAAACATCATTTTAAGTTAAATGACATAAAAATAATTTTATTTTCCTTCTGAGTTGTATTTTTAAAACATTTACATTTTAAATAAATTTCTTTTGAAATATTCAAAGTTATATTTTCTTTTAATCATATTTTTATGTGCAATATAATAGTTCAAGTATTAGAAAACCATATTGAATTTTGATCTTTAAATAGACAATCATTACAAATCAGATCTTAAAACACTTATTTATAGAATTAATATAAACACTAAAAGCACTTATTTATAGAATTACTTATTTTAAAAACTTATTTCTGAAATAGACTAAAACTCAAGAACAAGCAATTTCCTGAATTTATTATTTTCTTCTATTAAACACTTTCTTCGTTTTCTCAGAGCTTTTGTGTATTTTTAAAGAAAAAAGAAAAAAAAGCTTTTATATTTACACATAAAAGTTTTTAAATAATAGGGGTTGTAATTGTTATACATAAAAGTTGTTGAATAATAGGAATAATAGTTGTTGAATAATGTTGAATAACAGGAAACCTAACATACCATGACTGTATTTATACATAAAAGTTGTTGAAAAATATGATCCTGTATAACAAAAGGAGATTATCTAAATTGCTTTAAAATTATTACTGTTATTTAACTTCAAGAAAAGAGGATTACTATTGATCAAAGTATAAATATTGTACAAACTTAAGCTTTAGCGTTCTTGTGTGTGAGTACAAGTATTATTTCAACTCACAAACTCTTTCATGGTTTTTTTTAAATTTTTTAATTTAATTTTTTTTTTATCCTTTGGAGTTCCATTTACAAATAACATTGATGATGTTGTTTTGTGCATCTTTTCGGAATAGTTTTTATAAGGCATATTTCTGTTTCTGAAGAATTGATATTACATTGTTTAACAGATTAAATGTTAAAAAAATGTATTGTTTATATTCACAAGAATGTTATTCGTTTACTTTTAATATTGTGTAACATTATTATAAATCAGCATAGCTAGTTCCCAAAATAAATAAAGAAATTATTTACATCAAAGAATTTGGCTACAAGTGTATTGGTTCCAAAATTTGACAGAATCCCCATCTGAACCTGATTATTAAACTTCCGTCGAGTTTTGTCTCTAATATTTTAAATTTTCAGAGTACGAATTAAAAGATATTCATTTACTTATAAAGAGCTTTAAGAAATTAAATTAAGAATTTAAAATTAATATTAATGAGAATATTGCGTTTATTAAAACAATAAACTTAGACTCAACGGAAAATTTTATAAAATGCTCTTCGCAGTATAATTTTTAAGGATTGTGACTTTAAGTACAATATTTATTATTCATAATTTATTAATTAAAATAAAATAATTGAAACAGAAAGGGAAACTGATGTTCAGAAAAAAGTCTATTTCTCAATAACTTTTTCGCCGAAATTCCTTAAATTTCTGGTATGTAAATAAGTCAGAATACAAATCGAATTGACTAAGATGAGAGCAAAGTCATCATTCTATGAGATCTGCTCATATGACAATAATGAAAAAAATGGAAATGAAGATTCCTATTATTTCTACCAATAATTAATAGAGCTCTAACTGCTTTTGTGTCCATAATTGGAGTACATTTGTGAAGACAATCTGACACCAATTCTACCAAGACTTTCCTGTTATCTGAGTCATTGATGATACATTCATTTCTTATCTGATGGCAGGAGAAGTTGCAGCAAAGTTTGTTGTTCCATCTATTTATGGTGTTGATTTAATCTCATGAATGTGTGCAGCACATACTCAGATCTGAGCATTTAATCACTTGCAGATGCATTTCCCTTAAGATATAACGTTAATGTTTTCTTGAGGTCAGTGAGAAAGTGTTTTACATGGACTGATCGATTGCAATGTTTCATGATGTTCATCGATTGCAATGTTTCATGTTTTTACCAAGAAAAGTTTGATTGAATTCTATTGCATTATAATCATTATAATAATCGACCGTATGGTCATACCGTAAATAGTAAACATCTTTGAGGTTTATTATTCCTCCAATGCAGCCGATAAGAACGAACAGTTATTTTTGGTAATCGCAGTGGTCATCTGAGATTAAAGTGAAGATCATTTAAGGAAAATATGAGTATACATATGAAGATAGGGCAAAGAGTTTCCTTACATGTTCCAAGTGTAACATTTGTCAGGCTAAGTCTGACCAAATCGTCGACTGCCTTAATAAAACTAGAGGGGATTTCTGCAAGAGTCCGCTTATATACTTGGTGTAGTCTGAGTTGCTGGAATTATAGACTTGATTAAACTTTGATGACAAATAAGGCCTGACAACAATAGGATTTTCACGAATTTTGTTTAAAAAATTACTTTCATAAAATTTATACGCCATGTTTATTCTCTCTTTTTTATCTATCTTGCAATTCACATATTTTTATGATGTAAGCACACTGTGTGACAAGGAAACACCACCACCATTCATGGTGGTGGTGTTTCCTAGTCACATTACATCATAAAAATATGTGAATTGCAAGATAGATTACAATGCATCATGATCCATGCAAATGATGGGAAGTGAGAAGCATTTCAGCAAAATTAAAGCGAAATATAAAGGAAGATATTATTTGAATCGACAATAGTAGTATGGCTTTATCAACTTAATTTATTTTATCAATATTTATAAACTTGTTTCTTAAAACTGCTTATCCCAGAAGAAATATTCAGTACTGAGAATTTCAGAATATCAAAGTTACGTCTAAGATTGATTAGATTGAAAGTTATTTCCAGCAGACAGGTGATTATGGTAGTCGGAATATCGAATAAAGTTACAGCGGACAAATATGCCTTCTACCCACTGTACCCACTGTATACCAGCTGTTAAAAATAACTAAAAGAAAATGTGACATGTTTCAAGAATAGTGGTACTGTCAGAGTATAGTTAGCATACGTGGACCAGGGTAACTGCAAGTTTCCGTTGATAATTCCACAAACTTCTTTCATATTTCGCTTCCAATAAGGATATATTTAATGTTACTATTTAGAGAAACTTTTTTATTAGACATTTCACAGCATAGGCTTAACATTTACTACGTGAATTAAGAAGGTTTCCATTGAATATAAAAACACAGGATTCCTTGTTTGCGATTATGTCAAAATAGAGCCATGAGGACACTGGAATGATATGATGCAGTATTTGCCGAGGATTTCTTGTTTCTCTTTGAATATTGATAATTATCGCGTATAAATATAATGATGATTTTTTTAAAAGTCTAATCTAGCTGCAACTGCTGAGCTCAATATTGAGCTACAAACATTATGGGCTAATAATGAAATTTAATACTAAATATTAACACTTGTTCTCATTGTTGGTGATATGTCGGGTCAACTATGCGTGGTTGATATGCTACGTCCGGTAACGTTACAGTATTTCTAGAAGCTCTTAAGTTCCTTTCAATAGCAGGATAACATTAGACCGCAAACAGTCGAAATGCTCTGAAGAATTTTCAGAAACTTAAGCGGGATTGAACATCGTTGTCATTACCCTGTTCAGGCATAATATAGTTAAGAGAGAATGAACAGCTATTCTTCTGGAAACAATCAGCGGGCATGTGGACGTATTACTAAACATATTACCTACAACAGTTTTCTATCAAGTTACTGAGCACTATAGAGTTTCTGATATATTATGTTTAGATAAAAATCACTTATTGTTTGTTATTGTGTTCCTTTTTTCCTCAATTTTTATTATTCTGTAGGCTTGCGTTGTGAGTGTTGTATTTCAGTCTTATGTAATGTAGTTACGAATAATTAAATTGTTTTTATTATTCTTAAAAATTATTTTTATTAAAAGCTACTTGTGAGTAAATTGAAGTCAAGAAATTATAGATTTTTTTCGTATTTTCATATATTCCTTTTTGAAAATTAAGCTAAATGAGAAAAAAACTATTTAAAATGCAAAATTATTTGCAGTTTAAAAATAAGTTACATACTTGATGCAATTAATTTACTGGTGAACGTAAGAGACACCATGCTGAGAACAATTTATAAACATTAAGCTGTTGAAAGATTCTTGAAAACTCATTGTGCAAGACCGTTTTTTTTTAAAAAAAATTCAAAGATAAAGAGCCTTATGAGTTTCAGAAGTGGAAGTTTGGAAAACTTTCCAGAACTCACACACCGAAAGGTGTGCATGTAGAACGCAAAAACACAATAGGAACATCGTTGTTCAACAGTGGATGCATTAGAAGAATATATTGCAATTTTATAACAAAATGTTTTTATTGTTAATATCCGCTGAGGGCAATATTTTGAGAAGTTTTAAGCAATTCATTTCAAAATACTGTCATACAGAACTTTCCAGTGAATACCAGTGGTCATACTAAATTGTTTGTGTTTTTTTAGTGTTTTTATTTAGATGATATTTATACAAGATAAACTAGAAAGCTTTTGCCGTTTTTAAGAACCCAGAAGAGCATGACCTACAGAAAGCATAGCCTATTGCATCCAGCACCTTCTGCCAACATAACTTTAGTTGTTCAATCCCGTTACGATAAAACTCGGGGGTTATGGAAGCAAAGATAGTCCGCGAGTACTTGGTTCAAGTTAGCTTCATTGCTGAAGGGTTTACCACGAAGATAACTGTCCAGGGAATGAAAAAGTTGGCAATCTGGTCGTGCAAGGTCAGATGAGTAAGAACGATGGTACAAAGTCTCTCTACCAAGTCACTATATAGCATTCCTAGGCACACGCGCAACATGCAGACTTGCGTTATCAGCCAAGATTAGTACAGCCATGCTTTTAACCATTGTTGGCTACTTCTGTAGCAATATTTGCTATGCACGTTCAGATTGCTGCGTATACAGGTCCACAGTAACCGTTTGGTCTGTTGGTAGCAGTACATGGTCAACCATTTGATGACAAATCCACCAGGCACTAGATTCATCATAGAGGGACAAATCTCCCTATTTGAATTTGTGAAACCAGTACCTTGCCGTACGTTCATTCACAGCCCTATTCCCAAACGCTTGACATATTCGGCGACTTTATGCAGCAAGTTATAAGCCCACTTTGAAGTCGTAAAACAAATAACACCGAACGAGTTCCTTCAACACACCCACTTCTCTTCCCTACTTTATGAACTAAGACTGACGCATATGCACGGTGGACTTTCTTTTACAACGACTGATATTCCCACTCTAGACTTACCGGTGTCTAAACCACATCTTACACTAATTTGTATACTTATCATAAATCTTCATGCAATAGCAACACGAAAACGGCAAGAGCTTTCTTGTTTACCATATAAATTAAACGTAAGATAAATTTAAAATTACCTCCTGTTAACTCTCCATTTAATATCATTCTCAAGGTATGCGATACTTCATCAAAACTAGAGAAGTATATTTAAATTTTTATTCTATTTTATACTTAAATTTTTATAACTCTGGATGTAAATTACAGCTAATGAAAGTAAAAAAAATTAGAAACCTTTTTCTCCATTCATTTATTGTCATTTATCTAACAGTAATTCAATATTTATTGTTAATTTATAATCGTTATACTAGGCCCTGAAGAGAGTTAACATGATCTTTGAAGATGCTTAATGAAAGAATGTTTAACACATTTATGTTATAAAGAAGCAATTTCTTCCCAAGAAACTGGTTCGTTGGAGAGACTCGCTACGTGTTGTTGTGATGTGTAGTGAAACCAGGAAAATTTGAGGCAGTTTCACTCATGTCAACATACTGCGTGAGAGAGTTTATTTTTGCATCACAGAGAAGAGCGGAAGTCTCCGCTGTAACTGTGCAGTGTAAAGATAGGAAAATTATGCGACGATCTGCCATTTTCGAGGCCCCTTCAATCAAAATGATGTATTCCGAGACATCCGTTCCGTTCAGCCGGCGATAATCTTGCCATATACATTCAAGCAATTCTGTTCCGATATTTATTTTCACAAATATATTTATTTGTTTGTTTTCTTTCTGCAGTTCACGGGGAACCGAAGTCTGATAATTTTTTTTTATCTTTTTGTTGTCTCTCTTCTTGATTTAGTTGAATAAGGAAAATATTTCCAAATAAAAATTATTATATTATATGGTATGAACATATTGCATAGTTTTGAATAACTAAGGCAACTAATTTAAATGGATATGATGGAAAGCATTAATCAATATTTAGCTAAAGAATATTCAAATGAGTCGGTTCTATTTTAAGCGTTAAATGAAAAGCCCTGAGGAAAATCCCAAATTAGTTTATTCAAACTGTTAAAAAATAAACATATTTTACTTTTAATTTCTTGTAAAAAATTTATTTATTAATTATAAACTTGCATTTATATTTTAAAAAAATAATTGTCATATTTTTCAATCAATTAAATACTTTTTTGTAAAAAATGAGTCACTTGTTAATCACTCAATAAATCTGCTGATTTCCCTAGAAATTTTCCTATTTACCAAGTAATATTGACTTATAGAAATAATAATACAAAGTAGATATTTTATAGATAGCATCTCATATTCATGTGACACAAGGAAAAAAATCTTGGAGAAGTCGCAAACAACCACCCCAACAGAATGAACGATAACAATATCCAACTGTTGTTTATCTATTGTGGCTGCTTTCAGTTCCATTTTCTTTCTCTTTTACAGTCCAGACTAATAACTAAGACTGCAATGTACATTGCTATTTATATATTTGTATGTCGATATGAATCAAATGATACACAGAGAAATTTAATACATGAAAGTATTTTATGTTATACAAAATTTTGAATATATATAACTACAAATTATTAATTGAATGTTTTACTATAAAAGTGGAATTATTGGTTATGTTAACTTAGAGGTTATAATATTTATGGGAGAAAATTTAGCAAGAATATTTAAAAAAATAGTTTTTTACCATTCGAGGTAATATTATCAAGGAAAAAATATTTTCAATAAATGTTAGTCTAAGATCATGATGTAAATATTCCTCGTTGAAACCATCAGTTATTATTTAAATGAAACAATTTGATGGATTGATGTTGAGGAGAAACATTTTCAATACTTCTCAATATCTTGAATAAAAAAAATTGCATTTGTCATTACAAACATACTTCTAATTCCTAATAATGAATGAATAATTATTCCAAAATAATTATGATTTTTTTGGAAGGCAATGTATAATTTTCTTTCTAAAAGTACATAGGTATAAAAAAATAAAAAAAAACAAATAAAAGTTATAGCAATACTCTACACTATATCATTGTAAGATATGCTAATCACTTACAATGAATGCCATAAATGCATTTTGGAACCTTAAATAACGCGCAATATACTTTCTCAAATTTTTTGACCTCAGAAATGTTGTGTAAAAATAAAAATATTTGTTTTAATTAATCAAAAAAAACTTGAATTATGAAAGTTAACATTGTCTTCATCTTTATTTTTTTACTTATGAGTTTAAGAAAACGAAGTTCAGCAGTAACCTAAGTCTTAGGCCTCTTTCACACTAGACGACTTTTATTGTAGGATAAAAAGTCGTCTAGTGGGAAAGAGGCCTAAAAATTTATGGTAAACCACTGCAAATAGCCTCGCTCAGTATACGAATCAAGCTCAAGAATTATTCAGCTGAAAATCCTGACCATTAGGCTATCAGATTACATCTAAAGACAGTCCTATTAGAAAAATTTGAGTCCTCTTTTATATTCCCATAAAGGTTTTAAAAAGAAATAATTTGGAATTTTTTAAATTTGAATTTAAGCATTTTATATTAAGTATACGATATCTGAAGGCTGCATGTCGATGTATATTTCAATCAATGAAATATTTAATTGAAAAATATTCTAAGAATTAAAAATTTATGCTCCTCTGGTGTAACTTTATTAAACTTTAATTTATTGTTTTTAAATAAACTTATTGGAAAACAGTTAAATATATAAATGTATTTTTAAATAAAAATGAGCAAAATGAATGCAATTTCACTTAGAATCGAATTGTCATGTACTAATGACTCATTACTTACTTCATCTCCCTGTTCAGTGGCGATATCAGTTGCATCTTTCAGTTTTTCAGAGAAATATGCATTCACTAAAATAAGCTCATCCAAATTGATGAAGATTCCGTTTATCTGTTCTTTTGTTAGAAGTCCAGCAACTTCCATCGGATTTTTAAATTCCTGTTGAATAATAAAATTGACCATTTTAATTTAAATTAAACGAAAAATTTACTATTTTTTTATTTGAAACATGATTATTTGTATTTTGATTATCATACTTTTATTTAATATACTAAATCAGAAAATTGCTTAGAAAAATAAGGTATGATATGTGATTAATTAAATAATAATACTAATTTATTTCTTGAACATTTCATTTCCGTAGTTCAACAATAAGAAATTTTTTCTCTTCAAAGTTACATAACGAATAATGCTTTTTATAAACCAGTTTTTGGGTGTTTATTATTAGAAAGATAAATTCCAGTTGTTTTTTATTTGAATTAAAGTTCTTAAGATGTCTGAAAATCTATCGAATTCTCAGCATAAAAATAATTCAAGAAAAAAAGAAGGAATTATAAGTAAGCGGACTAAAAAAGGTTGTAATTCAGAAAATATTATGAAACAAACCAAATTAGTCATTTTAGGAAGGAAAGTATGTGAATATTCCACTACAATATTCTTTGCTGAAATTTGAAATTATCATTCCATATTATAATTATTAAAATAAATAAACAAGTTAAGATTTTGTGTATCTTTTTTCCCTTTTTTTATTGATTTTCTCAATGCTTACAGTTCCAATAATTCATCTTACTCTGTCTTTGTAATAGATAAAATAGTAATAATTAGAATAACTTTATAGTAAATCATTTCTTGTGAGAAAAAACACTATTGTGAAAAATAATTTTTATTTGTTTGTTTGATTAATATTTATATAAAATTGACAAAACTGCTTTTAAAAAGAAAACGGCTAATTTCTTTCGAAAATTTGAATGAAAATGATCCTTCTGAAACTTATATAAAGTATTCAATTGAACTTTCACTTGACTTAACTGATTATGGTTATGAAATTAATATTTTTTATTTATTTGCCATATTTGAGATTGTAAAATTAAATACTTAATTTAAAACGAATTGTTACTTTTCAGTTTAGTTAATTAGATTACTGTTAAAAGAAATTTTATTTAGATGTAGATAAGAATATTTATATGATAAAAATATTTAGATTTAGGTGGAAAACGGGTTACTAAAGAGATTTAAAAAGTGCTTTGTTTTTGAGGGAAATTAAAATTATAGATCATCTAAATTTTATGTTTTGTAACTGTGCATACTTCATTGTTTAAATAGTAATAAAATTTGTGCTTGAGATTAAATTTATAAGCATAACTGTAAATTAAAATAATACATTTTTATATTTATTTATTGTATATATTCTTTTAATTATTTTAATATTATCTTTAAACTGTTTTGGACAAAAACATATACTTTCAATAAGAACAAATTAGTAATTTCAGAAAATTAATGTATCACAATGTTTCCAATATTTTCTAACAAACTAAATCTTATATTAAAAAAAATACTACTAAGAGAAAAAGTAAGCAAAGTGCTAAATAAGAGTAAACATTAAAAAAATAATGAATCATTTTAACAAAAAAATTGCTACTGGTAAAGTGAAGTAACCAAATCTAAATTAATATATTATATCAATAGATTTTTAAAAAAGATAACAAAAATTGCTTCCGAAAGAAAATATTTTTCGAGAAACAATTTAAGATTTAATGTTGCAATCAATAAAATAAAAGAAGACAAAGGCAAATAAATGAATCAAACGATTAAGATAAAACAAACAAAAGAGTGAGTAAAAAGGCGAATGCATATCTTGTATGAAGTTCAAAAGGATAAAATGAACACAAATTTTGATGATCGAATTGGGTAAGAGGTGTGTACAGTGTTTCAAGGTTTCGATTTTTATTTATTATATTATATTATTTAGTTTTATTAACACGATTTCTTGTTATATTATTTATATTATATATATATATATATATATATATATATATATATATATATATATATATATATATATATATATATATATATATATATATATATATATATATATATATATATAATAAATACAGTTGTTGACTAGTAGTGACATAAGAGTAGGTTGTCAATACCTGAATAATAAGACCAAAAAGCTTTTTCACAAAGCTTGGCCTTTGTAAAAATATGCATGCTGGTCAAACAATATTGACCTTAATATCAATATGACAAAGAAGTGTTATGTAAGATACTCTCATCGTGCAATATGGTAATATAGTGTACTATTATTGAGATTTTCTTTCTTGCCACTGAGATAGTCTAATTGTGCAACTGCAATATGGTAATACATCGTACTACACACACACACACAATTGAGACTTTTTCCTGCCACTGAGGTTGTCTAATTGTGCAACATGGTAATATAGCGTACTATTATTGTGAGGTTTTCTTTCCTGCCACTGAGATAGTCTAATTGTGCAATATGGTAATATAGCACTTGAGATTTGAGATTGAGAATTGGTATTTTTTTCTTTTCACTGAGATAGTTATCAGTTGGTTTGTAACAATTAATTGATGCTTCCTTATTAAAAATGTTAATTTTTGGTGTACTAAGAACATGAGAACTGCTTTCAATTGAAATGCAGTCTAATTATCTTTAAGGATAATAGAATATTTAATCTGACGAGGGTGTATCACACAGATCCATAGATATAAGAAAACAAGAAACTAATCTTCTGTAACCACTGATGAAGAGTTTTAAGACAATGGAATTTAGACAACACAATTTTAAGCTGGTCGTGGTGGTGTGGTTGGTTAGGGTATCGTTCTCATAATTGGAAGTTAGTGAGATTGATTCCCTGCTTAGGCGGCGCACGTTAAATAGATAGCGGTAGAATGTCTTCCAAGTGAAATAATATCTCTGGGAGTGTCAGGTTTATTTATGGTCTCTTCTTAGTACCTACTTCTAAATCATGAAAAATCCAACACGACTTCTTCAACCTATCTGGTATAACCCAACTCTGGCAACGAACAGGGAAGTATGCTGGTGCAATAATATTGAAGTTAGTATCCGCATGACAAACAATTGTTAAGCAAATCGATACACAAAACATGATATCTCAAGTATCATATATGATATCAAAGCTTCTCCCCATGATTATGAATGTCCCACTTCATCATGTAATAGGTTCTGTTGTAGACTCTTGAAGTATGAGTAGTTTGTATAAATGGATTTACTGGCATGAGTTGTTTGAATAAACATCAATAAAAATATGTTCCCGCACCTAACAATAATTGTATTTTATTAGTAATGTGGAAGCATCCGGGTAGGAGTTTTTATAATTTAATTAAAAAAAGAGAGGCATCACAAAACATGGACCCGCCACTCTCAAAGGTATCACTACATTTGGAGGATATTGTGACTTAAAATACATCGCTAGCTTTGATGAGCACAATGGATCTTCGGTTAACCAAGAGCTCGAACTCATTACCTTTCCATATAGAAAATGACGCCTTTACTAATAAGGCCACTACGGGCCTCGATAAAAAAGAATAGATTCTTCATGATATGCATGGGTGTACCATGAAAAAAATGTCGCACCCAACTTTTTTTTAAATAGGAAAAATTGATTTAAAAATTCAGTGTATTAAGCATAAAATGATCATCTTTTAAAAGTAAATAACCAAGATTGATTTTCAAATTGATAGTTAAGTGTAAATTACTTAGATTATTTTATGTAAAAGTTTGTAAAAATTATCGGTGATGACATATGCACCCCAAAATTGATGAAGCAAACACTATTCAGAAAAAATCTGCTGATTTATAATTTAGAATAAAATTTTTGTTTTGTTCTTCTCAGAAAAAAAGATCTTACTTACTGCAAAGATTTCAACATTCACATTTCTTAAAAAAAAAAAAATGATAAAGTTTGCAGACTTTTATAATTAATTGGAGTTTTACAAATATACTATAAAAAGCAATAAATTCATTCCAAAATATGTGTTCGTATTCAAACTAAGAATATTTTATCCAGTAATAGTATATTTAGTAAAATGTTTTTAATTTGATTAACAGTCTATGCATTGTTTTATCTTTTATTTTGTTTTATAAAATCAGTATTCAAATTTTGTGTTGTTAGCAAAACAAAATCTGCAGGGAAAATAAGAATTTTAATAAAAATTGCTACAAATGTACTAAAGGAGATAAACATTTTATTTGAATTTCTTTTTATTTGACTAAATAATCATTTATAAATTTTAAATGAATTACAAAGAGCTAATTATACTTATAAAAAGTAACACTTTTAAAATAAAATTTTAACTACATGAATTTTAAAATTGTACTATTTTCCTCATATTTAATCTATATAAATATGGAATTAAGAATGAAATGGAAAATTTTATTTTATTTTTTATATAAATATTTTTGACTATTACTTTTAAAAATTACATGGAAACAAACATTAAATTTTTCCATATCATGTGCATTAACTAAAAAACACATAAATGACGTTCATAGTTAAATGTTTGCATGCAAAACAATGTTTTAATCGAATTAATTTTTGTAAATTTTAAAAATTTGAAATGATTATCTCTTAATCTATAATATATCAGTAATATTTTTTATTATTTATAAAAAATCCTAAATTTACATATCATAGGATTTTATACTCATAAATAAACAGAGTGATTTAATTGACATGAAAATTAGAAATTGTTGGTAAATTAGGGTGAAAAAATTTCTTGAATGTGAGCCAGAATGTTTTACATTGGCCAAATCATTTAAATAATTTTATTATCGAATTATTGATTATTATTAATTTACTAAGTTTGCATGGTGATTTATAATTTATTCTTATTATTTAATTTGATTTTTATTTAATTTGAAATAATATTATTAATTTATTCTTAAATATTATTTCAAATTAAATAAATTAAAAAAGTTAAATATTCATAATGTGACCAATTCATGCTATTAATTATAAAATAGAAGACTTACTTCTTTAATTATTAAAAGATCTTTTCCGTATTTAAATTCTGTCTCAACAATTTCCGTAACGATTTCCTTTCTTTCAGACCTCTTTTTATCACATTTTTCACACACTAGAGGGCAGCAGCTCAAACTATCTTGCTGTTCCGTTTCTAAAAGCTGATCGCAGTCGGCACACAGTTCTTCAGTATTAGGTTTTTTCCTTCTTAAAACCGATGGTTTACTCGTTTCACTTCCAACGCCACTGTCTGCCCTTTCAACTTCTACGTTACTAATTACTCGTGAATTCTAAAGAGAAAAATGAGTATTATTTAAACTTTTAAATGAATTTGGTACAAACTTTGATGAAATTGGAGAGAGAGAGAGAGAGAGAGAGTATTATACCTTTATAGAAGATACTTCATCGCTAGAACTGCAGTCTCGGCTAACACTACTATTACTACTAATTGTACTGGATTCACTAGAGCTGCTTATGTTACTTATACGAATAGGGTTATTTCGAGCATTCTGCAAAATATAAGGAAAAAAAAATTATGTAACACTGAAAAATATCCCGTGATAAAAAAAGAAACTGATAAAAACCTTATTAGACGATTTTTTTTAGTCTTTATCAAATACTCCTTTGAAATTTATTCAATTTAAATTATGTAAGGGAATAAAAACGACGATTGTTTTTATTATACACATCTGTAAATCTGTAATAAAAACAAACGTCGTTTTTATTGCAGATTAGATTTTTCAGTAAGAAACTGTTTTATTTAAGAACAAGACTTTATATCTCGTTACGCAGCAAAATTATTTCAAATTCAGTAGATGAGGGAAAGATGAAAACCCTTTTTTTATATAATAATATGTTTACCAACGTTAAAGTATTCTGTTCACTGATGGAAGTTATATCGAAATTACTCTAGACACACATTATAAGTGGAAAGGCTCCAACAGCCAAAATCTCTGTGATTGTGATTACTTAATAATATTTATATTTTACAGAAAAATAGAAACACTGATGGTTGGTTGGGTTTTCTGGCGTAAGGTCCAAAAAAGGACAAGCTGCACCAATCTTTGATTTTTTAGGTAATTAATTATTTTTTATTAGTTAAAATAAAGTAAACCCAAGCAACATTAAAATCAAATTGAAATACAAAAAACTGTGTACATAATTAATTTAAAATTCAGATTTTAAAAAATATAAATATGCTAAATGAAATATAAATTTAAAATAAATAGCATAAAATTTAAATAAAATGGATAAAACTTATTGCTCTCAAAAAGGCAAAAAGATTTCTATTTGGAGGTTCTCCCAATAAATCAAATAATGTTAAAATATCTGTTTTAAAAAATTGTAAACTTTCGTTGTTAAAATCAGGACATGAGATTAAAATGTGATAAACTGCGTATGGTTCATCACACATGTTTCACACCATGGATTTAACACGCTTAAGAACAAATGTCTGTATGTGAAACGTGTGTGTCCGATACGAAGGCGGTCAGACGAACATCAGCACTTCGCAAGGGCAAAACTTAATGAGGTGATGTATGGAAATATGACATACAATTTATTAGTGACGTACATGTTCCACGATTCCTGCCAAAGATCTTGAATAAATTTTTTAACACACCTTCACACACCCAACAAAGGAATGGATGGAAGACATGGGCCGGATGCAGATTTAGCAGCTGCTACAGCCCTCTCGTTACCATCGAGACCTACATGACTTTGGATCAAGCAGAAAATAATGTCCTATCCCTTGCCAGCAAGGGAATCTAATGCTCGGAAATACTGAGAGATGAATGTATGTGCATTATTAACTGTTATTTCAAAATAATATTAAAAGTATGTAGAAGGACTTTTTTTACACAAAAATTTGTTTTAAAGCAAGAAAATTAGATATACAGTAATCAAAACAATTACAATACCTTAGAAATGGAAAAAAAGAATAAATAATTTATTAATATGACGTAGGATTACAGTTTAGATTCATTTGAGAATCTTGCAAGTGTTAAACATAGTTTAGAAGAAAATTGTAGAACACTTGAATTTATTGTGGAAAGTTCGAGAAAGATGGTCTTTCACGTTATAGCTTCCAGATTGAAGCTCTAAAACAGGCCATAATAGATCTATTATATTTAGATCGGAAGACTACGTTGATCACATTGTAGATTTCTAACTTTAATTTTATGTTAATCAAATTATGATTGAACAAGTCTCTCGGTGTCAATGGAAGTATAATAAAATTTTATCTTCAGTAAAATAAATTTTTGCATCATAAGATAGACTTGATCTTTTAAATTTCTATATATTTCTCTCCAAGATCTACCTGTAGGCTATGACAATATCAGCAGAAAACCGCGTGATGGTTATTTGTACCAAATTCGATTCACCTCCTGGCTGACAGCTGGAAAGACAGTTAATTTTCTTTCTTGCTTTTTTTTAGAAAGACATTAATAAACAATTTTAGAGTAGAATTTGGTTTATTTGGTAAATACTTAACTAAAATGAGGAATTAATCAGTTGCCATTACTTTTTTTTTCAAGAATATAAAACTAGATTTTTTAACTTATAATTATTTTTAACACGAATAATTTGCGAATAAGATAAATTTTAAATTTATCTTGTTAAAAAAATTATGCGAAAAAACTTGCGAATCAAAAGTATATAATGACTTGCATCATGAAATTGAGTTTTTTTCCAATTAGGTTCTATTTTATTAAATATGTACGAAATATTATTTTTTAAAAAATCAGTAAATTTTCTCCAATTTACTTTACATGGCATTCAATAAGGAAACTATAAATCATAAACTTATTTATATGCGTGTAAGTGTTAAATAATATTTGAAAAGAATGATAAAAATACGAGAATGATTCAATGAAAAGGTAGAAACCTTACTTTTGTTCGCGATAATTCATTTTCATCCTCATCCAAGATGTCCTCTTCAAGCTGATCGACTACTCTTTCTTTCGCACCTTCTAGGAACTTTAAGATCTCTGCCTTAGAGGCTCCTTCAAAAAATGAGCGTCGATGGCGGCCAAATGGATTGGAGGAAACTATCACAGAAAATAGCATATTGAATGAAAATTCATATACTCTCAAAATTAACTTAAGTAAGCATGTTATCTATAATAATTATTTTTTCTTAAATTTTGAATAAAAGTTGAGTGAATCCCTACATTTTCCAACGAAAATTTGAATTTCAGAGACCTTTGCATAGTAAAAATGATGGGTGTATTTTAAATCATTTACAAAAATAAAAAATTAAGAATTTTAGTATTACATTTTTTTCAATTGGAATAAATATTGAAAAGTGACTCAAATTTGAAACAAATAAAACGCTTTAATACTTTCAAAAACAACATTGTTTAATTTTTATGAAAATGAAAACTCATTGTATTTAGTTTTCAGTTTTGCAAAATTATTCATTTTTATTGAAGGATGCTGCAGTTTTTATTGGAAAACATAACTAGCGAAGTTCGATTTTGAATGACAAATTATTGAATGTCCTAAAATAATAAAAGTAATTCCCCCAAAAATTTTTCACTCATTTCAGAATAAGTTTTCAAATACTTTGGAATATGCTGAATCATAGAATAAAAATATTAAACTGCATTAATCTATTCTTGTTTGTAAATAAATTTATCGCTAAAAATTAAATGAGTATATTTAATGATCATTATGTTAATTAAAGCTGTTTAATCATCCTTTTTAAAGGGAATCTTATTAAATGGTAATTAAATGATTATTATCGATATTTAAGAGAAATCACATATAAGCTACTTATAAATTTTTAAGCCCAAATTTTTTAATTTAAAAAATAAACTACTAAAATTGGAATTTTGAAGTTTTTTTAAGAATTAAGTTTTGTCATTTGCAGGTTCGTCTTACCATTTTTTTCAACATGAAATATTTTCATTACCTTAATTATAAAGTAAAAAGTAGAAGCAAATTTCAAAATATTATTTTCTCTTTATAATTATAATTTTCTGTAAAAATGCATGCAAAATTTGTAATAATATATCTTATGGGGATAAAAATATTTTTTAATTTTGAGTTCGCTCACGTATTTTTTAGTCATGTGTCATTCCCTATTAACTTTTTGAACTTGATTTCAAAATATTTATTTGCGAAGTTTTATTTATGCTGAAAAATTATTAGTTGTTTTCGATAAATTTGTGCCAAGTTCAGTGAAGTTATATTTACTTCTTTCATTACCTCACAAAGCAAAACTTAATTTAAAATTAACCGAAGGAAAAGAATAAAAAGGTTTTCAACTTAACTGTTAAGAATAATTAAGTATATTTAAAAGAATCTTATTAATACTACATAAACGATTCACCTACTATTATCATAAAGCGTGAAGCATTAATTACATAAAATACTTAATAAAATATAGAAGTACACATTAATAAAACCTTTCTTTTTCTAAACGTAAAAATTGCTGTGTAATTCAAACTTAATAAATTCGTTGGAATATGATAAATTCGTGTTCTTTAGAGTCATTTATAAGGAAAATATTTAAAATATTCGCTCAAATTATTTTATTTATTTACATTTAAAAATACATGAATTCAATTTTTATTATGTAAATTAATTTTTATTAAATAAATAATAATTTACAGAACATATATCTATTAGATTTCTTTACATCATTTCTTTATATTTTAGGTAAAAAAAGTCTGTCAGAATATTAGATGACAGTAAAAACGGAAATTTTAGTATTTAATTTAAATTATTGAACTACAGGGTGATCTTTTTTAAAGTGACAGTGTGTGGAGCATACTGTAGCGTGATCTAATGGCCGAAATGGCACCAAACTTGGTATTTAGACTAATCAAGACACGGGAAAAAGGATTCCGTAAAAAAAATTTAGTTTCAAAAATCGACGATAGGGCATTTTGTGACGCTTTACAATGTATAAAATGTGAGAAAAGAAAAATACTAACACATAAAATCGTACAGTTAAATTATTAATGTTTATTTATTACATTAACTTCCCCGGTGAGGAATTAGACCACATTCAATGTGAGCACCGTTTTCGGAAATAACACCGTGCATTCTGTGCACAACGTTCTCCACAGCCGTACGTAACATATCATGAGGAATATTCCGCACTGTCTTTGTTATGTTATCCTTTAGAATAGACAAATTAGATACTCCTCCAACATAAACGCACGTTCCGGTAACGTGAGAGGTATGGCAAATGGAACTTGTTTACTTTCAATAATAATCAACAGTAACAGCAAATAATCTCAGCAGATTATTTGTCGGAACTGTCTACTACTTTTACTACTTTCTACTCTTTTTTATAGCCTCTATTACTGGCATTGTCAATTGAATTTTGCATACAATTGAATTTTGAATTGAACACAATTGAATTTTGCTTTGATACCCGTGTTTTATGTTAATTCTCGTTATTGTAAGCTATTAATTCTCGTTATTGTATAACAGCGCCATAAAATGTCCTAGCCGTGACTTTTGAAACTAAAACTTTTTTTTTACTGAATTGTTTCCCGTGTTTTGATTAGTCTAAATACCAAGTTTGGTGTCATTTCGGCTTATTAGTTCGCTCTACAAGACGCTCCAAACACTGTCACTTTAAAAAAGATCACCCTGTATTCTTAAAAGTAAAAATTTAATTCATTTGCATCGACGGCATTCATCATTCAACCAGACACATTAATAAATGTAGTGTCATTAATTAAAGGAAAAATTTGAGCCGTCAATAATGCAATTTCATACTTTGATAGTTAAATTTATGTATACAATAATTTCTCAAGGATTATAATTTTAATTCTTTATGCAGCAATATTAAAACCAGTGGAAATGTATCGTAAACAAGGAATAGGAAGGCTCATTATCATCAAACTATGAATACATTCTTAGTAACTGATTTTTTGAGAACGATTAAAAATAATCTTACTGTAAATCGTGGTGGATTCTTTCGCTACATCTGGCAATTCCTCATAAATGGAGTCAGATCCTAATGAGCAGTATATGTGTTCCGAATTTGAATCGCTCGCTCCACTTGATATAGTAACCACAGTGGCTCCAGTATCGCTGTATCGCCGGCTCTCATAAATGGCACGGTCTGCAGTGCTCGATTTCGGTTCACTTCTGACCGGTAGGACATCGTAGACGGCATCGTCATCCGAGGTGGAAAGAAGCACTACCGACTGATTTGAATTTGTGTTGATGAGTTGAATATTTGTCTTTCTTTTGGGCGGTAGAGGGGGAAGAGAGGTGGGAAGCGGAGGAGGAGATGGTGACTTCCGAGGAACATAAAGTAACTTGCTATAAACAGGACTTTCAATTTCTGTAGTCAATTGAATACCACCGCTTGTAGTAGAAAAAATAGAATTCTAAAAAAAAAAAAATAGAACAAAAACGATGATTTAATAGTATACTAAAATTTATATAAATTATAATCATGAATTTAAAAGAACAATATAATAATGAACATGCATCTAAATAATATTTTTAAGAAGAATTGTAAAGAGTAAATTTTCTGAGTTAAAAATACTTGATTTCAGTTAATAAATACGTTTTCTAAATATTTTGATAGAAAAATTGCTTATGCTCTCGTTTCCTTCTCATGTGAGTTAAAAATAGTTGATCATTTCAACAATTTTTTTTTAATTTTTAAAAAAGTTATATATAGGACTATTCTTACTTGCGCGTAACGATAAGCGGATAACTCAAATAATTAAAAAAACTTTTAAATATTATTAAATGAGTGAAATCTAAGACTTATATATATATATATATATATATATATATATATATATATATATATATATATATATATATATATATATATATATATATATATATATATATATATATATATATATATATGTATGTATGTATGTATATGTATATATATACAATATAAATGTTTTGTAATTAATGAAATTTTACTGAATTTGAAGAAAATTTTCAATATTTAAGTCAAAGAGTAGAATTATATTATAAGAATTTGTTTAATATTTGATTCTGAGAAATATATGTAAAGATCTTCTCTGCTCTAGGCAATAACGAATTGCAAATAGGATTTAGTACATTAGTTAGGAAAGAAATTTATGATGATTTACATGTTTTTCAAAGACCTTGAAATGTGGTGGAAACATTTTCCATCAAATAGAAAGGAAACATGCGTACCTTTTGCGGATACTCCTCATCAAAATTTTCAGATGGAAGCGCTTCTTCTTTTGGAGAATCATTTATCTTTTGTTGCAAACTTGAGCTGGAAACATCTTCTGAGGCCTTATTAACAATAGTACATGTTATCGTAGGACGCTCAAGAGAGGTATGCCGAGATTCAAGTTTACTAATCACCGCTGGTTGAGTATTTGAAGAGTCCAGGGTTAATGTTGTCCCTTCAGAGAATTGCTCATTAGCTTCAGAGGTCTGAGCATCACTGCTTGTGGGGGACGGGACTCTTGGTAGGGAGGTGTAGGAAGATTCAGAAGAACTGTCATCTTCTGACCTAGCTTCCGAATGATGGATTTCTTCTGGAGACAGGGAATGTTCACCGGCGACAGAAAGGGACTTCCCCCGCGAAGAGGTGTTGGCCTCAGGACTAGCGGCGGGGGAAGACACCCCGTTTTTTGAAAGGGTTGAACCATTAGATGAATCTGAAAAATATTAAAACATTTACTAAAGTTTAAAAAAGGATAAATTAAAGTAACCTTTTCGAAAAACTAAAGCAGTATTTTTTTAGAATTCATCGAACAAAATTTATAAAATTTGCATTTTTTAAATTTAAAGATAACGAAAAGAAGGTTATGTAAATATTTGTATTTACACCATTTTTTAAAATTATTTTTTAATCATTAATATACTGATAACTAAACTTTATTAAGCTTTCATTTCACTACCTTTCGAGATTGCTTTGCGTTAAGTATAGTGTAAACAAGAACGTATTTTATATATGAAACCAATTCTTTCCGAAATTATTTAGGTTTTTCAAGATCTTAATATTTTGATCTGATAATTTAGATTATTTAAAAAATATAAATATTAAGAGAAATTCTAATAAAAAAAACATTCTTATTGATAAAAATGCATAAAAGTATATAATTTAAAATTTTGGTTAGTGAACCAGACACACACACAAATTAATTTTGTTTCAGCTTTGCAAATTTTATTAGTTTTTTCTGAAAGTTATTTTTTTCAAATATCGAATTATTCCATTGCTTTCGTACAGTCTGTTTTAACTGCATAATTTTAAAAAGATTCCTTTGAAAAGAAACGACATTCTTTCCAGTTTCTCCAAGTCTTTCTTCTCTTGACGATGTCACACAAATCAAATAATGAAACCAGATTCACACTTAGTGAGAAACCTGTTTCTTATTCCACTTTTCCTTAAATATATTATTTTCGCTCATGTCCATGACCTGATTAAGCAAAGCAGTCGATCACTCTGCAACATCTCCTTTTAAATCCCTCAGAAAAATGTCAAGATTCCGAGCAGAAATACTTCGTCTGTTACCTTAAAAAAGTGTCTTGCAATATAATTAGTGTTTGTTTAACAGTGCTACTTCAAACAATGGCTGAAAGCAATGTCATTGAAAAGTGCAAAACTGTTTATCACCCTCATACAAATTGCAATCGTATTTTATTCAATATAATGTATTTTCTGCAATGAAAATTCTGCATAAATAATAAACAAAACAAAAAAACATTTATATAATTAGATTATATATATATTTATACATTTATTGTTAGCAAATTATATCCAGACAATTTTGGAGTAAAATTGAAACTAAGAAACTTAAAAAGTTGAGTTTGTGTGAAACTTGAAAAGTATGATGCTTCTGCAGCGACACTGGTAGTTGAGTGATTGATCGATGCCTCGAGCTTCTGTTCAATAACTTGTACTTTCACTTCTGTCTACGAATGTGGATATGTGGTGGTTCAGAATCCACTTTAGATTGGAGGTTTGAGAAATACTTGTGTGCAAAAATGTGGTCAAAGAGGGGCAAACGAACTGAGCTTGAACTTCCATAATTCCTATTCCATTTGATGATTAAATTTTTATCAATGATATTTGTTTCATAACGTATGTAAATGAACTGGAAAAATAAAGTTTTCAGTGATAATTTTAAGCTTATAATTCTGAAATTTTTTGAATATACACTTGAAAAATACTATTTTTTATGAGAACAACATATCTAAATTTCAAATCTTGATTTTAATAAATAAACAGAAACTGCAGGGATATTAATTTCTACATTTAAAAATATTTCAATAATAAATTTTAGAAGAATTTTACATTTTTTTGAATTCAAGTTTGAACTGGGTTGTGAAGTGTATTATAATGTTTTAAATCTCTTATTGACGATCAAAAATGCAAAATAGCAGTTAAATATTTGATTTTTAATTCTGGATTTATAAGAATTATATGAAATGAAAATCAAATAGTGCAAATACAATGTTATAAAAAATATATTACTATTAAAAAAAGAAATTCAATTTGTAATCTGGAATATAAATACTATAAATATATTTATTCAAATACTGAAATAAATTATTTTAAACCTTATATAAAAATTTTTTACAGATATATCAAAATTTACTCCAGATTAATTGTATTTGAAGACATAAAACCACCGAAATACTGTTACGAGCTGCTTTTCGAATATTTTGGTGAAGACTAGCATTCATTAAATTGGTAAATTTCATAGAACTGTAAATGAGTCCACACATCAGAATGGAATAATAATGTGAGATTACATATTATGAATGAATATATTGTAACTCATTATTATGAATTAAATTAATAATTTACTTACCTTTCATAAAAAAAAGTTACGCTATTAATATGAATTAAGCACTCATCTATTTCCAAATTTGTGTGTGTGTGTGTTGCTTTTATTCCATAGTTTCAAATTAGTTTATTTCTTCTAATAACCAATGAAACTTTATTATGATTATTATTACATAATTATTCTTCTCTCTATGGAGTTAATTTATTAACTATCAGGTCATCCAGAAAGTAAGTTTCTCATTGTTCCAAACGATGTCGCTGCAACATGACCGAAACACGAAGGTACTTGTAAGGTAAAGTGTAGATGTGACTATCATATGTTGAAATCCTAATTTTTGGATAGCTTATATTCAAGTCGTTATGATGCGCAAAGATGTTGGGTCCTATTTCTTCTACCGCTGACTGCGAGATGAGGTCAGTGATGAAGTTTTTGAACTCACAGAAGGTAGCACCGATCGAAATTCACTGTCAGTTGTGTTTAGCGTATGGACTAGATGTAATTTTCTGCAAAGATAACACGATAAAGGCGACGAGAAACAGCGATAGGATCCTTACAGGTGATGCTCGCTTCATCCCAGAAACCAAGCAACAGTCGATGCATTGACACCACATTGGATCTCCGGTATGGATGAAAGTCAAGCAGACTATATACACTTAGAAATTGATGCGCTCAGTTTTCTGTGACAGGAAATGCATTTTGCTCTATGACTTTTTGCTGAAATTTACTACAGTAAGCTCTGAACATTACTGCGCAATTCTAAAGAACTTGCGACTAGCCATTCAGAACGAGAGATGTCGGATGCTTGCTTTCATACGGCGAATTCCAAGGAAAAGAAACTGCTAGATAAGTTTCTCTGGGAAGCGTTTGAACATCCATCGTATAATCTCGACTTTGCTCCCATCAATTTCTATCTGTTCTTGTAATTGAAGAAATTCCTGTCCGCGCATCCTTTCATCACAGACGAAGACATGCAGATAGTTGTGATATGTATGCTCCATTTCCAGGCAGCAGACTTCTGTGATACTGGATTACAAAAACGTATCCCATGGCATGACAACTGCTGCAATTCCGATGGTTTTTGCGTTGAGCAGTAGCTGAAATATTGTGTTGTATCTTTTGCAATAAATATTTTTAGGTAATTATGTTTTATTTGTTTTTATGAGCCATGGGAAACTTACTTTCCGGATCACCCTTGTAAGTAAACAGTAATATTAAGTCATTCGTATAGGTAATAAAAAAAATCACTACATTCAACGGGCTTAAAGCATTAAATTATATCTTTAAATAAAAAAAATTTCATATTTTTCTAAAATTAGTTTTTAATTCCCATTTAAAACAGTTGGAGTTTTTAAAATTTTTTTATTGTAAATTTGAATAAAAGAGACATTAGAATTACATTTTGAAAATTAAATAGTACTTTTTCTTTTTTAACTTTTATTGCATTTTATTAAATAAATGTTATTTTAGTGATAATAACAATCAAAGCTTTTAAATAGAAAGGTACTCATTTGCTTATTATTCATGCGTACTGTAAATTTGTAATAATATGATTTCAATGAAATAAAAAAGACATTTTATTTTTCTTATTATGTACTTTTTATTTTTCAACTAAGCTGCACACTGTTATCGCATTCTTATGTTTTATACTATGATAAAGGTAATTTTTTAAGCAATTTTTTTATGAAAATGGAGATTTGTCAACCTAATGAAGTTAATTTGTATCTGCAATATATTTTGGCATTCAAAGCGTTCAATAATTGTTTTCAAAAGCCATTATTACAGACAGAAATTTTCAAATTCAAAATTACTTAAATGAAGGATAGTTCATAATCTTAAAATTCTTTGAAATTAATAAATAAATTACTGTGCAAAAATAATGAAATATGACTAAAAAAATTTCCTTTCACATATATAAGAAATTAAAATATCCAATATTTTGCTATTAAAATAATCCAAGTAAGAAACACTTATATTTTCGATTGAGGGTTATATTTCCTCTTCTGAAAACTAGTTACTCATTTAGTTAGGAATGATCACTAAAATGTATTATTAAAATTGTAACAAAATATTTGTTATTAAAATTATTTTATTTATAACACCAATTTTTAAGAAAAAAATTTTCAAAATTTTACTATAGCTTTGTCTATTTTAATCATAGAAAGAATTTATAGGGTTTTCAAATGATATGTAAATAAAATTAAATATAAAATAAGGAATTTAATTATTCTATAAAATTTCAAACTTTATAATTTGGATACTCATTTTTACAGATCTTAACAGCCTTTAAAATAACATGTTAGTCATTGTGGAAAATAATCTTCTAGATGCTGTTATGAGTAAATTGGACATTCCGTACATGAAATTAAACAATTAAGATTAAGATTAGTGACCAGTCATCAGATAAGGATTTGATTAGTTTATAAAAATATTCGTCTTCCTTAACTCAGCAGCTTTACTGCCTATGGAAGAGGGGGTGTCATTTGTTTGACGGGAACACCCGTTAATGCACATATCTCCTATGTAACATTTGTAAGAGATATTCCTAATAATTATTAGTCTTAAACTGGAAAAAATATTGATCGAACACTAGAAAAAAATCTGTTCCCATGGGTGGGTGTTAGTGATCTAAGGTATCGAACCGGCATCCCCATCAATGGCAAACAGTAGGTTAAGTACTGAATGTGAGAGGTAAAAGCAAAACATTATCTTTGGAACTGCACAATATCAAAGGGGCAAAGTACCAACACTAATGCTTAATTGAGACAACAAATGGGCATCTTACAATATTGGGCTTTCACAATGCAGGCTAAAGCCTGGTTAATTATAGCATAACATATTTACATGACATGTAATTCATTTTCAAAACAATAGCCCAGGACCTCCCTATTCGCAGTCAGGCATTCTAACCACTAGGCAGGGTAGGCAGCAGCTTTACTGCCTAGCATCTTCTTTCTCAGCGTCTCACTAACTCTTTTGCGAGGGGTGGCGTTATTTATAATCGACTTGGCATCAAAATCTTTTATTTCCAGAGGTTCCAGGCTACTTAATATTGGTTCCAGAGCTTAGGTGACAGAGTTTTCCGAAAGTATCTATTTCTTGCCAAGTCACCAAAATCTCGCCAAATGGTAGCCAAGTCGCCAAATTATTAAAAATGCTGTTTATAACGTACAATACGCCTGAATTGCGTAATTTTTGAGTATTTTGAATCTGTCTGATATGTTTTAGGATGAATACAAATAATATTTATAAATTTGTAACAGTATATACCATTGAATTGCTTTTTACAAGAAATTTCGTTTTATTTTGATAATGTTAACCATATGCATTATGATAAATACCATTTTCAAATACCAATATATTATTTTCCCAAAGGAATACCATACCAGATATAGTTGAATTGGCTTCTACAGTAACTCTGGGTCTGTTGGGACTGTGGTTGAGGAGTGAGGCTTGTTGTCCAGGCCTCAGTGGCTCGCTTCCACTAGTTTTGACCAATCCAGCTCTGATGAAGTTTCGCTGAGGAGAAGCCTTGCTCGAGGGGGCTATTCTGAGATCACTGTGGGAAAAGCTTTTAGGAGTGGTGCTCAACGGCCGAGAGGGTGGAGGACCTTTTCCGTTCCCCTTCCGAATGTTTGGCGGCGGGGGAGGAGGCTGTGAAGGACGTGGTATGGATGAGACTCTAGAACTTGTCTGCAAAATAAAATTTATATGCTGGAATTGAGTAAGTTTGAAGAAAGCACTGAAATAAATATTAAAAATATTTCGAACTTTTATTGAACCATAATCAACGAGAATAATAATTTAATTTATTAACATTAAAAAAAATAATGTTACTCAGTATAACATTACTTTATATTATTTTCAAAGTTGGTTTTATTTGATTACAGATTTTAATATCAATTCTATTAGCATGATTTTGAATATTATTCAATAAAGCAATGTATACTTTTTTGAAGAAAGTATGTGTAAAAACATGAGTTATGATGCCTCTATGTGTAACAACTATTGTACTATGTGCAATTAAAATAAAATATACACATTATATTTTAATAAGCATTAATTGCTTTATTAACTATTCACTTTTAATATAATATTTATTTTGTGAAAATTTAGTTTAGTAACATTTAAAGGTATATGTGAATTTACACTTAAAATTTCAGAGAAGTTTACTTTGATTCAGATGCTAAATTTTCAGTGGAAAATTGCCGATACAGCTTCAAAATCATGAAGGCAATATTTTAAATCTTGTCTAACTATATTTTAGGCATATAGTTAGAATATCTCAATTTTTGATTTGCAGTGACATCATTTGACATTCTTTAAATTTATCAAAAGCAGATTTGGTCGCAGATTCGTACTGATCATGAGATATATGGTTGTAAGTTTTTATATACTTTGAATTAAGACGGAAATTATCCTTTTCCTTCTTAGTTTTATTTTTTATCCATTTAACTATTTATAAGCTTCTTAACCTTATTTTGACAAACTTTTTCTATAAAAGATAATGAAAAACAATCGTATGAAAAGGATTAAAATAAAAAATTATTTTTCATTAAACTTTGGAAGTTTTTTATGAAATGTGCTGCAGCAATAAGGCATTAGAATGTTAATTTACAAATTTAAGATTCTATCATTAACTTTTGCAAAAAATAATTACTTGATATTTATATATATATATATATATATATATATATATATATATATATATATATATATATATATATATATATATATATATATATATATATATATATATATATATATATATTATATATATATATATATATATATATATATATATATATATATGTTATATATATGATGTATTTTACTAAATTTAATATTCTTTTTTAAATTTAAGAATTTTTGCTTAATATTTGCAGAGTTAACTTTATTGCATAATTTAAATCAAAATGCTATTTTGTGGTTAGCATCACATTCTTTAATTATAATTTCATATAATGTAGACATTTATATGCATTTTTTAACCTCATATTTTTAGTTTGAAAAATGAATTTAATCATCTGAATACACATTCATTTGAGAAATGTTTTCATTTATGTTACATTTAATGCTTTGAGTATGTAAAAACTATTAAGTTTTATGCGGGAATTCGTTTATTTCAAATTAAACATGACCGTGTATTTCTACATTATACTGAAATAATATATGACACAAAATTGGTATAACAAAACAATTGAAATAAATAAATTAACAAAATATATTGCTTTCTAACGTGGCAAAAGTATTCAAAGGATTAAATCTCAACCAACTATTTAATAAATAAAATTACTTTTAGATATAGTATAAAAGTTTTGTAAAAGATATTTATGAATATACTATTCAGGATATATAAAGAGTTTACCTTAATGTCATTTATCTGTCCACTACTTTTACTTTGGCTGCTTTTGCTGTTAACGTTCTCCTCTTCTTTCTGAGATTTAAGGTATTCTTCTACCGTTTGGAAATCTTCATCATTTTTCTTTCTTCTCAGCTCAGAATTTAAAGAAGTGTTTTGGGAAGCGTTGCTGGTAAATGTTTCCCTCGCCTCTTCCCATTCCTCATCTGAGGATGAGACTGTTTCGTTCTGAATCTGCTCAACTGCTAAGGACTCATTACTTAGTGACTTGAACTGAACTCGCTTCTTTTTCTTTGTGTCTTGAATCTCTTGCGATTCCGAAGTTTCCAATGAGCTCGTTTCATCGCTGTTGCCAGTAACATTTGCGGAAGTTAGTTTCTCTCCAGTCTTTTTCAGTATGGATTTAACTTCTGCATATGGATTGTGAGAGTTCACTTTCATGGGTTGTTTCGGTTTGATTTCATTTTTTTTAAGAATTGGTTTATTGCTCTTAAGTTTTTCGGTAAGTTCTGAAGCTATGGAGGAGCTTATGTTGTTACAAGGGAATTTTTTCTCCTTTTTCACTAAAGTACCTTCATCCTTACTTTGTTCTAAGTCACTGTTTTGCGAAGAAGTTTTCCACTGACTAAAATTAGGTGGTGGTGGAGGCGGGGGCGGTGGTGGGGGAGCTGGTGGAGGCAGAGTATTTGATGTGATTATAGGAACTTCTGGAATACGAGGTACTTTTCCCCGAATTTTTAAAGTTCCATTCTCACCACTGATGCCAGATACTAATGAGACCATCGAAGTCGCTTTCCTAATAGTCGAAAATCTTGGGGAATCATAGTGTTCATTTTTTATAGTAGCATAATGAGAAGGTGGATCTTTGCTCGCTAAACAGCCTCCACTGGGGTATTTTCTGAGGTTTACATTTGTCACAGGACTGGCATATATTCTATTACTAAATGTGAGCACTGAATCTTTATCGTCATCATAATCTGGTTCTGGAAGAGAATAAATACCATCATCTGATAAAGAACTAGTACTCCAGCTGCTTGTCCGTGAATCGACAGAGTTAGTCTTGGAACCATCAGAATAGAGAGAAGAAGTTTGAGGTGAACTGTTGCCTTCGACTGGAGAGAAGACTTTCATGCCATGTCCTCCAATACGTAAGCTTGAAGATTGAGAGTAGATGCCACTCTCGCTTTCAGAACTTACGGGGCTTGGAGATTTGTTTGATGCTGAATTGTATGGCTTATCGGACATATTCCTCGAAGCTTGTTTGTTATTTATTAGTTTTTGAGAAATTTCTTTATTTTTAACACTACTCTCTTCTATCGCATTATCGCTTAAATCATCATCTAAATCACTATCTGCTCCATTTGAAACGTCCTTTTTCACATAACTTTTCACCAAATCATAAGCAGTAACATCACATTCTAGGATTGATTTTCTAGACGCCACTGAACTAAATGGGTCTTTTTTGCACTTTTCTAGAGATTTGATGAGTTTCGAATGTCCTGTAGCAGTCTTTCCCCCATAATTTACAGGCTGGATCGAAGGAGGTCTAGGAGCTCTATATTTCACAGTTTTGCTTAAGGTATCATATATATTTTCAGTTTTTTGACGACCATCCCCACTTCGAGGTTCAATTTGGACTTGATCCTCATGAACAGCATATAAATCTACTTTTTCTGGTAAAATAGATCTTCTCCTTGGCGGAGGTGGTGGTGCGAATCCCCTAGAAGATCTAACACTAGAAAAACCACAGCTGCATTTTGAAGGTTTTATAGAACCTAAATTTAGAGTTCCAAAAGATCCAGACTTCTTTTTCTGACATTTACAAAGCGTTGAATTTAAATGCGATATATCACTAGATTTAACACTGTTACCACCTGATTGACTGCTGTAATCTTTTATTTTCTAATTTATTCAGATTGTTCTTATAATCGATAGATTCATTGTTGTTATTACTATAACTTTCCCAAGGGTATGTAACTAGGCCACGAGGCCTACTATGGATACTTCTAACAGTTGCATGTTTTAAATCAGATGATGAAAATGACGGTGTGGTTGATAAAGAAGAGTCCCATTCTTTATACAGTGATCCAGAAGACAAAGCAGACACAGAACCAAATTTGTATTTATTATGTCGGGATAAAGTTCCATTTCCGATTGTAAAGGAATCATCAGTTTTGTTTTTGTTCTTTTTCCATGGAAGAAAATTGAATTTCTTACTTCTTCCACCTGACTGTGAAGGATCAATATCCAGCGAAGGGCGGACTTTTCCATTCTGATTTCCACGAACAGTTCCGTACAGATTCTGATACGCATAAGTATCAGGAGAAGGATTGTAGTAAACCGGTCTACCTTGATGCCGAAATCCCTCCATTTTCTTACGTTTTCCTGTAAACAAAATCACATATGAGTTAAATAGCAGAATCAGAACAATGGTTAGTTTTAAGATGGAATTTTGGAGAATATAACAATTATTAAAATTTTCTCATTAGTCTAAAATGGTTATTTAAATTGGTGTGTCTGTGATTTATTTTAGATCAATACTTCCCTTTTTTTAAGTGTCCTTTCTATATAAAAAAAGAAATATACAGAAAAATTATAATTTATATTGGTGACTAGGAAAACAATCGGAAATTACATAATTCCTGGTATATTTTGCCTGTAAGTATTGTTCATTTTACTGTTAGATAATAAATTTCAAGCAGCAATGTTTCAATTGCTTACTTCTTAATGGTTGTTTTTAAGTCCAAAGAAATTATTCACAAAAGGAAATTAACTCCTTAGATATTCCCTTTTAGTATTTTAGTTTCTTTTCATACTTTAACTGAATAATTATCAAATGTAATAAGTAAAAAGCATAAACTAATTAATTTTGTCAATAGCAACATAAAGAAGATGGGGAAATACTGATTCCTATAGTATGTCATATTATTAAATAAAGAAATTTTAACTCTACTCATTGCTTTAAATCCGAATTCTTATTTTCAAAACTTTCTAACAGCAACGAAAAGTTTATTAGGTGCAATGGCATTCATGGAACTATCACTTTTACTTTCACAGACGCGGAAAAGGAATGAGGTAATATTAGTGTCAATTTCACCATTTGCAGGCGTTTTGCTTGAGTGGCATCAACAGTCTGTACTCACCGTAGATATTTCCTTTGATGTTTTTTTAGCACTTGGCAAGGTAACATTATGGTCGTTATGTTCAAATACGATGACTTTCTAATGATGTTACTGGCAAATAACGAATGTTGTCTATTCTAACAGATTTCGTAGCTTTTTTTTTTTAAAAAAAAGTTAAAAATAGAAGAAAAAGTTTTACATCATGGTTATTAAGTGAATGTATTTTTGCATAGAAAAAAATCCTTTAAGGAAATATAAAACTCAAAGTTTAAACTCATATATGTACATATATATAATTTCTCAGTCAAAGTTAAAAAATTATTTAAAAAGAAAACATGTGTTTCACGTAATTCAGAAATGGATAAAATAAAATGACATTTATTTACTCTACGCAATAAAATAGTGAAGTTTTGACTTAAAACTGTTTCTGAAATAAAGATATAAAATTCAAAGGAAATAGAGAATTAAGAAAATAAAAATGTTTGAAAATCGACGTTTTTTTTATAAAATATTATTTTGCAAGTGTTTAGTTATTTTAAACTTATCGTAAAGGTAACTAAATTCAATTTCACAGTAAAATGACAATTATTATAAACGATTATTTCAGAGATTATGGTTATTTTAAACTTATCGTAAATGTAACTAAATTCCATTTCACAGTAAAATAACAAATTTTAGAAATGATTATTTCACAGATTCGCACATACGTGTGTGTGTCTAAATTTCTTTTATCTCACGTTCAATTGATGGTAATTATCTAATGAATTTTTTAAGTGATTACTAAAAACTGTTTTATTATAACTAAATATTTTTGTAAGAATTCTTTTATTTTTCGAGATTTTTATCCAGATAAAATGATTCAGCTAAATTTATTATTTTAATAAAAATTCATAAAGTTTTTCCACAAAATATTTTCAAAAGATATTAAAAACCCAGTAAAATTTATAACGAACTTTATATTTATTCCAAATTTTAAACATTTATTAGTTTCATTTATAAGTATAGTTCAAATAGTGCATTTTACTGTTGATACCTATGCAATACAAGCTATTTAGTGAAGCAATCAATTTAATAAGATATATGTCTGAAATATTTTTAAATGAAGAATGATTTTTAAATAATATTTTAAAATACATTTTAAGCAAAAATTAAGTTTGTAAAATAAACTCTTGTCACTGACTTTTAAAATTCCGTTATTGTTAAAAATTTCTGAAAATAAATTCATCTTTGCTTGTACACTTTTTACTGTAATAGAAAATGAGTAAAAGAATATTCATTATGAGATTACAAAGTCAGGAATTGCAAAGATGAAGAAATCCATACCATAATTTTTGAGATGAATATTTGTTAAATAGCATTTTAACATATCAGCTCTATAAACCTTTTGAATAACAGAATTAAAGTAGCAAAAACTTATCTAAACTCAAACAAGTTTCCAGAATATTGCATAATATTGTGGTATGGAAAATTGTCTTCAATATTCTATAGTGTGTTCTTCTTTCAAAAGAAAATATTCTTTATTTCATCATTGTTTCCATTTCACTTCCTTGAAATATGCAGATTAGAAATTGAAACTTGTCAGCATTCTACGAAGTCCCTCGTGATAACCTTGTAGTTATTAAAATCCATAAATGTTTTCCACTTTCTGGCTTACTTTCATTATATTTCTCAGTTTATAAAGGATTTTGTATCACTAAAATTAGAAAATTGATACGTTTTATGATATGATTTAATCAATTTCTCTTCAGAGAAATATTGATGGAAAATAATACTGATAATTTGTTTTCATTTTATTCGATAATTTTTTAATTTTTCATAATTCTTTATAAAACTATTTTAATTACACGCATTTATTTTCACTTTTTAAATATAGTTAATAAATTATATTGTTTCTAATTTTAGAAAAGTTTTTATGTGAATAAATTTCATTCAAATATATTTTGCAAAATTATTTTTTAGTGATTATGGATAGTCACATTGATTGTCAGAAGTTTTTCATTTTTTTTTATAAATAGACAAAAATACAATATGAGAATTTCGACAAAACTTTATTCTAATTTCAGATGCAGTAGTGATAAGCTAGTAGTTTTTATACTTATTAGTCATGTTAGCCACTTCACACCATTCTCAAATTTTCATTAATACTTTAATTGGCGATACTATCCGATATAGAAAGTTCATTACGTATAATGCTGAAAATTTCAAATTAACTTTACTCAACCAAAATTTAGGAGCACCTGAGTATAACCTTGAATGTAACCGTCGAAAAGTGTTGCACATTGAAATGAATTGAATAAAATACTAAATTTAAAGGAACTGATATTAATAAGTAACTGATATTTGAATTTCTAAAAGCGCCAAATTTTTTTCAGTTCCAAAATGTTAGTGTTTTTGGACTTCGTCGCTTCAATAACAGATGGAAATGTAATTTTTTCTAATTTGACTTTTGACGCCACCTATGTTACCTTCTCATGTGTATATAATATAAGTAAATTTATTTAAATTTAAATATTCAGATGATGTAAATATTTTCGCATGTAAAACCGAGACTTTCATTTCTTTTAATAAACTAAAGCATTGCGTAAAGATTTTTCTTTCAGCAATAGAAATTATTGTTAAAGTAATGCAATTTCGTCTTTATATTTACAAGGAACAACAAATCCAAGGCTTGCGTGTTCAAGGTGATATTAATGGAAATTTTTACTAACTTATGAACGATTTATCAAAAACATCACTTCAATTTCAATTGTGATAGAAAAGTCACTTCTCTATTATTCATGACACTATTCAAAATGCTGTTTTTTTGTTTGGACACTGCTTTTTCAAAGATAATGTCAATATTTTTTTATTGTATTCAAATGAAATTATTTGAAATAATCAAAACAGTTTCTTCATCTAATCTACAAATCTGAATCGGGTAACGCAAACTAAAGAACGTGAAATGACTCAAGCATTTTGATAAAAAATTATTTGTGTGAAACGATGTCAAGTGTCATCATTCAACTATGCAATTAAAAAGTTTTCTGTGAAATACTAACTCTTCTGTGGAAAATATTTCAAACTGATCTGTGTTTGCAACCAGTTTTTTTGTGTTTTTGTTGAGAATTGCAAAACGTTAGTTCGATTGAACTTCGTGTGCCTACATGGCTTATGAGGCTCGACTAACTATGAAAAACTGCCAAATAGATTATTGCGAATGCGTTAATCGTTGAATTTTGACGAAATTCATATTTTGCGAAGGCAAGTCAGTTAGAAATTCAGGAAGTCTTACTTTTATAAAATATTTTGAATTAATTAAAAAATAACAGTTATATAAAATTTAATAATTTCCAATTTTTTAATTTTCAATTATGTTTCATATTTGAAATTTAATAAATAGTTAAATTTGCAATTTGCGTATATAGAAAATTCTGCGTATAGAAAAAATTTTGTCATTAATGAGCAAATAATAGACAAAGGTTTAACGTATAAGGGAACTCAAATGTAAATTATATATATATATATATATATATATATATATATATATATATATATATATATATATATATATATATATATATATATATATATATATATATATATATATATATATATATATATTCTATGGATCTCATTTATTTGATCAACAAAAATCCCACATGCTAATAAGCTTTTTTACAATAAAGTAAGTTGTTCCTGATATAAAGTTGTTGTTGGAGCAGCATGTTTCCCTATATCTAGTTTTATTTTTTTATTTGTTTTGACTATTTGTATGGTTTTCGAGAACGAAATTGAAGGTTGTTATCTTTATTAATCATTTTCTTCGCTCAAACTGTCAAGTAGTTGTGAAACATCGTAACGTTGCCTGCCTTTCCCAGCAACCTTTAGGGATTTCATAAGTTTATTAAGAGTTTCGGCAATGTGTCCAGTAAATATATCAGAAACAATGATCTGAATGCAAATAAACACCATAAATATTTATACATACTTAATGTATGAGAAATGCATCATAAAAATAGTCTTATAAACATTCAGCAAATAAATAAAAATATTCCGGAAATTAATGGTTGAAGTTAAATTATAATAGATATATAATTTTTTTATTGTTTTATGTTTTATGCATGCACATGTTTAGTATCATTGTAAATATTTTTCAACTTTGGAAATTTTCATCAATAAATATTAAAATACAATTCATTAGTATGAAAAATTATTGATATTCACAAAAATATATAATTCGCTCACAAGTAAGCTAGTCTATGTGAAATTTGAGTATCTTTCCAACAAAAAAGTGCTGGATAAAATAAAGGTGTTTAAACTGATATCAACGCAATCGAAAAACATTATCTAGAAGTACAAATGAAAAAATTAACAAAAGCGAAACATTTGCTGATACTGGGTTATGAAATTCGAGGAAGCCAATTATTATAGCAAAATCTTGGATGCAGTATTCTTTCCTAAAATGATTGATGCCAGCTGTTGGACGAACATCATAATTACAAAATTACATATAAAAGAGCATATTGTTAATTGTTAAATTTTCTGTGATTAAGAGACGTTGATAATGATTCCAAACTTTTTATCGTTGCCTAAATAATTCATGTCATAACGGTTAACTACTACAATCAATAGTTAGAACTAGCCGATATTTGTGATAATGGTAATATAGGAACTGATAAATTCAGATTCTCTTACAACAGAGCAACTAATGTGTTGCTGTTGCACCAGCATGCTTCCCTGTACCTAGTCCTGAGTTAAGCTCTGCCAATTAGATAGAAGAGCTGAAGGGAATCATCGTGATTTTGTAGCAGGGATCTAGCACAAAACCTCTAATACTTGGCCTACCATCCCCAGAAGAACAATTTCACTTGGAAGGCATTGTAACCATGCTCAATTTTTACGTATCCCAGTTGTCTTTAACGAACATGACGGATCTTCGGTTAAGCTGGGATTCGAACTCACTACTTTCTCATAATGAGAACGACGCCCTAATCCATCAGGTCACCGCGACCCTCCAGATGTAAAGTATGTAACAAAATAGTATCACACAAATCATTTCCGTTTCTAAATGCTTTGCGAGTTAAAATTTTAAAAGTTATTGATTTTTCAATCAGATGCATAATTTAGAAATGGAATATTTTATATTGTTTCATATGCGGTGAGGTAAAATTACATTTTATTAGGAGAATTTTTATTTCATGTTTCATTATTGCGATAAGCACGTTAAGAAAATCTTAGCAATAATTTTCTGAAATTTAAACATTCATGATTAGTTTGAAGTCAACTGATTTACGATTTAAAATTATAATAGATTTGCAAGATGTTGGTAGCTCTTTCTTGGTATTTTAATTCCCAATTTGTAGCAACTAAAAAAATTAAGTCATCATTTATAAAATTTTAAGAATTTTATGCATAGTGAAATTTTTCTTTGAATCAAGAAAATTTCTTTGAAATCCACATTTTTGCTCCAATAATCAAGAGCAAAGATATTCAAATTCTGTAATCAAATAGTAGTTGAAATCTGAATCAAAAAAGTCAAATGATCCTTACAGTATTAAAAATTAGGCCATAACAAAAATTTCAAACTAAAAATAAATATTATAAAGAGAATTTAGTGGTTTTTAATAGTTGCTAGATTTCTAATGATAAAAAATTAGTAGCTATAGTGTGTTATCTCTGAAAATAATATATAACTTGATTTATTTAGTTCTACCATGGTTTTTTTTTATAAATACTACAATATAAATATTAATTGAATGCATTTATAAATCTAAAAGTTTTTACACGGGTCATTTTCTACGCACCAGAAACACTTTTATTTAAAAATTTAGTCACTACATTTACTTCCCTTCGAGAAAGAAAACTACAAATTTTCTTTGAGAATGTAAAATAGAAATAGAAGCAAAAGAAAACTGAAAAAAATTTTGCTACAAAATAAAAACGAATTTGGGTGTCATGCCCACGAATTAACAACTTTTCACTTTGCTAAAAATAATAGTTAAATTTAACAATGGTTAAAATGGGCCATTGCTTTTTTAAAAATGTTCCATTTAAGAGTAGCAGGTTCTGTGTTAATGTAGCACTAAATTTAATATACGTAGATATTAGCTTTTAGGGCAAACTGCGAATACGTAATAAATTTTAAAACGTAAAAGCAATTTTTGTCAAGTGTTTTTAATACTTTTAATTTAAGTTTAATTATGGTATGTGCTTTTCAACTTCTATTTGAATGTTTTTCTTTTCCCTTGATATTATTTTTATTTTTCTCAACACACTATATTAATATATTTAATTTTTCATCAAAAATGTTTGGAGCTTTTCTATTTCCTTTTGTTTACGAAATTTATTTTTCTTCTATCACCCAATGATTGAATAGTTTATAAGTAATGGAAGATAAATATAAAAGATAATTATTTATAACATACGTCAAACCGAATCTTTTTCTAGAAGAATAAGAACTGATTACCTCTAATGTTAGCATTTATAATTATATGATTCCTCAAAACATTATTTTCAATTATGTGTTTTAAATGCTAAGGACGTGATAGCAAGAAAGATTAATATTTATATTATTAATATAACTTATATTGGAAGACAAAAAACACATAAAAATGACCATTTATGTTTTAATCCACCATATTATACATTTAATTTATATATTCTTAATCTAACGATTTGGAGCCGAGTCGTTAATACGAATGTTAGAAAAGGATTGAATGTTGAATAATTATACTTGCCTGTTTAACATTTTTAAAATACTCTGCCAGTTCATGTTGACCAAGTCACATGCAATGGAATTCATGTTGTACTTATTTTCCTTTATAAGAAAAATTATCCCAACAGAAAAAGAAGTCCTTCAATTTATTTTAAAATAGTCTTAAACTTTCTTAATTATAAGAAATGCTAATCCTATAGTTTGGATATTTGAAAGAATTATTATAATGCAGTTATTTATCATTTAGCAGATATTCTCTCTTATTAAATGCAGATTTTTCTGATCGCGTTACGATATTTCTCTCTTCTTTTGAACTTAGTTATTAGTTTCTCTAAACTTATACGTTTTTCTATGCTTCATTTCATAAAATATAGTATTAGTATGCAGGTATTTTGCAATTTATATTTACCCTCTTTTTTCAAAAGTTTCTTGCATATATAATTATTTTATTTATATTTTTTGATGAATCAAAACTCATTTATCTAAGGAAGTTAAATTCTTATACTTGTAATAATTATGGCTCTTGTAGATTTGGATTTTGTAATACATAACAATAATAATTTAATATTATATTGAGAAAATTTATTCAGGGATTAAAAAACAATATGCTGAAAAATATCTGTATTTTAAATATTTTTGAAATTTCTATTTACAATAATATTTTTTTTCACTTTACAATTCTTTGGTTTTTGTAAACAACTGGAAAATAGTCATTAAATAAAGTAACTATTGTTCTTTTTAAAACACTATAATGTAAAAAGGTCGAAATGTTTGTCTGATGAAGATAAAAACTTGTCACAATTTTTTTTTGTGAGAAACCACTAATGTAGCAGTTAAAACAACATGATAAAAATATCACGATATATTGACAACTAAACAGATTTCGTATACTGATGTTACACTGCGTTAAGAGTTCTTGCATCACTGTGTTCGAATGACTGATAAAATTTTATTCTGCATGAGGTTCTCTGTTTTGACGATTTCAGTCCAATCAAAACACCAGCTTTCTTGCGTAAAATTCACTTACCTCGTTCGATTCCGCTTCGTCTCGTTATAGTTGAGTAAAGGCGAAGAATTACATCCTTGGTAAAACAATAGCATGGAAAAAAATTAAGTTCAGGCTCATAATCGTGTGGTTATCAAGGACCAGGCGATAAAAGATGACACAGCTCGTGTGGCCCTTGCAGACAATGGGGCGGCCATGAAACAATGGACGCGAGGTTTGTTAGCAATCTGTTTCTTGGATGCTGCAAATCGTAACTGTGAAACGTGCCTCTTCCTTTCGATTTTGATTAAGAATAAGACTTCTTTAGCAAATGCGTATTGTCAACTGGTGAATATATTTACTTATAGAATGCACATGTTAAAGGTCATCTTTGCACGACCATCCTTCTTTGGAATGTGAAACTGGCAATCACTCACAGAATACGTTTATTTTAGAGAGTTGATCAGAAAAGTATTCTACAAATATTTTCTCAGTGACTATAAAATTGTTAGATTTTATCTTATTCTAGAAACATATATTTTATTCCGTTATAGATTCCGATTTTTCTAAAAAATTGTTTTAAAATTAATAAATAATATTATATTTGTACAATATATAAATAGAAATGTATAGAAAAATAATCTCACTTCAAACAGATTTCGACAAAATAATCTTTAACTATATAGCAATTAACAGAATATGAGCGAGTAGAATAAATATTTTTGGAACATTATGATGTAACTATAGAAATCAGCATATCAAATAATTTACCAATTCATTATGTTTTCATAGTTATAACTGTAGATGATAAGTGTTTATTGATTATCTCAATGTGGATAGTTAAAAGTAATTAAAATAAGTCACTATAAGTAATTTAATTTCTAGCTTAACACTGGATCTATGTTTCGAAAATAAAGGAAAATAAAAGTCTCATTTTTTAAAAAGTGCCAACCACTTTTCTTGATATGTATTATACATTTCATTTAAAACATATTTCAACTAAATAACTAGTTGAAGGAAATAGCAAAAATTAAATTATAATATTTTAAATTACTTGTAGTTAAATCTCAGTCAGCAGAAGTCAGCAATGTATTCTGAATTTCCTTAAAAATTCTTGTTGTCTTAGCATTTAGAGTAATATTTGATTTTGAGAATCAAACTTTCTCTCGAACTTATCTTATGTTAAATACATAAATGAGATATACCACAGCTATTTTTTAAGCTTAAAACTCTAATACGCTAAAAATGTAAATATGAAATAAAAAAATAGCTTTAACAGACTGATTTTATTATTCAAAATTATATCATCAATCCACCTTGTTATAAAATATCTAATTTTTAATTAGATGATTTAACATAATTGGAGATGAAAGCAAACCAACAAAGATTTTTAATGACAATTGTGAATTAAATCACAAAAACACATTACAGGGACAAACGAAATCTAACATTAAGAGGTAAATTGTCAAATACCATTTGAGTAACAATAAAAAACTTGCTCTAGTTACCGGGATTTGTAGAGTAGCAATCAACACACACAATCCTCTATAGAAAATTTTTTTTAATTAATAAATAACCTTAATTTTTAACATAACTCCATTTGACATGAGAATCAGAAACAAAAACAAGAAGCTTGAATATCAACAATCAAAGCTCGTCAAAATCCCCACCCTTTAATTACATTATCTCAAACGTTACTGTTGAAAAATCTGTGATTATCTTTTCAAAATGCCAAGAGGGAAGCTTTGAGAACTGCCCGAAGTAAAATTATATCGTTGTTTACAAACATAAGCGTAAAAATAATAAGATCAAGACAGAGTAGTGGGAATAGTTGGCATGTAATTACAGACTTTGGCGGTCATGCTTATGTACCTTTTCCTGATTCGTATACATCAAAAAAAGATCATGCACATTGCTGATTGTGTTCTCATCATCCCTGAGGGGAACACGTAAAGATGATCTGCTTATTCAATAAAAAGATTCCGATGAATAAGCCTTAGAAAATTTCACACAGAGATTTATTGACGTATTCGATAGCTTAGCTAAATACGTTTTTGGTAACAGTAATTACAGATGAGAGTTTTCAAAAATGGGATGAGCTGCAATTGAGAATCTATAAATTTGTTTTCATGAAATAATTGACTTGTTCTTACATGAATTGATTTGTAATGTTGATTTTGAGTTTTAGATTTAATTGATAAAAAATTATTTTATCAATAAAGTAGATTCATGAGGAAGCAAAATATAATTTGCTTATAAATTTGAAATTTCTATTTTAATCAGTATATTAATAAATACCTTAAAGGTAGTTTAGACATAATTTTAATTATGCAACATATTTGTTACTAATAAAAATTTTTTATAAATATATATATAGCATAAAAAATTCTATACAAAAGTTTCTTGTGTATTAGTTTCATTGAAGGCAATAAATTTTACATTGAAAAACCATGTTTCAAATTAACATTATTTCTTTAACAAATTTATTATTACGACTTTCGAAAACATGGTATACCGGATGCATTTGATTTTTGAAAAATATAACTTTAATTTATTACATTAATAACATATTATATATATTACGTTTGAAAAATTTTGAAGAGAAATCTTGTTTTTATCTAGATGTTTAATAAATGTGAATACTGTATACATTTGGGATGTAAGTTACTATGTAGCCGTCAATAATTGGAAAATTTTCAAAGATAATACAACTAAGGTAAATTCAATATATATGAACTTATAATCTTTATTACGTGTCAATGAAAGTGACGATAATGTAGTTATTACAATTTCATGAAGCAAGAATCTGAATTTATTCCATTATTATTATTTTAATCAATTCAAGTGAAACATTTACACATTAAAATGCATTATATTATTATTCTTACAAAAATTATTAAATTTCAATTAATCATATAATTTACAAGGAAATCACTCAACAAATCAAGTATAATCTGAATAGTATTTAATACGTTAGAAAACGGTTTTCATAGCATATTAGGTATAAATATGGTCCATATTTGCTTTTAGTGGTGAACATATCCTATTTATCATGCTTATAATTCTTAAAATATATTATTTATGTCCGTAATCTGGATTTTTCTACATTGATAGAATTAAACCAAAAGAGAAAACTGAAGTATCAAACAAAATTTGTTTTTATTTGCAAAGACGATGAATTTCAATTAATTATAATATTTACAATTACTAACATGAAAAGCTTGTGATTCCTAATTAATAATACTACTTATAAGATTTTAAAGCAGCGATACTTTCCTTTCAAAATCAATTAATAAATTTCTAAAGATTTATAATCAAAATAAATGTATCAAATATAGAAAAGAGTGTTCATTTTATGATATGTTACAAATGCATTTTAACTATTTTAATATAGTTTGTGAGAGGAAATTTTTTAAAAACGGTCATTCCAATTAAAAATTTTAGCGAAATGTAAGTAAAATAACTGCATAAAATTTTCCCTGATAGGAGTTAATTATTATTGTTATTTTAGTGTAAAAGAAATTCCTATTTATTATATCATTAGTTATATGTTCTATGCAAAGATAATTTTACAAGCTTATTAGTTCTCCTTTTTATGTTATTTTTAGTAACTTTAATTTAATATACTTAACTTATTTTATACATATTATGTGCTTTTGAACATATCTGAGAATTCGAACTAAAATAAGTAAGACTTTATATTAAACGTATTGAAATGATAAATTATTTTTCAGAACGATCGTTATTTAAAAAACAAATAATAAATATTTTTAAATTTATTTTTTTATTATATAGAAACATTTCATAGTTAATGCATTTGTTTTTATTTCCATGTCTAAATAATTTTTTAAATGGATAAATAGCTTTAAGTTTTGCCACTTATTCTTACCAAGAGCTTAAAAAACACAAAAGGGATTCAAAATAATTTTCAATTTAAAATTTTAATGCTAAAAAAATTTACTAGCATATCTTTTAGAAGCTCAAACACTTCCTGTTGCACACACAACAGGCAAAACAATTTAAGTTCTAATTACCCTATTATAAGCAGTATCTTATTTCCGCATTTAACGGTATTTCAAAAAAATTCCCTAGCAACAAAGAACTTTGGCGAGATAGAGAACTATAAACACACGCCCAAAACGTTAAGTAACGAACAAAAATATATTCTTTTCGGTCGATTGCATAAGTTAAATATAGTGATGTCCTGTATCACGAAACGAGATTGCTTTTGTAGGTTTAAAAATAGTTGATGGCCTTAACTAAACGGAGTCTTACTTTGCATGTGAATGAATTATGTCTCATTTCATGCTTAAAATATGCAACACATTTTATTATATCTGATTTTTCATAAGGCAATTGTATTATTGATATAGTGGTTAATTGATGATCTAATTTGCTTCGGAAGAAAGTCACAAATTAATTTTAAGTTATATTTGTAAATGTAAGGCAACATCGATTACATTCATTTTTTGACCATAGATATAACAATAATCTCTTTGGTGGATAAATATTAATAAAAATGTTTCCTTAATTGTGGTTAGAGTGAAACCACATTTCGTGGCTATTTTTAATCGAATTTTAGGCAAAATTTATGAAATTTATTTCCAAGTTGTTTGAAACAATTGCTACAAACAAAACACGTTTGGTTTGTAATTGAGTATTAAAAGAAAAACTTTTAAGAAGATTAAAAAAGTGAAATTTTTTAAGATGCATTATTTTTGAATTAGATTTATAGTAAGATTATTATGTTTAGCGGAAACCTGAACAACTTATTTTATAAATAATCTCATATTAGACCGAATAAGATTTATAATTTTCATTGCTTTGTCGCTATACAATCACTTTTAGCCCGCAAGGTTTAATTCGACTGGAATTTAAATTTAAAAATAAATTCCTCCACAAAAATCTATGCGTAAAAGGCGGATTAACTTAATCAGATGTTGAAATGAAGGCCTACACGAGCTAACCATTCAACTTCCATTTCAACGAGAGAGCTGTGGGAAAACGCAGAAATTAAAACCGAGACATATTTCAATATATCACTGAATGTTTTTCCTATTTATTATAAACAGTTGAAATTTTATAAATAATAATAAAATTAATATAATTTCTTAAAATAACCAACTGTATTTAGGACTTAATCATGCTATTTTAAAATGTTGTTTTCATTAATAGAATGGTAAAAGCATATATTAAAAATAACTTGTTTATATGAACTGCACTATACTGGGAAATAAAATATATATAGTTTATGTTATCGTTAATATATATTTATTTGTTTTATTTGATATTTGTATAACTATTTATATGAAAAAAATTCGCAACTTCTTGTATATAATACATTGTTTTGAATCACACTTTTATTTATGATCTGTAATTGAGGTTGTTTAATACGTAATATACTCTTCTATAACAGAAAGTACTTTAAAAGTTTTCATTTTTGAAATCAGGAAATAAAGTTATTAAAAGAAAAGATTGATTTCATGTATATATAATGCTTTTAATGAAATATTTCATCAAAAAAGATTTTATCTTTAAAATGAAAAACAATTTTAGAATATTTCTTAAAATTCCCATTTCCTATTTTTTTATAACAGACAGATGAACTATCATTCAGCGTTCCCTAAAAAGATAATGTTTTATAATCCCCAAGGAAAGATATATTATAAGATCAATACCAATTCTCATGATGTCGGTTTCTTGGTGGATAAATTATAAAATCAAAGAATTAATGTTTTAAAAAAAACCACAAAGAAACCTGTACGATCCATTTCTTTTTATGTATGTTACTATAAGAGAAGGCAGAACTATCTGTGCTTTTTGATGGGGGAGAATTCTAACAGAGCATCGGACTGCAAAATGTCCTGGAGAAAGATGCTATTTCATGAAGTGTATTGTATTATATAACACGGTCCACTGATTACCGTTAATTTTGCCATCTGCCGACAATTTCTAAGCTATTCGATTGCCAATCCTAACTGTCAGATGAACAATAGAGGCTACTGGAGCAGAACACCGTCGTCTCTTTCTCTGGTAACCCCAAATTGAGATCGCGTGCCCACCACTTGGAACATTTAACAGAAATGGATATATCATATTGAGTATTCATAACGCGACTCGGGGGTACAGAGATCTCCAGCGACTGCCGGGCGTTACGGTCTGTCGAGTAAGGGTGTGTTGCCTGACCACTTGCCAAAATATTGGTCATTCCGTGGCAGGAAATGCATTCCTGCAGCCAGGAAAATGTAACGTTTTCACTTCTAAGGAAATATATTTCTATTTTATATTGATTTTTTTTTCGGTCAATGGGCGATTCCTTGTTATTAAGGAAGGTTGTAAAGAAATATTACTTTAGAAATGAAATGAGAAGTTTAGAGAATCTCATTGTGTGAAATACAATAGAAAAAAGTCAAGAAAATTGTATCTCTTTTATGAGTTCTAAGCAAGGTAATGTAGAAGGAATGTATGTTAAAGAGAATTTACAGTTAAAACATTGAGTTTTGCAATAATTCATCAAAAAAGTTTTTTATCAATAAATCTTGAAAAACAACCAATGATCGACCACAACTATTAATCAATAAATCAGTTGCTGCTGGTGTGTGTCCTATAATAAAAAATATTTAATTATAAAGATAGTAATTCATTTTTGCACTGAAAATTTGTCAGATAATTTTATTTTAAATTATAAAATTTACAAGTACGTGATTACAATATAAATTTGCAGCATCAGAATAAGAAGAAAAAAGAAACTGCTCCTGAAGTTTTTCAAAAACTTTTCGCGCAGCAATTAAGACTTCATGAAATGCTTAGATGAATAAAATAATTCAGCGCTACTCAAAATCTTGTTTTTTATAATCTAAAATAAGAAAAAAATAGCCTTTTTGTGCATCCTCCGTAGAGCGACAAGCAGCTAAATAAAATTTTAAAAAAATGATTGTGCAATTAGTCTACAGTATAGTGCCAAAAGAACAGTTACAGTTACAATATTGATGAAACCCGTTATAATATAAAGCAAACATTATCAAAGCCAGTTTTGGCAAAGAAACAGAAAAGAAAAAAAAAGATACAATTGCCATCATCAACAATGAGCAGAATACTTAAAAAAGTTTTACCACTGAAGGCTTTTAGAAAAACCTATTCACGGTCTAATGCCTAAAACAAACCAATTTAGGAAAAGAAAACAAGATATTAATTACTAAGTTGGCAGTAGACTGTGTTATTAACAGTTCGAGCAAAAAACATTTTCTCTTACAAGGTAAACATACAAAATTGTGCTTATACAGAATTGGCATTCTAAGATTAATTAAGTTGCAGTAATAAAAACTATAAATTGAGTTGCCAAAGTTAAGGTACTAAAATGTCCCCAAAGCCAAAATCGGATATAAAAATATACTGAGATAAAAATAAATACTGATTTTTATAAGAAATTGAAGGTATAAAAAAAGTTTATTAATAGTCCTTCTCGCACACACACACAGTTACTCAGATCTTAAAACACTGCATTCAGAAATCATCTCCAAATCAATGAAAATGAAAAGAATGTCGGAACAGTATAGCAGATTTCATAAGCAATAAGCAATGTTCATTAAATATGTATTTAGATTATCAGATTATCATTACAGAAAAAAGGGCTCTTTAAAACAGTACAAATAAAAGTCAAATTTGAAATACATCAGAAGAATTAATTATCTAAGCATGAATTTAAGCCATTATGTAAAATTTTTATAAAAATAATAAATAAATTTAAGCAGATATAGGAAAGTATTGTACACTACGCACAAAAAATTTAATAAAAACAACTGTTGTATATATGTATATAAATTGTGTAATATACTAATATATAATTATTAAATAGAAATTTGTAATATTACATTAATGAGTATTGATTTAGTATTTGTCGTATTATTAGAATATTACTAGTTATGTATAAACTCCTAGTATAACAAGCCTCAAATCAGTGCTTGGTAACTTTTCTAAAATTTTGAAAAATAATTCTGTTGAAGGATAATTTGACCCTATGTTTCGATCTCGAAATCAATGTTTCGTTAGTTGTTTGATTGGAGCATTAAATATAATATTTTGTTGTAAAAACAATCCATGTAAGAAAGTTGGATTCTTATTGATGTAAAATTAAACGAGAATACTCTAAATTATTTAAACTAAGAAGAGAACAAAGTCTCTATTAGTTTCTAATTACCAAATATACAAATTTTAAGGTTAAAATAAAATTGTCGCGATAGTATATCTATATAGCTCTTAAAAGTTTTTTTACTAACATTATATGTCAAGAGTTTCTAATAATTTACTTCAAACTTAAAGTTCTTTTTAATAATGTATATAGATTGTAAGTTTTAAATTATTATTATTTTGAACTAACTTTTAAAATGGAAATGAGTAAATTAAAAAGTTTTCAAGTATCTGTTTATCTATCTGTATATATATATATATATATATATATATATATATATATATATATATATATATATATATATATATATATATATATATATATATATATATATATATATATATATATATATATATATATATATATATATATATATATATATATATATATATATATATATATATATATATATATATATATATATATATATATATATGCATGTATATATATATATATATATATATATATATATATGTATATATATATATATATATATATATATATATATATATATATATATATATATATATATATATATATATATATATATATATATATATATATATATATATATATATATATATATATATATATATATATATATATATATATATATATATATACTGCCTATTTCTATAATAAAAACTAAACCTTTAACTGTGACATTTATTAAACAAATATATAGTTTAAAATAGATTATTGAGCTATCATTGCATATTTTACGTATAAGTTTACTATTACCAAATGATTATAATTATATTACAGAAAAATGAAAGATTAAAATTCATATTTTGGTACTGAAAATGCTAATGACATGTTTTTAAGCTCATTTATTTGCTCGGAAGTTATAAGTTTTCTTGATTTACTAATTTGTGACATATAAATACAGACTAATGGCCATAAAAATTTCTTCCGGGAAGACTTGTAAGTCTTCGAAGGACATTAAGCTATTGTGCTGTTTGCCTTATTATAAGGTTTCGATGCAATATTTATATTGCTTATACATTTTAATGTTCAATAATTCAGTGTACTTAACTTGGCTAAAATGTTTTATGATTTATATAAGATTTCATATTTCTATCGTAATTATGCTGTGAAATATATTATTAGACTTATAAGTAGTATACGAAATTATATATGAAACTAACATTACGTAAGATATAAGAAATTTATAAAAGAGTTGAGCATAGGAGTGAATTAGAAATGATTATAGAAAAATTAACAACATTTTAAGCACATTGATTAAAAATCTCCTTTCCTTCAAACTGACTAATATTCCAATGCTCTTCAACATTTTGAGATTATATAATCTCAGGAAATTTAGACTCATGTGCCTTAAATTCATCAAATGCATCATTATTTCATGCAAAATCCTATGTTTTTATTAATATATACTAATTTTCAAAAAGTGTTAAAAACTAAATTATTTAAAAATGTTTTATTATAATAAAAATACATAGAAAATTAAAAATAATTTTCAAAAAATAATAATTACTTTTCTTAGTTACAATTTGAAAAAAACATTTAATATTTTTAGAAAATTAAAAGAATAAATAAATAAAAGACGTTGTAAAAGTTTCAAAAGTAATAAAAAGTTTTAAGATAACAGGAAACGAGCTGTCTGAATATCTTTTATAAAAAGTATAATCATAACTGTAGTTTATTTCACTATTTTTTATTGAAATAAGTTGTGGTATGATTATAAAGCGCTTAAATTTGTTTTTCATGATTTAATAAAATTTTTACTACTGACATTTTTAACGACATGTGTAAAAAAATTAGATCTCATTACAAAAGAAACAAAAGTAAGTTACAAGTGTCTGCAGTCATTGTATTTGTTTCAGTTGTCGTCAATGGTAGTTGCGCTGATAACAATGTATACTATAATATTTACAAAATAAATAACCAAACATATTTCAGTTATTCTAGAAAGGCATAGCTTATAGTATTGTTTTTAGATTTTAAAAATGTATTTTGAAGTGATAAAAAATAAAATTATTTTTATCAATTCAAATCATATTTGACATATTATTTGATATAAATTACCATGTTTTATATTTTGGCTAAAATATTATTACATTGATAGTTGTAAATACAGTTGCCCAAAATATTGAAAAACCTATGCAAAAAGAAGTATTTTGCACCTAATTTGGTGTGGAAGTACTTTTAGCTGCTGTAATTACTTGAATTCTCTTGAAATGAGCATATTTAAAAATGCTGCATGGCTGAAAATGGGGTGTTCTACCCTTCCTCATGCAAAAAACTGCTCTCATTTTTAGAGAGACCCAAGAAGAGGATAGAGAAATCTCATTCTTCTTCCAAAACAAACCACAGGAGCTTTATGATGTTAAGTTTGGTGAATTGGCAGGCCATAGAAGGTGACAACCGAGTTCTTATGAAACCATGATTGGACAGTAGACTACGGTGAATTGAGAATTATCATCTTGAAAGATCCAATCTGCAGACGGATGTTTACGTTATATAATGCTGTTGTTAAGTTAAAAGAAAGATATAGTCATTTCTAATGACCTGTCCATGTTAGGGGAAAAAGAGACCCACCCCAAAATACCAGCCATTATGGAGATATCCTTATGCTTCACTCTAGAAAAAACATTCTGTATCTTAGGCTTTTTCTGTGGTTTGCCCCACGTAACCTCATCCAGTTTTGGACAACAGGAAGGAACTGTATTCATTGGAAAACAAGATATATTTTTATTGATTCACCGTTCGAGGCCTTTGTATCACTGTTTTTGCCGTTTGCGCTCAACTTTGACCGCAAAAAGTTTTGAAATCGCAAATCTAGCCCAAAAATTTTGCTTAGGTAATTCCCTTTGAACTATTTCAGTCGATACTGAGTTTCATGCTTCTATTAAATTTCCATTAATTCAAAGTCATTGTTATCTGGGAGGCTTTTCTATTATTTGACTTCTTCGGCAAATAGGAAGATTTAGTTCTTATTTATATTTTTTGATCAAGTAAAATAGAAATATTTTATTTCTAAATATTAAAGCTAAACGTTGTGAATAAAAAGGGATATATCTCTTAAAATTTATGTTATTCTTATTATAATACTCATATAACTTAAATAATGTACTATATACCTTTTCATAGCTATATTTTACTCTTACATACATACTTTGAAAGATATAAAAATACAACTACCTTTAAAAGTATTAATAATTTGAAATATCCTCAATAAATAATTTTATAACTTATCTCTAAAATTACTGAATTATCTTAATGGAGTCATTGTTTTAATTGAGGAAAAATTTTTATGAAGAAAAATAACACAGAAAGTTATTTCCTTTAATATCCTTTGACAATAATTCTTATTTAACAACAAGTGCTTACTCATATTATTTCATCGTATAAATTATTATACGTCTTTCTAATATATGATTATTATACACATTTATTGATGTCTCATTAGAGAAACATGACAGAAATAAATACAAATATTTTAAGTAAGATTATTGCAATTACCGGTTACACATTTATTTTAATAGAAATCGCTAAATAAAATTAACCACTTCATACATTTAAATCACCATCAATTGACGAGGTTGACTACTGAAGCAGCATCCCACATTCCACATTATCTCACACCAATGGAGATACATTAGTCCCTACAAAAAATTAACGTACATAATCTTTTTTCAATAACATGGTCTTCAATTCAGGCTACCGTAGAACAATGATTTTCAATTCTAACAGCTATGACACTGTTTTCTAGAAGCAAACAGCTCCCGTTTTACTACCGAGGTACAACAACCGTACAAATACATATATTCTATTTATTTATTATTATTATGCGAATTTCTTGGAGACTTTGTAGGTTAATTTTTTTTCTCTTTACGGTAATATTTTCTACACGAAGAATAATTCAACAGAAATCTAGAGCTTAATGTAGATTCCAAACTAATGCCAAATATTTATGCCCGAGGTGGAATCCAACTTATGAACTGTTGAACTGAAGACCGGGGCACGAATCATTCAGCTACTAGGTAGAGTTCAGAGTTTATATTAGGAATTTATTTACTTAGAGTAAAAGAAAGAATATTTAACGACATGAAATCTCATATGAAATATGGCAATGAAATAAGTTTCGACATTTTTTCGTAATATAAAAGACTAATTAATATTTTTTCCTATATACTAAGTAACTAAACTGAAGCAAACTGTTATTTTGAAACATAGTATATTCATGAGTGCTGACTGAAAAAAAAAAAAAACAATACATTAAATTCCAAGTGAATCGGATATACTTTATTGACATATTTCTACCTATTTTTGTTTTGAAAGATATAACTTATACAATGTTATAGTATGTAATTTGAATTCCAAGTGCAAATAAATCACCGCTTGCTGCCTCTTCAAATGAGCATGCGAGGGTGATTCCGAGGTCCGTTCTCCCGTAAACATGCCGGTGATTGCGAAGGTGAACGCTAATGAGACAGCTCATCGTCACCCTTTCGCCTTCGTCGCATTATTTTTTTCTGCTGCCGAGAATGGGCTTCCGCATTCTTCTAAGCAATATAGATAAATATGATCCAGCAATCAGAATCCCATTTGGGATCATTCGAGTTCATTCCGATTTTGGTGATAGCAAAAATTCACACTTTTGAGTGAATTTTCCTTCGATTATTTTAAATTAATGTAATTTTTGAAACATATTTTAAGCAAACATTTGATGCTATCAAAGGAAACAAGACTTCTTGATGGCAGTTACCTCGAGTTTTAAATGAAAACTGTTGTTTTAGAAATGGTCTTTTAATAGAGATTTGATTAAAACAAAATGAATATCATAAAATTTGTATAAAGTAAAGTTAGATAAATATATTTAGTTAAGCTGATATAAATCGTTATATATCGTCAACCTTATCAATAAAATTTTTCGACGAACCAAATTCATTTCTAGCTGAATTCACAATTTTAAAAAAAATCATTCTTAATCTTATTCTAAATTACTGATATGTTTATTTCGCTATTTGGAACTTTCTGTCAATAGTTCTACGATATTCTGCGTTTAATAATGTAAAATATATATGAAAGGTGAAAAACTTTATTTCTTTTAACATTTAATGACCTCTATTTTCAATACAATAGTGTTTTCATAATCTTAAAAAAATTTCCTTCAACATTGCAAAAAATTCAAAATTGTATTGTTAAAGATTCATTAATATTATTTATTTATCATTGATACAAAAACGAAATGTTGCGTCAAGCACTTATATGTGAAGCGTTATTTACTTCTGTATATAGTATTTTTATTGATGAAACGATACGCATGGTAAGGCTAAATTTGGAGGAATACAAAATGAAAATAAGAATAAGTTAATCTAAAATACGATAAATTAAAAGTTTGATATCAACGATGATGGAATAATTTGGTCTTTTCCACAATCTCTATATTTTTTCAGTTTAAAAGCAGGAAAAACATTGTTAGTTTGCTTAATTTGTTACCATTACCACACACACACACACACACACACACATATATATATATATATATATGCATATATATACGTAACATATATATATATATATATATATATATATATATATATATATATATATATATATATATATATATATATATATATATATATATATATATATATATATATATATATATACATATATATATATATATATATACATATATATGTATATATATATATGCATACATATATATATATTATATATATATTACTAGTAAGATTAAAACGAACTACAGCAATAAGTAGCTTGAGGTTTGTTTTCGGCAACCTTTCTAAATTTAAACAATATACTCGTGCTGCGCTCAAAACGCTCGAAATAAGTTGAGGTATGCGAAAAATGAAATATTGGCCATTACAGGGAACAAAAAATGAAAAAAATCTGGAAGGAAATACGCTGAAACGCAGCTATTTTGAAGCTGCTTTCTGAACACCTCTTCCACAGTCGGATTGAGAAACGAATGGAGCGTATAAACGTTGATGAAAAGCTCTAACTCGCGGACTAATGCCGCTGCCAGGAATTTCTCATTCCTCTACCTGAACAATGAAGTAATTAATGCGCTGTCCGTCTGCTGCGCATTCACGTGAAACGAATTCCGAGCAAACAGATATTTTGTAAAAGGAAAAAAAAATATAAATTCAAAAAGTAAATACATATTATTTGGAATTGACCTGAAGCCTGAAGCTACGACTTACTTATTGATATTATTCATCTCTTATTTATGCAGCATTGCAAAAAAAAAAAAAAAAAATATGTATTAATTCGTATTAATAAAAAACCTTCGTAATCTAATCATACTTTTACTTTACTAACAGAAAGTCAGTTTTGATTTAATTGAACCGATTCTAGCAATGTACTTCAACAGTTGGCGAAAATAAAATCAGAATAAAATGTCATCAGTATAAAAAAGTTAATTAAATATTTAAATGAATGGGTTTTAATTGATTTGTTCTATATATTGTTATTAATTTACATTTATTAACATGTGTGCTTAATGCGCAAAATATTTTTGCATTAAAATATGAGATAACTATAAACTCGATTGAGTAATTTTACTTATTTCCCTTAGCTCAAATAAGAATATATTGAATGAATAATTATGCTGCTATTTCTTCCTCATCATTTTTGTCTTACAGAATAATCACAAAATTAGAGATTAGGAATATGACTGTCATTTGACCGATTAAATCCTAATCAGGAAATGATTGTTTTCCTGCACTATAATCTCTCAACTTATGTTTCTATTATATTAATCACTACTTAAAGATTTTCATATTTATTTCTATTTATCTCACATTTTTTATAATATATAATTACTGACAAAATATTATTGAATAATTTTACAGAATCATAATTTTTTCTGTATCGGGACACTTGCTGCATATTTTTCAACATAGTGAGCTGTTGATTTATATTATTATTTTTAATAACATATTTTAGATAAGACAATGCAATTGAAACTATTTTCTATTGTTCTGTAATGGTATTGTACTATGTACTGTTACACTACTTTATTATTTATTATATATAAATAATGAAGTAATGCAACAATATAAATAGTACAATACCTTAACAGAATCATAGAAAATTGTTTCTATTTTATTATCTTATGCAATGAAAATAGAGTCAAAAGAAATTCGGTGATAATAAGCAAATTTACAGAGGAAATGACTGTTATTTTAAAATATCTTACAAAATTTATTTATTTAATTTTAGTGCACGTAAATAAACTTGGTATTCATCACATAAAGCAATTAATGAATGAAAAGTAGTATTTTCTTTATTGAGAAAAGACAGAAAAAAACACAAAACATAAGTCAACGAATCATAAATCATTTAATTTAAAGTAAAAATTCTGTTTGAGTTAAGGACATTTTGTGATAAATTATATTTTATTTTTACCATAAACTTTAGCCATAATTTTCACTTTAATTGCATCCCATTAAGTTAAAGAATTACTTAAATTCACTTTATAAAGTATATTCCCAATAAATAAAATTTTTTATTCACCATATTATACTGATTTAATAAAAGGAAGAGAAGAAGCATGGAAATATCGTTGTTTCATTTCTTTGATTATAAAATTTTGTTATAAATAAAATTTCCAGAAGATAAAATATTTATAACTTAATTGAATTGTAGATTTTAATGGAATGATCTTTCTTAAATTCTGCAAAATTTCAGTATTATTATTTATTTACATGACTATGAAAAACATAAAAGAATCTGAATCACAAAATATAAGAATAAGCTAAATTTTAACAAAATTAATATTTTTATCATGTTATTTATAGACATAATAATTTTTATTTTACACGCCTTTAATTATCAATCAAAACTTATATGCTCTTAAACGTGTTCGGTTACTGTAAGGTAATAATATAATTTTAAACGCGTGTGTCAACAGCCATACCATATTTCTGTTTCAGACTGAAAATTGATAATTGATGATTGTTCACTGATAATTGATAATTTCATAAATATGTTAGTTAAAATATTGTAATTAATATCAATAATATTAATAATCTTTAAATTACCTTACTGTTAAGTTTTCATCAGGTATTGTAAAATTTTCACAAACGGAAATAATATATGTTTGAGATATTTTTTAATTTTATTAAATAAAATATATGATATAAGAGAATTTTTTTGATGTATTAGCTGAAGTATATTTTATAGGTTATTAAAGGTTATTACATTTTTTAAATGAATTCTACTTGAAAAAAAAACTATGAAAATTTTATTAAAAAAAATATCTAATCGAAATGTTCGCTTAATCACAAAATATAAAACAGTTACTTTTTTGCACATTTTTAAGATTGAATTATGCTAACAATGTAAAAATAAGAACTCTAGAAGAAAGTTATTCAGAAGACATCATCTGATTTCTCCTATATTTTTCCAAAAAAAAATTAGTTTCTTATTTTATTTCATTATTATTTAGTTCAAATTTGATTTAATGTATATAGTGTATCTAAAATTATTATTTAACATCTTAACAAATTATTATTTTATATATAACTCAAATTTTCATAAAGAAAATTACTTCCTTCAAATACTAAATCAAAATAGAACTAGGCCCGATTTCCAATTCCATTTGATGTACATAATACAAATGACATATGCGGTTTCTTAATAAAAATTATTTTATTCTTAACTTAATTATAATGATATTTTAAAAATCCTTTTACTGTTTAAAAGTAACAAAATATTATTAAAAAGTTTCATGCATGGAAAATTTAAAAAAGGGGTATTTTAAAAAACTAAGTCAAGTCTTTCTTACTTATAAGACAATATTAAAGCTGACAGTTCAAAAAATTGTAAATAAAAATTCTAAATATTTTATATAAAATTATATAAAACTTCCCAATATTAAGTATTTATTAAAAATCATATTACCACATTTTAAGAATTGAAGAAATTATTTTCTAAAAATATTTTGTTTGTATTTCTTTATAACTTTAATTCATTTTTAAAAATTTCCTCTTAAATCGATAAAAATACTTTTATATTTGAGTAAATAATTTTAACATCACTTTTGTAAATTTGTAATAAATTTCTCGAATAAAAACTATAAAAAAGTTTATAAAATAAGCGACTACTATCTGTTTATCGTTAAAATATTTCGAAATATTTTTGAAGATTTATAGTAGAGAATTAGAAAGTCAGATTTTAGTTATTATTTTTCATGCTTATTAAAAAAGATCATGTTTATAAGCAAATGTTTTGTATGAAGATATAGACATGTTTTTTTTATAGAGCAACTGTTTAAATTATGTAATAAAACCATCAGAAAAATTGAAACTGATATTCATAATAATAAGAAAATCCTTCGCCTATTCAAGTTTTCTTTTGTTCGTTAAAAAAAATAGATTTCTTAGAGAGAAATCAGTTGACAAAAGGGAGCATACATTTGATTGAAATGAATAAAAAAGAAATACGAGGAAGTGCGAAGTTGGAAAAGCAGATCAGAAATTATTCAGTGGGAACCAATTCTCATTTTTTTCAGGCAGTTTCGGTCCACTAAGCTCGGTATACAAGAGGAACCTCTTAAATTAAAGAATGGTTGGAAAGTACAAAAAATACTTTTTTGGGGGGGGGGGAAATAGGCTTTACAAACGAGATTTTGCGAATTAAAAATCAGTGTAATTACGAGTATTTGGTTTTGATTTTTTTAAATTAAATATTTCTGATTAAGGTTTAAAAATACTACCTATAAGGAAATTATGTTTAAAATTATGTAAATAATTTTATTACCAATATGATTATTTCAAAATTTATATACAAACTTGATGTAGATAGTTAAAAGACATTGTTAAAACATTTTCAGAAAAAATTATATTTGTTCTATAGTTTAAAAACTTATGTTTTTATATCATAATTTATTTACTTAATTTTGGCAATCAAAATATATATATATATATATATATATATATATATATATATATATATATATATATATATATATATATATATATATATATATATATATATATATATATATATATATATATATTGTAAATAAGCACGCAAAAACTAAAATCGTTTTAGTTTTAGTGTGATATTAAAATAATATAAAAAATCTAACTCTTTATCTCCCATCGATGCTTTAAAGCAAAATTTTAAAGAAATTTTATTGTATATGTATATATATTGTATATTATTGTAAGTGCTTAACAAACTGCATTACGTTTTGATGTTAATTTTTAACGTTTTGATGACAATTTGACTGAAAGAAAGAAGTAAGTTACATTTTAAATACTAACAAAATTCAACAGAAACTATTAAATCTAAGCGTTTATAATTATTGAGTGTTAATACAAATAGTTTGTTAGATAAGGAGTAAAAAAATGAGAATCAAAGTGAAATATCAAAGTTTCTTATTTTGCAAAGACATACTAATCTAAATATAGATCTGATAATCTTGATAGACATGAAAATCTGGAATTCCGATTAACATTTTGAGACATAAAGAAGTAAATAATCAATATTCTTTTAATTGACTAAGATAAGTGTGCTTTTCTTATAAATAAAAACCAATCGTTACGTTTTTTTTACCTTTAAATTAAAAAGATACTTCATATTAATAATGAAAATGTTGATTAGAGTGTACGTTAAAGATTATGAAAAGAGAACATTAACAGGGTGATAACTTTTCTCTTCTATTTGGTGAAATCTGTTATTTCTTAATAAAAATATGAAATGTGTTTTAAAAATAATTATGTAATGATGAAAATATTTCACAGATTCGATTTAAATATAGCATGTTATACAGATATATTAACTAATAAATGTAAATCAATCACAGTTGTTATTTTTTAACTATATTTTCTCAATTTCTCCCTAATTACAATTTTAAACTGAAATATTTATTTAATTTAGATTTAATTTTTAGAATTCATAAAATTGCATTTTATAAAATTATGCTAAAAAGTTAAAAAAAAAAAATAATCCATTGAAAATTTCTTTTTAAATCATGTTTTGTTGAAAGATGGACATCAAAACTCACTGGTCACATGACTGCACAATATTGCATTTAAGCAAACGTTATGTCAACTAAGAAACTAGTTGCATATTTCACCTCATTTTTACAAATGGAGCTTACCTGGACTTTCCAATACTTCATAGTTGGAAAGAGAAAAAATTATACAGCCCTTAGGTTACTTTAGAGCAACTGCATTAGTGAAAAACACCACTGTAGTGCAATGCTGAGCAAAGCCATACGGGCTTACACAAGAGAAGAAGCTATCATATTGATAGCAAGCAACAGTCAAAATATCATGCTCGTGGAATCACATTTTGACCTTTGATCCAGATTTTTTCTCAACAGCAACATAAGAAATTTTTTATTGTTAGCTAAGAAGGAAGTATTCAGTTGCAATTTCATTTTAGATGGTCATTCCTGTCCCGGCTCATAGTTTTCTTGATCATTATTATAGTTCTTTCTCACGAACGATTTTTTCTCTGAATCATTCAGTTCGTAACTCATTAACTTAACTGTTTATTTATTGATTCTTTCACAATTTTTATGGAATTCAAAATAAAATTGCCACTTAAGTTTGATCAATCATTTGACCAAATTTTCAAGAAATTTTTATTTTGAAAGTAGATTTATTTATGAATTTTGTAACACATCACTTTATACTCTTTACTTTATTTCATTTTAGTGTTTCTTTTATTATTATCTAAAGTCAAATAAAAGAATCTGCTTTTCTAATTTAAATTTCACATATTAGTAATGTTTCCTAATTCAATGAAAAATATTATTCTATTCCCTAAAAAATAATTACCTATAAAATTATTTTTCTTGAAATTATTAGATGTTTTGTATATGCATTATCGATAATTTTTATATGAAATTTCTCATTGTCTATTATTAATTTACCTTATTTTCAGAATTTTTATCATAAGACAATGACGTGTTTTACCTGACTCAGTTACTTAGAGTTAAACAATTGATATTATTAATATTTAAGCAATTATTTACACTCAGTTTATATCATAAATTTTATTAACTTATTTCCTACAACAATAAACTATTAAATTATCTTTATTCGAGAGGTTAAAATTTGAAGAATTTTATTTTTACAAAACCAGTTCTTAAATAATATGCCCATTTAAATTTTTGCAAGAAAATTTTAGAAATAAATAAAGAACTCTGTCGAAGGAAAAACCAGGAAAAGATAAGATCAAATCTTTAATTTCACGTCACATCTATTACGCATATTGTTTACTGATTTTCTATTGTCCTTGATAACTCTGTACAACAACTACAATATTTTTAAAAATTGCTTTTTAAAAAAATATCAAGCAAAAACATTACCAATATTAAACTGTAGAAACCGTAATTGACATACATTATATTTTTATTTACTTTTATCATGCTATTTTACTTTGAACTATTTATATTTTTTCAGTTTTTCAAGCATTTTATTATTAAATACAAGTACTATAATATTTTAATAAAATTCAGTATGAAATGATCAATTACAAAATTCAACTTAAAATTTACTTTAAGAAACTACAAATTGTACTTCGTCTTGAAAAATTGAATAATTAATCAGATTAATTTATTAATATGTTTTTAAATACTTCTACTACTATGTAATACTATAGCTTTAAAATTATCTCAATTTATAAATATTCGATTTTTGCTATGTTTTGATTTTGAGTAATTAAAATTGAAAAAAAACTCTTTTTCACAGAATCCTGATTTAAGAAACCATTATATGTTGTTATATTGTGGAATAATATTATCAGTTTTGTTTTGAAAAAACTTTTATAATTTACAGTTTTGAAATCCATATTATCACCTAAAAATCTACGCAGCGATATGCATCCAAAAAGATGTTATTAATTTAAGTTGTGTCGCAAATAAACTATTTTAAAAGAAGAAATTTCTTAATAATTATTTGAATTAGCCATTTACAAAGAAGCTTAAAAAATAAAAAAGTAACACATTTTAATAAAGCAAAAATAAAAAAGAACAATTTATTATATATGCTTTCTTCATATTCATAACCGTGAAAATAAATTTATTAACTGAGGAAATTGTTTTTCGTTACAAAGACTTGTAGAATAAAAAGTATCAAAAAGTGAAAGAAGGTCACATAGACCTTTCATTACTTCTAAATATTTTATTTCCTTCGCTCCAACAATCATACGACACATTTTCTTTTACTTAAATCATCTCTGATAATTATTTTATATATGTCTTATAAACATAGGGATTCAAGAGATGAGCGTTTCAACACCTTCTTTTCACTTGTTTACGAACTTCCTCCTGACACAGATGTGATAAATAGATAAGCATTGGTATCACTCATAAAAAAATCATTCCGAAAAGGCAACAAAAGATGCCAAGATTGGAAACCTTGAAACCAATGCGTGCGGATGCAGAATTCAAAATACCGTGAAAAGGATTTTGTTTCAGCTTTTGGAAAAGTTGCTGAAACATATCATTAAACGGAAACATTCTTGTACATTGAGGAGATCCAAAGCATCTTATTCATCTAGCAGTTTTGGTTTGTTTAACCGATCAAAATATGACCTCAAAAAAAGAAATAAGAACTAAATTGATTTTATTATTATTGAGTAAATCTTGATTTTTCAATCTGCACTTGTGTTATGATAAATATTAAATGCACTGATGAACACATTACAAAAAATAGCTAATGAATTCACAAACATGAAAAAGTTTTAAACGATTTTAAAAATTCTCATATGTAAAGTATAAATTGATAATCTGCATATACTATTTTACTGTGCATGCGTAAAGCAATGCTTAACAATATAAAAATCTGCAAAAAAAAGTAAATAAAATAAAAATGAACAAGTTAGCAAAAGTGAATTAATATTCACTTTAATTTCCTTTTTTCACAAGCCGAACTAGTTTCTAAATTTCAAATAGAAACTAATAGGCAAATTTATTCTTAATTTATTCAATTATTTATAAATATAAACATAAATAAAAACAAACGTAACTTATATCTAACATTTTCTAAAGCACACACACAATCTAATTTACAGCACAATTAATAAATTAAAGAAAACACTTTAAAAAGACAATAGCAAATATAAATCTTTATATGTTTGATTTGTAAATAAATTTATAACATAAATATTAAATAGAAAATAAGTATAATTAATAGTTTTGAAAAATTTTGTTTCGAAATTTTACTAAATTTCACAAATAATGAAAAAAATATTTTACTTTAAATTGTTAATAATTTTTTACTTTAAGATAACTTAAATTAAAAATTATTTTTCTTTTTATATCTTATGAAATTGCTGTACCATTTGCTTTTCCATACAATACTTTTATTAATAAATAACTAATTCATATTTTCATAGTTTATTAAATATAATTAAATTTATTCTTATTAATATCTCAAAAATGTCTAAAACTGAAATCATTACAAAATAAATAATTCGTTTCACAAAATTAATGTAAGTCTCGCCCTGTGAATAAAGAACTAACTTTCATGTATTTTTATATCTACATATATTTTCTTATTTTATATTTTTATTTTGATTTGAAAAATGCACAATTAATAAATTAATGAAATTTTATAAATTTTAATGTTTTAGAAAAATAAGGAATCACAAATTGTCCAGCAATAAATATCATGGACAAAAGTAATTATAAGTTATATTTCAAGATAGTTTTGAAAAAATATTCAGTTTAATAATTGTCGCAATTTTTTATACCAAAGGATTTTAAACTTTTCATGATTTCCATATACCATATACACTTAGCAAAAATGTGCCGATAAAATAATTAATTTTAAAATCAGATTTCAAAAAGTTTTATTTCAATGTCAAATACAAAGCATTTAGTAATTTCATTTACAGCTTTTGAAATATAACCATTTGATTCAGATATATTCAAAATTTATTATTAACACTTATTTAATTTGTGTTAATTAGATTGTAATTTCTCGAATATCAATCAATTAACAATCTTAATAACTTAAATAACAGAAAATGTAAAAATATTTTTTTATGTTATTAATACTTATAATTTGTTATAAGAGCCATTTTTCATTAATTTACTTTGTAATATGTTCAAGTATTTTGGACATCAAACAAAGACACTAAACAAACTATGAAAATTTGAGCTATAATAAAGGTAACATATAAGTAAATTATAAGTACTATAAATACAATATCAAAGTTTAAAATTTAATGTTCTATTTAAAGTGATTAACAGAAATTCATCATTATAAATGTTCTGTTATAGTACAGACTTGTATATATAAGCTCAGTTAAGATTACATACTACAGCATATAATCTCAACTAATTGTACGTTATTCAAGTTTCATTTTGTATTTCAGCAGATGTCGAGGGCTGGCACACATATGCTGAAATATAAAATTTAAAAAAATGTTGCCTAACAATATCAGCTTTCTAAAATTTCATTAAATGTTTTTCATTCTTGTATTATTAAATTATAATTTCTCTATGATGAAATACGCGTTACATGTAAACTCATCAAAAATACATTTATCTAAAAGTAAAACTAATGAAATAATCATTTTATTTCAAGACTCTAAATTATTTTTATTATTGATTTCAATATACTATATTATATTATTCAAGATTGTCACAGAAAAAAGTTATTCATGTATCCGATAAAAACCCTTTGCAAATATTTTTAAATTTATTTGAATAATAAAACTGTAAGTATTCCAAATAGTGCCCGAGGACATCTACTAAATGTCGGAAATTGTTTTGACAAATTCCTTGCCCCTCATTAAATAGGATGTCATTATGCAAGGCTCTGAGAGATTCACTGAATAATTTGCCAAGAGGTACAAACAAGTGGTTGAGTTCAAGCACACCCGGGAGTTGGTCGTCCTATTAGTACGCACTTGATATGGTCTACAAATAGTACCACGCCCTTACAAGGAGAAAGTCAGTGGCCCTCGAATAATCAGTCCATGTCTCTCAAAAAGAGTAGGCGAAGCTGGAATGCTTGTTTCAACAGTACAAAAAAATTTGAATAAAGAATTATTAGAAAACTCCTCTCAGTTTTTCAGCTTTTTTTGACTATAAAACGGAAACGGATGATTGATAATTACTCGATTTTTAAGTAAATTAAAATGATTATATATCTTTGCGAGTTAAGAGAAATAATTACTGAAAAATTAATTGTAATGATTTCTACGTGTGGATGGTATGTTAACCAGATATTTTAGACATATTTATGAAACGAGTTCTTCTCATTTAGAAATTTTCTTTCATGCTTTATGTTTTTGATATAGTCTTATTAAACTATAAAATTAAAAAATATATATGACAATTTTCTCTAGACAAAACTTTCAAAATTCATAAAACCAATCAGTCAGAGTTTTTTTATAGTTATTGCTTATGGATTTGCATTTGACACTAGATATATTGTATATCATTATTTAAGCCACTTGTATCAAGAAGCGGATAAAAACAATATTATTAAAACGAAAAGAAATAAATTGTTAAGCATTAATTGCTTAATTATTTAGTATTTAATTGTATTACCCAAATTAGCAATTTAATTGTAATTGTAAATTACATTATAAATTTAATGTTATTGAAAATTATTAATCAAGTGTTCTATAAGCTACAGAAAAAAAAGTTTTTATCATTATCCTATATTTAATTTATTCGGAATTCATATTTAAGAAATCCTAATTTGTTTTTAAATTTGTGAAGTTATACTTTCTGTGGAGTATGAACGGCATTTCTTTCTCTTTCAATATTTTCCTGAATCTTTTGTTACTTAATTTTTAAAGTTTATAAATTATTGTTTTACATATAGTTTAAGGGCATTATCTTTGTATACACAAATTCAAAAGCGTACTTGTATTACGTATTTTGTTTACTTAAGTAGATTTAAAAACATCATGAAGATTGTTATCTTTTATAATAGTAGGCCATTTTAGTGTTATGAATTTTATCCTCCGTAGCTTATACATCAATTTTTCAGTTTATTAACTAATTGCATGTTCAGTATTCTGGGCAAAGAAAGTATTTATTACTTGAATATTTTATTTTAACTCAAAATATTCACTTTAAATTCGTATAATTTTTAAGAACTTTATTTAATTTATAAGAATGAATTAAAAGCATTTTATTTCATTAGATTATAAACAAGAATTTTTAAAGATATTTTTTGAACAAGATATTTTTAAATATATTTTGTATCCTTTTGTTTAATGTTATTGACTAATTACAAAGTATTAATAGAATCTCCCGGGAGGAATTAAATATTCTTAATTTTGTTAATTGTAAGATTAGAAGTATTTGTCCGAAATTCATACACGACAATCTAGTTAATTAAATAAAATGTTTCGTACAGAAGTTAATTTAATTTTAAAAAGTGGCAAATTAAAATATTGTTATACAAATATTATATCTGGATTCATTGCAATTCTTTTTCAAAATTCCCTCTCTTTCTTTCAAGAGTAAAAATACTCTTTTAATTTATTATTTCACAGAACAGTTTTAAGATGAAAATATTTATTTTCGTCATTTCAGGATGTAAGAATCTATATAAGATTTTAAAATCAAGTTAATTAGTATGTAAATTAAAATTATCTCAATTGAAAATAATGCTTCACTAGAAAATTTTCTAAATTGAAAATTTTTACGAAATAAAATAAACTAGCTTATTTCTTCACATATTTTTAGAAAATATTTTTTATATGTGGCATAAGCTTAGGTTTAAAATGTCAAACAAAGTCAAACAAAAATTGAAATATCGCTAAGAATTGCATATGAGTTTCTATCAACACTATCTAGTTATTAGGTAAAAGTCAATAGATAAATTTATAGTAACAATGTCAAATGTCAAACATGTTTCAACCTTTAGTCTTTTTATATTCACCTGGTCCTGTTCAACTTCCTTTTTTAGAAACAAGCGATAGATTAATTGAGTTATTTGTGTACTTTCATGCTTTTGCACGCTGAGAGCAAATGTGTAACTTTCTTGATTATCGTGACTTAAGGTTAAATGAGCAACTTAAAATGGTTATATTGAAAAACATTACTTTTTTCTACTGAGATTGACCTATAAAAAGCTTTTCGTTTTAGATTTTCTTAAAAGATAACTGCACAAAAGGATTTTTTAAAAATTTCTCACTCTTGTTTCCTCTCAGCTTGAGTTAAGAAAAATTAAAAATCACGATTTTCTGAATGCAGTTATCGCAATATTAATTAATTGCTTGCTATGTATGCACAAATACGAATTCTTTATAAATTTTAGTTTTCGTGAAATATTTTGAACTCATTCTCAACAATTCATATCGAGAAAAAATTAATTTTATATTAATTTATTTTTGCAAACAAATTATAACAAAATCAAACTACAAGGATAAAATTTTACTAAAAGTCTATTCTTTTGTTAATGTAAAAGTTCCTATTATTCAATAAAATAATATTATAATCATTAAAACTCATAACATGAGCTGCAGATTAAGCTACCGAGTAATACATTAAAAGATTTCACTGTTATAACATCATTGTACTTGCTGTTGGCTTATAACATACAAACATACATTTAGTTTTTTGTTGCTGTTGTTTCTAATCCCAGATGGTGTAGCCAAGTTAAACCACCTCCATAAAACCAAAAATCATCAAAACGTCTAAAAATAAAATAGGATTCTCCAAAACCTCGTTCACAGTAAAATTCAGACTGTCAAAAATATGTCTCGGGGAGGCCTGATCAGCCATGTACCAGTGGCACTCCACTCTTTCTTTGGAGAGTGGAGTGCCACTACCCAAATACTCTCCAACCTCGTTCACAGTAAAATTCAGACAGTCAAGAATATGTCTCGGGGAGGCCTGATCAGCCTTGTATCAGTGGCACTCCACTCTTTCTTTGAAGAGTGGAGTGCAACTACCCAAATTCTCTCCAACCTCGTTCACAGTAAAATTCAGACAGTCAAGATATGTCATATGTCTCGGGGAAGCCTGATCAGCCTTGTATCAGTGGCACTCCACTCTTTCTTTGGAGAGTGGAGTGCCACTACCCAAATACTCTCCACCCTCGTTCACAGTAAAATTCAGACAGTCAAGAATATGTCTCGGGGAGGCCTGATCAGCCTTGTATCAGTGGCACTCCACTCTTTCTTTGGAGAGTGGAGTGCCACTCTCCAAAGACTTTATGGCCCTGTTGAAATGATACATTTAGTACCAGAGTTAAGACATATTTACAGTCTTAAGGTTAATAAAATTTTCCTTAAACACTATCTTTATTATCCAAATCAGTCATTTTAGTTTGAGGTTAATTTAGTTATTAGTCATTAACACACTTTAAAAAAATATATTGTTTTGAAAATATCTGAGAATAGTCTTTTTTTGGCCCAGTTTTCATTAACCTTAATTCATAGCAATCGTTGAACATTAACTTCTTTCATATATCTAATTTTTCATTTATGTGTTTATAAAAATGCAAAAGTTTCAGTAAAAAATCAAATATTATTGTAAAAATTAAAATGAAAATATTTTCATGATAAATTTTGCTTGAAAATGGTGAAGAAATTTGAAATGATTATGTAAAACTAAAATAAATGTTCTCTTATTGAAATTTTTGAAAATAGATTGAATACATAAAATTTGACAACTCCAATTCAATTTATGAATGAAAACTTTTCTTAGCCTTGCATTATTTATTGTTTGGAGAAACCTTGGGAAAAGTGATTCGACAATCTAAATAACAAATATATAAGTTGAATTTGTGTAATGCAACTAAAATTTGCTTTCACAAAAAAATTGTAAACCTCTTTGCTTGCCTATTTTTCTCTTTACAAAAGGAAGTATTTTAGCTCAGTGACAGCTCGTGTTGCTTCGGTTGAACAAGTATAGGAATATTTTATAGGCTAGACGGCAGTTTTGAATCCTTTGTTCAGCCAATCACATCCAGCTGTCTTTGTGAGGAAAGGTCAATTGACTTGTAGAATGATGCGTGGATTGACGGATGTATCAAGGGCACACATTTACACAACTACCTCCGTAAGATATATTTCGTCCTGACTCAAATGAACAACAAAGCGGAGATACGATCTCTGAAAACAATTAACGACACAAACAATTTATTTAACAGAAAGATTGACAATTTAAAAGGAGATTTAGGGACAGGAAAAATATTAAGTGCCCGTTTGTTGACATTTACGAAAAAAACTGTTAGATTCTTTTGTTCTACTTTCTTTTAAACTGCATACGTTTATTTTTACTTTACCCCCACCTGATTACAATTTAAAACTGTATATAAACTAGAAAAAAAAGCAAGTTAAATTAGAGAAATATAGAACTATAAGAAATATGGAATGAAACAAAATATTTCTATAGTTAAAGATACTCATTCATATCATCATAATAGATTCAATATTTAAAATTTTTATACACTCATATCAAATTGTCATGCTTCAAAAATACTGTCAGTTCTATGGAGCTGAATATTTCCAATGAAACATGAAATCAAGTGATCGTACAACACAGATAAGCCATGCCCATTAATTAAACCAAAACTGGAACAGATTTTATATTTATAATAGGGAGTTATTATAAGTGTCGCTAAATCATCCATAATAGTGTAAGCTCTAAAAATAGATTTGGACATACTTCTGTGAATATACATAAATAAATAATGTGCAAAGTAAGTGTATACAAAGAAATATTTAGGAAATATTATTTGCATCATTGTCATTGTTATAAATCGTAAAGCTTTTCTCCCCTGTTATTTGTTTTACTCATTTTAACTTTTCTTTTAAAAATATAATGGTGGTGAAATCTATTTTTGCAGAATTTGCATTATAAATATAGTATTTCGAGTAATTTCTATTACAACAACATAGTTTCTGATAATAAATAGAAAGTAAAATGAATTGTTTTCCACATTTAAATAATGTATCTGGGATAAAAAGTCATTTTAGCTCATATGCCGTCTAAAATAAGACCATCTATAATGATTTTACAACTATATTAATGAAATTATAATATTTTTAAATAAAGAGAATTATTCACAAGTGAGATTATATTATTACCAATGCCAAGAATCTAACATTTAAAAAGAAATTTTGTGCAAATTTTTATAATGTTCCCTGATTAATTAAATCACTGGAAATGCTAAGCGAACATTTATTAAAGATTGCTATCTTGAATGTTTCATTTTGATTTTTATATACTGACCTCTGGAAAAAAAAAGCCTGTTATTTCGATAACACCAAACACAAAAGGTAGGTCAGCAGAAATAAAGCATAAGTAAATATTAAAAAGCATTTCCATCTTTTCTATCGACTTAATATCGCCTCTTATAATCTTCATCTGCCTTTGTAGCAAGTCATTTGAATAATAACATGAAAAGAGGTTTGTCCTTTAATCCATTGTGCACAATGACCTGCTATTCCATGCTTATAATGAGCCAGAGATTGGAAAGTAGTTAGTGCAATTATAGATGTTTTAAACTGCTCAGGCAATCGGACAAAAGAGATTCGTTTACAATACCATTGTAACAAGCTTTCTTGTAATGCTCGCATTCCGAATGGATATATTGTGAGTTACGCTGACGTGAGCGATTGATAATGATTGTGGGATTTCAAAATTAATATCTATTGTAAAAGAGTATCTAGGACAAAACTTAGGTGCTCGTAGAATGCTAATGTGTTTCTTTTTTTAGTCAGCTCCTGTTATTGTTGTCTAATATTGAAAAATTCATTGACTCTTAACAAATTTATCGTCATAATATTATTATGGAAAATTATATCTAATCTGTTTGAGAACGTCATTGGTTATTAAATTGAAACCAGCTTACAGAATCTTCCAATTAAAAAACAAAAACTGTTTATTAAAAATGGACTTTATAGCTATTATTTAATTAGAATTGAGAAAACATTCTCTCTTTCTTTGAATAAGATACATAAATTAATGATGGGAAACATTGTTATGAAATATTTATTTATAACCAAAAATTATTTTCATACAATGGTTTGGTGCATCATAATTAAATTTTGATGCACTGCATTTAAGCAATTGAACATTAGAGAGCCCATAAAAATTTATAAATATATGTAATAGCTGAAGTAATAGTACAATAAATGATAAAAGTATTATAAATATTATAATACTTTTATCATAGTAAAATATTACTTTAAACTTTTATCATATGTAAAATATTATAAATATTATAATATATTAATATTGCTTATACAATGACGATAAAAATTTTTTATACATCTAAAATACTGGAATAATATACAATTGTATTAAGTTGTTTATGTTGCATTATATTTCAGTAAAATAGTGAAGGAAGGTTATCTTGTTTCTTAATTTAAAGAAATAGAAATACCAATGATAATTTTTAAAAAAAAAAAAATATATATATATATATATATATATATATATATATATGTATATATATATATATATATATATATATATATATATATATATATATATATATATATATATATATATATAATAATTAAAAACAATTTAATATCTATTAAACTTTATATAGTAAAAGTATTTCTTAAATATTTAATATCACTATTAATTAGTTTTAAATCTTCATCAGTTAAAATACTTATTTTATAATTATTAATGAAATCTAAATTAAAAAAGTAAATGCTTAATATTAGTATGCTGACTTTTACATTTGGTTTGTTTGTCAACCTAGGGTCACTTTTAGACACAAGGTCTAATTTAATGGCATCTACAATCTCAAATAGTTTCGATTAACATTAAATATCAATGCTAGAGGTAAAAACCGATCCCACGAGCTGCTGAACGGAATATTAGATAGTTAACCTGTCATCTGCCATCTCTTAATATATGATGAAGCAATAGCTAATTAGATTTAAATACATTACTTTATACTGCATGATAAAATTTCATAGATCATCATAATTTCTAAAGAAATATGCTCTTAAAATATTATACCTATTTTAAAATTTTATTTTTACTCTTATTTAATAATTAATCACAATAAAATGAACCCTTTTTTAAATAAATAAGTTTAATCAACGAAAAAATAAGAGAAAGTCAAACCATCTGACAAGAATAAATCGAAAATAATTGCATTTAGAGGAAATTATTTTCTGCTATTAAGAATATGCCTTCCATCAGCCAATTCTTCATAGTTAAAAAATAATGAAACTGCTTATAAATTACAGAATTGAATATTTCAGAATTTTATAAAAAGCGTATAGTCTCAAGAACTTTTTAATTTTCTCTCAAAAAAAACAGGCGGGAAAAAAAGCTCAAAAAAATAAAAATGTAATAAATATTTGACAACCTACGTTGATCTAGAACAGGTAATGATAGTTTTGAATTCAAATTGCAACACACAAAGATATCTTAGAAAGCTCATTGAAGTGTCTTGCTCTGACAAGCTTCCAGCAGCCGCGAATGTACAAAGCACTTGTCCAGGTGACCATTTTCATTATTTTTCTGCCTACGTCCAAGGAGAGGCGAGTAATTGCCCTCACAAATCTCAACTTTCCGCAGAGCAGAGCTGGACTTATCGGCGAGACAGGAAGCACCGGTTCACCTACATACACACCTACTCTTTCAGTCCCCTCAGTAAAGAAAAATAAAGGAGCATAACTCATGGTTTTTACAGGGTAAAGGAGCTTTCTGAAAGGTCAGTCGCTCCAGAACATGCAGTGGTTGAAAGAAAAGGGAAACACACGCAGACGAATTTTGTAAGTTCCATCTTCGTGACGTCATAGATGGGAATAATTCTGTGGGCCTTTTTTTTCTCATAAGAATCCCACATCGAGATTACGAGATCCTACTCGAAATCGCTAGAGAATGCGTTCTTGACATCATCAAACCAATCAAAATGCCGCACCCTTTGTGTGGATGATGTCAGAGCCCTGCTCAGAAGTTCTGCGGTATTTTGCGAGGAAAATAAATTTAGACTCTGTAATTCAAGATCTGAGGAGATAACATGAAAGAAACGCCATTATTCCCTTGCAATCCTATTTTGGGCACCGAGTGATAATGACGCCAAAAAAAGTCATTATATAAAGATTGGATGTATACAAAATATTTACGATGTCGAACCTGTATACTGAAATAATCTCAAGTTATAGTAACCTCATGCATTTTAAATTTAATAAATCCTTGACTTAAAAGTCTTAAAGAGCATACATTCTTGAAATCAAAAGTTCATACCACAGCATATTTTAATCAAAACATTCAAATAAAAATGTTATAATAGTTATTGTCAAAAATTTTAACTGAATGTGTCAAAATGATATAAATAAAAAATACAAAAAAATACTTAAATATAATTATCAATTAGTCATTTTTATTGGCTAAAATTAATTTATTTCTTTTTGATGAACAATTCTCACAAGAATTGCAATTTATGTGAAAATTATTTTCATTTGCTCATTGGATATTAAACCTAAAAATAATGTGATGAGAGAAATTTATGAAAACTTTTTCTTAATATAATATGTTATAGCAAAAATATTTTGTCAGCAAAAATATTTTAGCCATATCTAAACATTAGAAAACATTTTTAGGAGTTCCAAGTTTTGTTTATTCCAAAGAAATTTTGTTGAAAATTATCATCTGCTTATTAAGTACATCGCAGACCCAAAAAAATCATCAATTAGAGATATTGCATCTACAGACAATTGAAATATTACATAAAAATTACAATTAGATTAATCTAATATTGCACGAATGAATAATGAAATGTTAAATTTTAGATAAAAATATAGAGCTATAAAAACTTGTGAGAAAAATTTGAATGATTAATTTTTTAATTCTGTAAAATCGAAATAAAAATTTTTATTGATTAAAATGAACCAATGATACAGACAAATGCTTTTAAATAGCGATAATAACTACCCATTAAAAATTTCAGCGAAAAATTAACAAACAATAATTAAATAAAAAAATTAAAAAGTTGCATAAATAAAATTTTTCATTTCAAATATTTTGGTGTGTTTTTCTTATAAAAGTTCAGATCATCATGAACATCAAATTTTATTCTGTAAGTATATCATCCTCACATCTATTATCTAGCCTATATCATCTAATCCACTGTCACATTTTTCATGCAGGACAACGAATGTCTGTTGTCATTAAAACTAAATGGGAAATTTTACATCTCTGATAACACCTAAGATCATTCGCTTATGAATGCGGAAGTGTCATAATTCGCCAAAGATACAGGCAATTAAACCAATTGTGAGCGACAGCTTAGGGACGGTATGGTACAGAAAGATGACACCGACCACACTGGTAGGAAAGAACTGACTCATTGCCCAACAATGCCCTCCACTTTTAGATCAAATGGCAGATCCGCTGAATGCTTTCGCCTGACCAAGCATTTCAAGAGCTTATGCTCTGCTGATCAACCAACTCGGAAGTGAGATCATTAGAGGGGAAGCGAAAGATTTATGTTTGACAAATGTTTACAAGAGATTTTGATAATTGTTAACATACTATTACAAATTAGACACCAAAAGAAAACCATTTAAAGTTCAGTACAAATGTCTGGCATAAATTGTACAATTTTCTTTTGAATAATAGAGGGAAAAAAACACATTATATAACATATTTTAAACTTAATTGAGAGACAGGCATTGGATTTTTTCTTATAGTTTTTAGTTTCTTATTAAAACATTATCTTCACAAATTACCAATGTATTAAACTAAATTAATAATTCTCAAAATGTCACCTTTTTCTTAACCTTAAAGAGCCTGCAAGCGTATTCTGTAAGCATTTTGTGAACGCTTCTAAATTAATCAAATTTTTCTCTTAAAAGACTGTTAAGAAATTCCTTAAAAAAACTGGAGAATGTATTATGTTTAAAGAAGATTTATGAGAACCATTACTTTATCTCTACTCTACTACATATGACACTTTTTCTTTCTCTTGGGTTGGGTATTAATAGCTGGATACTCCTATTATAACTAGGTACTAACAAGCCTTAAAAATTTTAACTATTCAAATGTTAACATTTTTTACACATGAGCAAATTGTTCACTGTCTTGAAGTTTCTTTTTCTAGAGAAAAGCATATTCAAAATTTATTACAAAAAATTTGTTATACAAAATATGTCTTGCACTGACAGATTTCTTTCAACATTGCGATGAAAACTAATTTTCATGAAAAAATCAGCTTTTATCGCAACTTCAGGCCATATTTAAGCATTCATTTAATAATGACTAATGACAAAAACCCAGTTAATATCATTAGTTTTTCTGTTCTTCAAAAAAGTAAAGAACTAATCTTACATAATAGAAGTGTGTTACCTTTAAAAAGCTAATAAATACAGGTTTCAGTTACTTATAGTTTTTTTTATTACTAAATTTTATTAAACTGTGTCATAGAACTTTTATAAAAAAACTTATTTTCAAAGCTGAATGGTATTCTGTAAAGGAAGTTTTATTCTGCTCTATTTAAAATACTACTTTACTTAAAACACAAAATCGTTTCAAAATTTATTTTTCAACATTATTTTTAACTTTTGCAAAAAGTGCTCTGTCAGTACATTTGTCGCAAATGTTTTTACAAGTTTAGCGAACTTAAATATCCAAGACTACTAATACACCTGGTATTACAATTTGAATTGAATTTGTATAATAGCTTTCATAAATTAGTTGCATCATAATATTTATTTAAGGCAAAGTGTGAAAAATTCCAAAGAGGCAAGATTTTTTTATTTTCAAGTAAAAGCTCATCCTGAAGTCTCAATTTATTTCCTATTTTTAACACAATCGATGATGTAATTTTGTCCTTTTTTAAGTTATCTTCCTCTGCTTCTTAATTCCAAGCGATGTAACTTATTTTCTTGCAGTAGTTACCTTTAATTATTTAATTAACATTTTATGGAATTATACTTAAAAGAAGTATAAAAATATTGTTATCATTTTCATTGATATCCTGTTAAATATATTTGATGCTCAACTTTTAAGAAAGGAATTTTATTAATACGCGCCTTCAAGATACAATTTTGTTTGACTTGAATCTTAATATTAAATAAAACATTATTTGTTTGAATTTTTTTATGTTTGCGACAAAAATTTATTTTCTTTACATTTTTATTTGATAATTTTTTACAATCCTTATGTATTTACGCTGTAAATTTAAATATGAAATTTACTTGTTAACATGCTTAGCCCTAAGCTTGCTAGAGTAAAGTATGAATTATTTCTAAACATTTAATAGCAGTATTCATTAATAAATAATAGAATTTATTAATGAATACTGCTATTGGCTTTCTGTAGATGAACTTTATTACAGTGTGATTACAAAATAGATGTAAATGATGATTACAAAATGAAGTAAATGGGGAGAAGTTGACGAATTCTATTCAACTTCTTGTAATTCTTATTAAAAAACGTGGAAAACTAAGGATTTGCAAAATAAAATTGATTTTAGGATTCTATTTAAAATTTAGTGCATGTGTGAATTAATAAACTTTTTTAATTTACTAAATAAATATTCATTGAGTTTAGTAAGTACTTATAAATAAAGATATCAATCATTATTCTGCAGATTATTAGAATAAAATGAATTTCTCTTATCACTTCGAAAAATATTAAATGTTGATTTTTCTGCGTAAAGGAAAGTCAGTGAAAGTGCAAAGGCATTTTCTGCTCCCTTTTATAAGCTGATTAAGCACATGCGAAAGTGTTCCTTAAGCTCAATCATGAGATTCAAACATCAAATTTTAAGAAATCGTGTCAATAGACGCCATGGCGATTAACTTTTTCTTTTGATTCCACCCCCAAGCATTCAAATCCATCGACGCAAAGCAGCGTTTCACATTAAAGCTTTAAAAAAATATATATGTGGATGAAGGGAATATTGACCGTCACACTTGTGTGGGTCTTGAAAAAAATGTTAGCCTTTATTTAGCTAGAAACAAGAAATTCGAATTTTAAATTAATTTTAACACTTGAATAATTATAAAACATGCATTGATTATTCGGTTGACGAAATTTTCTAAACTGAAAACGCATTCATAGTTAATAATTCATTAATTTGGGAATAATATGAAATAGATAGTAATTTAAGCTTTTGTTTAAAATAAATCACCCTTTACAGGAAATGATATATTTTTATAGTTTTATTCTGTTTAGATTTCCAGATATTTTTGATTAACATCAATGGGAAAAATTTTGCATTGCTATTTAACTTTCTGTATACGTTTTGTATTTTTTTCCAATTTATTTGTTTTTAAATATGTTTTCTTAATATTATGAACTGAACATAAAAATCATGTTATGAAGAATGGTTTTTTTATAATTGCCACAATTATTATCTAACAGTTATGCTGTTGTAAGGCATTTTAGACATCCAATATATCTGCTTTCTTAAGAGAGTTTTCAATGCCAATGGATCGTATTCAAGTGCCTCAGAAAAGAAAATCCGAAATCTTTTCATAAATTATATATGAAAAAACATTATCGCAACATGTATTACCCGTTGGTTAACACTGGATGTGGAATCGAACTTGGAATCTTTCTATTCAAGGAACATGATCTCACTATCAAATATAATATGCCTTTACAAATGAGGCCTATCTTCTTAACCTAAATCAAGCTGGAAAATTTTGCTTAATAATTCTTCATGGTGCATACCAACAACAAATGAAATTTGGAAGTTCGATAATTTAGGTTATTTGTAATTTGGAAAATGCCTTTATTGTGTTTTTAATTCATCAATGTGTTTTTAATTCACATTTTCGAAGATAATCAAATGGCTCGAAGAAGCTTTTAAATCTCGTTCCTCCACATTCTTTTGTTATAATTTTCTGTTTGACTTTTATGTGAATTATTTCCTCATCGACCTCAACACTGTTTGCGTCAATCAACCGTTGTTGTTGTTATTTATTTGCTTACAAGAAAGTATGCCGTAGGTCAAACAGAAAGTTATTAGTTCTTCGGTGATCTCTGGCAAAGAATGAGGCTAAGGCAGTTGAAAGAGTGAAAGAAAAAAATTCTGTAATTACGAAAGCTATAGCTATTCCTGTGAAATATCTTATAAATGAAACAGGTTTGCGAGCAAGTAAATGAGAAGCAAGACCTGTAACTCAACAGAAAGTTGTCAGAAATTGAATGGAGTTGTTGGTAATAATCAATTCATGTTTTGAGAGTAAAAACTCGACATAAACACCATTATAAATACGTCCAATGTGATAAGCCTCATATTCACATCACAAATGCTTATTTGAATATTGGCAGCTTGTTATTAATACAGTAAACTATTTATTTATTTAAACTGTTATCATTTTCTAAGAGTATGAGTTTTTCATTGATATTAAAAATGTTAATTCATTCAAATAAACTAAACAGTAAAATTATTTTTTTAATATTAAATAGACAATATCATTTTCATGTTTCTAAAATAGAAATAGTAACCTAAATGCATGTAAGTTTTAAAATAAATTATTTAAAAAAATCAACTTTGAATGAAGCCAAGAAAAAGAGAATTAATTTAGTAAAAATTTAAAAATATCTCTGCTGAGTATGTACTTCAATGATTTATTACTACGAAAAACAAACTGATTTTGAAACTGATTTTTTGTTGTGTTGGTTTTCGCGTATTGAAATCATCGATAATATTTCCGTATTAAATACAAAATTTATCATGATTTTGATCGCAAGGTTTTAATGTTTAAAATAATACTTTTTCAAAATATTTAAAGATTATTTAGATTGGGAATATAATTCTATAAAAATATCACTCAGGAACATTGTCTAAATCCATGATACGAAATTATTTGAGATTCAAGGTGTAATTAGTTCATTTAAAATACTGAACATTTCAAAGGTTATATAATGCATGCATCTAAATTTTCCCTTACCCTTGAAATGAGTTTGTTGGCATAATATAAAAAGAAATTTATAATCCAATTGTCACAGAAATTTTAGTTAAATTAATATTTTTATGGAAAATATTCTTTTTGAAAATTATCATTGCTAGTTTTATTTAATTAGTGCTGATTTTAAAATATTAATTTAAAAGAATACTTCTTACTCTATTAAGAAATCAGTTCCTATATAAAACACTCTCATTGTTCTGATACACGACAAAAAAATCCCTCACTTTAATAGTTTAGAAATAAAGATATATTTCCCTGCAATTGAATCATTTTTCTCTTAGTCTAAATTCATATACATACGTAATTACCCCTTAGTCAATAACAATATAATATAACTATTTTCCAACGGTAACATATATTTTTTTCATTTATTTCATATCTATAGCATCATAACATCAAAAATAATATGAGTCTTGAAAAATAATGTCAATGTCTTAATTTAGTAAAAATAAACATTTCACAATAATTAATTGAAAAAAAAATTGCAAACTTTGAAGCATAGATTTAACAAATATAATGTTTATTCTTAAAAAAACTAATAGCAGATTTACTAATTTATAGCGCATTTTGAATACTTTTTTAATTGAAACCTAACATTGTGGTATTTACAATATTTTACGCATTATACTTTAAATGCTATATAAAAATAAGTATTTTTTACTTGAAAAATTCCTAATAATGTATATTTTATCTGTATAGATTAAATAGATTTGAAATCACTTCGCATAAATATTCAATGAAACTTTTCAAATGTTTTCTAGGTACAGTGACTGACTTCTTCCCAAACAATGCTCCCGGATTCAGATGGCGAACCCTAATTTATGTATGATGACACGGAAATAGCATCCTTCCTGGTAAGGAAGATCAAGCAAGGATCTTTATGGTAAGTAGAAAATTGGTCCGTCGCCCAACCAATGCAGTAATCCGATTTTTACCTAAAGAAAGATGGGAGTCAGTGGGGCCATCAGCTCTGACTTACTGCAGTGCATTAACATTCAGAACGGCTGTTACGAACTCATGCATGACAGAAGGTTGACATATATTTGTGAAATGCCACAAAATCGTTTCATGTTTTGTCCCTCTTAGCACATATGTCAGTTTGTTTATGTTCGTTTTCTTTTTAGGCTGCTGTCATGAAGGGTTGTTTTGGCAGCACATTTTAGTTTTTCAATTGGATTTAAGAAATGTATTTAATGTCTGCCAAAATCCTTAAATATACAATGCGTATTTATTTTAAAATATACAGGAGGACTGACTCATTACTGAAGTATTATTCAATAGTAGCGTTTGAAATCGTTATATTCTTTATAAAGCTTTTATGGCATGCATCTTTTTGTTCCCAACAATTCATTTTACACCGTAAAAAATTAGGCAACAAGTAATTACTCTTTTGTATTCATATTTCTGTTTTGTTTAATGGGTAAAAATGGAAAGTACCTAATATGTTATAAAATAAAGTTCCAAACAATATTCTAAGTTTTGTTTCTGTTCTTCTTATTTCATTCTGATTTTTTTTATAATAATTTTTATTCAAACCTTCCTAAATGTATTTATAAATAAGTAAATTAAATTAAATTATACGATCATAATTTCAAAGAAAATATTGAAATTTTTAAAAATAACTATAATTTTACTTGAAAGTTACATTTTTATATAAGTAATAAGGTAATACAGATTTCTAAAAATTTCATAATTAATTTATTAATCCTATAACTAATTTTCTAGTCAATTTATTTAAAGGTTTATAACTAATTTTACAGTCATGATTAAGTATCCCTTTTAAGAAGATTTAGTTTTCTTACACTTATAATGCTAATCATGTGTAAAACAAAAATCATTAATTTATCAGTGGTTTATCAACGTAGAATAATAAGGAATTAAAAAAATAACGGTATTTCATCCAAAATCTATTATTTTATTAAAACTTACACATGACTATAGCAAATTCATATTCCACTTCTTGAATTCATGTTGGAATTTGGTAACATACATAGATAGCGGTGTAGGTGAGTCCCGGACTGTACCTTTAGATTAATAGGTTTGTAATACTCGCCCATCACCAAGTGCCTCGTCATTTTGAACCACGATCAGGTGACGAGGTCACACCTGAGCTGGCACCCTCCTCTCAGCATCCACGCCATACCAGTGGAAAGACTTTTGGACATCAAATATTAGAGTGGACAGGTCCCTAACCGACGGAGCTCCAGCAACCCAATGAGGAAGAGTACATGGTCACCCTCCCAATCACTGTCCGTGGCAAATGATGCTTCACTTAACGTAATTCAGTAACAAATACTCTAAACTAAACTAAACTAAACACAGTGGCACGACAGCTCTGTGGGGCCAAGGACGACAGTGTCCATGTCTGTTTTCGTAACAGAAGGCTTTAGAGAGCGAAATGTATGTCCTGGGTAAGAGGTCAGCCTAACGAAACCTCTAATGTTTAATTATAAATTATTAAGTACCTAAGCAAACTTGATACTCAGTTTTATTGGCACTCTGAAGGGAGGAAAGGCTGGTAACAAATGGACTATTTATGATTATATGTAAGTTGTTTAATTAATAGTGTCAGATATTTTAAAGTATAAAGTATTTTTTGCGAGATTCTAATTTTTCAGATATTTTAAGGAATACTGAAATTAACTAAAAATATTAAAGTTACTCAAAACGGAAACTGACATAGATTATGAAACTTACATACAAATCTAAACTGACATAGCTTAGATTTGAGGCCGCGGAAGTCTGGTTGGTTAGGGATTTCTTTCTCATTGTTAAAAGGTTGTGAGTTCGAATACCAACCCAAACGAAGAACCATCCTGTGCGCTAATGGTGGCTTGGGCTCATTAAATATGTCGTGGTCGCAGTGTCCTCTAAGGAAAATGATACCTTTTGGGGTGCTAGGTCAAATCTTTTGCAAGGTCTCTGGGTCTAAATTACAATCACCTACCCACTAGGACCTCAATTGCACCCATACTAAGTGATCTACTCTATAAGGTAACGTCGATTTGGTCCTTTGTTGTGCTGAAAGGATAAAATACTAATAGCTGGACGTTGTACAAAGTACGGTTATGAACAATACTTATTTTTAAGTACTGCTAATAAAATCCATAAATTCTTTTAACATTATAGATTTTGGAAATCTAAATAAAAAAATAAACATTTCAAAAATAACGTTATTATAAATTTATTGTAACAAAAAATCTTATGTTTATAGAATTATCTAAAAAGTGATATCTTGAAAATCTTTCCTTACATTTATTCATCCATTTTTGGTAAGCTATAATTCTAAATAACAATAAAAATAAATTGCTTGAAAATAAATCAATAAGCTGGTATATAAGTATAAAATAAATTTAAACTTATGTAAGAAAAGGAATTCGTTTTTATGATTTATGATGTATATTTCTTTCTCTCTTTATTAGTTTTCTTTATTGGTTTTATATCACTCTTATATGAGTAACTTTTTTATTTTAATTATATTACTTATAGTACAAAACGCAATCACCCTGTTAAATATTAATGAAAAAAAAAGCAAAATTCCAGAACTGTCTCTTTCGGGTTTCTTTGATTTCATCCAAAATCTGGCACGCACAAGAATTCATAAAATAAAACGGATCTACTCTCATTCTAACATGCAAAGCGATCCGATGTTATTCTTTTCGATTTGATTCAATTTATGCCGTTATTTTCTGAAAAGGTTTTCGTGATGCCAGATCCCACCCTGAAGCTGAAAAGAAAAAAATGACGTGAAGGAACGCTTCACGAACAGTTTCAGATCGAACGGCATGCGAAAAAGAAGAACAATGGACCAAAACAGAATGTTTTCGTGATAGTGGCGTTAGAAGAGAAAGGATCAGAATTTCTAAAGTTAGAAGAATATCCTTTTAATCCAAAAAGAAGAAGAAATCGCGTGTAACGATTTAGAACAGTATTTTTTACACAATGTACCGCAATGTAGATGACTCGATAAAAGTCGAGCACGGGTGCGAGGGAACAATGGGGAAACCTAAGATTACGCAGATGTCTGTGATTTCGTTTATTTTTATCTTCTTAATAACTGACTTCTAAGATCTTACCGTTTTATTATTTTATTTTTCTGTTTCTCACTCCCTCTACGATCCATTGCTTTTTATTCTCTGTAACATTTGTTTTCTTTTCTGGCCTTACTATTTTTAGAGCTTCGGTTCCTATGCTAGTAATTTGAATCTCCATGGAATGCAGTCCTTTGAGTTTCGTAAATCATGCAGTGCAACATCTTACCTAGCGGAAACTGAAGATCTTTGTACAAAAATGTACCTAATGTTTTTTTTTCCGGAATTGAATTTCTTTTTAATTTTTATGTTTTTTTTTTCCTTAAACGTGACCTTACAAAGTATGTGCGAAACTTTCCCTAGACTGTATTTATTTGAAAAATTCTGAATGGGGAATCCAGCACGAAAGTGGAGAGCTTTCATCAGTTTCCAAAAGTACACAGTTCATTAAAAAAAATGAACCAAACTTTTATGCATATGATAACCATTTTATTTGAAATTTTTCGAAATATTTAGAACATAATTATATTTTTTCTCTTTCTTACTACTAAGATGTGCTTTGAAAAAGGCTTTTTAAAAGATAAATAATTAAATCAGAGTTCAAATTATTAAGATATTAATTATTCTCATATATTTCCCAGTATAACTAGTTAAATATGTAATTTTCATAATGATTTTTTAACTATTAATAGAGCATAGTTTAAAATTAAAAATATAGCTAAAATTTTTTTGTCATAAATATTTATACAAGATTAAAACAGGGTGATAAAGTAATAGGTTTTTGATGTTAAAAAAAATAAGTATCTCAATGTCTGGAAAATGAAATAAGTCTTTTTTAAATTTTTAAAGAAATATGTCTTACAAAATCGGAGTTTTTAAAGTTTTCTATAGTTCATATTTAGTAATTAATAAAAACTAAGAATTTTAAGGATTTTTTCTATAAAATTATAATTTAAAATTTAGTTTGGATTTTTCTGAATAAATTTCTTTCAGAATTGATAGAATTATTATTAGTAGAACTATGAAAAATATTTAAATATAAAGACACAAAAAAGGTACGTAAAGAGAAAATAACATATAATTTTTAAATAGACAATAACATTTCTTTATTAGAAGTTTTTGAGTAAAATTATTTTTTCAAATCCATACACTTTATTAATTTTTAAATAACATACTGTATTCAGCATATTGCAACTAATTATATTTTTCATTCTAATAATATTTTTTCCATTCTTTAATTTACAGACAATTTTTAAGATATAGGCATGAAAAATGTTTTTAAAAAACAAACAAATCTATTGAAACAATAAAATTTTATCAGGTTTAGTTTTCACAAAATTTAAATTTGTATTTTAATTTATTTAAACATAAAGTATCCTAGTTAGATGAAGAAATTAATTTTTGAAAATGTCCAATTTCTTTTTAATTTTTCACATAAATAGTTAGTTTTATTTGTCACATAAAATGGAGTAAATAAATATTAAATTTATTCTAATATCTTTATAAAAATTTTATTATTAAAAAGTTCTTAAGATTATAAAATTCCAAAAGTGAATAATTGATTTTTTCAATGCATAATATAGTCGTTAAATATAAATATCTAACAAAAGAAATTACGATTAGATTTGTCAAGAATTGGTTCATATCTGTGAAAAAATAGATTTATAAAAGAGAATTACATTCTTCAAATTAGCAGATTTAGAAATTAAAAAAAAAACTTAAGTTTTTTTTTTGTTTGTTAAGGCAACAGTAAAAATATATGTAATATTTGAAAGCATCAACCAATTAATAATCTTCTTGTACTGTGTTTATATATAATAAATGTTAATAATTATCTTTCACTACATTTTAGAGGTTTTATAATAAATAAATAATAGAAAAGAAAAGTTTTAAAATAAACGATAATTAAGGAGGCATTAAATGGATCTTTTGGGTTTTACCGCCCCGTCCCCATCTCACCTTGAGATGTGGGTAGCATAGATATCGATTCGCTAAAATCCCAGTTGTTAGAAGAATTAAGTACAAGGATATTATTCTTCGGCTATCAAAGAGTGTCCTTCATTTTTAGTAAGAGCATTTATTATTTCTGATGAAAAAAATTTAGTAAAATAAATTAAGAAAATCAATCAAAGTTTTTTTCCCATTTAAAATATGAGAATTCTTTTTTGAGAATCAAACAACATATAATCACCAAAAAATCGTCCGTCTTATACATATACAAAAGTAGAAAAGACATTATAACAATATCTTAATAAAAATATATTGATCATAAGAATATTTCAATATTGTTAGTTTATTTAAGCATCTATTTACTTACTTCAGAATGGCTATAAATAGGTAGTTCGAGAATTTTATTCCATTTCTAGTTAAATATTTCCTAGTTCACAGTTCCACTTCAATATTTTAATCCACAAGGAAAGAATCACTGAAGTTAATAATCACACACAAGTTAATTTTCCATGGTAGCCTATTAAAAAGATTCCGATGTATGGAGATTTTGAATATTTAAATTGTTGAGCATGGACATTATAGCGGACAGCTTCCTTATTTTTTCCAAAAGAGTAAAATATTCTTTCAAGGAAATCGGTCCTAATTTTCTCATGGACATGAAATCCGCCATGATGATTTATTTATAACAAAAAAGAAACATCCAATCAGAATGTGATTTATCTTGTTGTGATCTTAATAATCGAAGACAATAAGGCGCGTTTCTACAGAGACGAAATCTTACCACAAATTTAATTATAAAAGTTCTTAATTAAATTAGGGAAAATCCCTCTTCCGCTTCAGTTAGAATATTACAATCCATGCTTGTTTTCAAAATTCCCTTTCAGTAGTCACGTGAACCAAGCGCCACACACTCGATTTCTTCAAGAAACTATAGCGTAATATGTAATCATTATGTCCTGCAAGTTCTGCCTTGCTTTGCACCTAACCACCTGTAAGCACAGATTCCTTCCTGAAGAACGATCGCTCTCTCTCTACAGAACCCGCCTTTCCGCGAACAGCAAGAGAAAATCGCGATGGACTGCGAGTGAAATCGCAGCCTCGCACGGATCGGGAATATAGAAGCGAAGCCGTAAAACTGGTTCAGGCTTAAGAAACTGGTAGGTAAAAGGCTAAGGTAAACTCTGCGATCGTCAAAGCGAAGAGGGAATTCTTGTTTTCTCATTTTTTATCTCGGTAGGGAATATTCCGTCAGGTACTTCACTTTAGGGATATTAAAAGGGGAAAAATATTAACAATCAAAAAGATCTATTCAGCAGATTACTCAGCTTTCTAAAATACTTTGCAAGGATTAAGAAGTAGAGATATTCCTATGGATTTACATTCTATGTTCAATTGTTTAGTTTGGGTTCCCACAAGGCTTTAAAACAAGAAAAAAGCAGCTTTTTCCAAAGAAAAAAATAATACAACTAATGCATTATTTCTGAAGAATTTACAAGCAAAAAGCTAAAAATAAAAAATATTTTTTTAAACATCTATATCTTTTCAGATTAAAATAATATTTAAAAATAATAACTACGCAGTCATCCGTCATTTTCATCATTGCATAAAAGCAAATTGATTTTTTTTAAGAACAACGAGCTAAAGGGTACATTAACAGTGTTAAAATAGGTTAAAAAAATAAATATTGTTTTAATGACAGATATGAGAGATGAAAATCAATAGTTGTTATTTAAAAATAATGGCTTAATTTTGGTAGATGAAAAATTATATATATCGTTAGTTACCACTTATTTTTTCAATTATAATACGCTGTGAATATTAGAAAAATTCTTACTGCATCTTTGGGCAATTTAGCTGCTAACTACGCGATATGAAAATTTCCTGAAATATGCATACATACATACATACATACATATATATATATATATATATATATATATATATATATATATATATATATATATATATATATATATATATATATATATATATATATATATATATATATATATATATATATATATATATACTCCAGCGAGTGCAGTGCCACCGCCACTGCCCACTTGAGAGCCACTCCTCTATCCACACATTGCGTGGGGAGATAGATTAGCCAGGACGTAGTAAAAACGCTCCTGTAATCTAATCTTTAGTATTATTAAATATCTTTGTTAGTTAACTTGCAGTCCTTATTCAACAATCCCCTAGACATCCCCACTACAACATGGGGGCTGCCGTCGGTCTTCATCTTCATAGCTATTTTTAAACTTGAAATCATAAAGAAAGTCGCAGAGTATAATGGGGCACATCTAGCGTTTGCCAACGTCTTCGCTTCATCTTACCTAATCGTCGCATCTGAAAAGAGCCAATAAAACTACTCCGAGAATGAATTCCACCGTCCCACAGCTCAGAGCCAATACTACCGCTCTGGAAAACCAAAATTCATCGCTTCATCGGAAAAGAGCCAATAACACCGCTCTGAGGATCAATTCAACCGTCCCACCAGTCAAGATCCATTATCACTGCTCTGGAGATTCAACTTCATCGCTTCCACAAGAGCCTATAAAACCACTCCGAGGACCAATCCTACCGTTTACCAGCAAGGAGTCAATAATACCACTCTGGAAAAACAAATTCATCGCTTCATCGGAAACGAGCCTACCTACCATCGCTTTGAGAACAGCCCCACCGTCCCACCATCAAAGAGCCAACAATTTTAAATAGGCATCGCACATCCTCAAGCCAGGTAGGCTCAAACCATTTTTACTAAGCATGTACCGAAACACGAAAAAAGAAGATCTAATTAACACCACCAAAGAACTAGGTATAACTGTATCTGATAATGCTACAATTATTTTCTTAAAAGAATTAATTGAGAAAACTGATACATTCAAAAATGAACCTGACTTCATCAAAGATATGGTTTCGTTAATTGTCGAAGAAAGAAAAGAAGTCGAAGAAGATAGGTAGACACGAAGGCCCAAACCTGACTTCCACATCTGCCGATTTAATGAAACCATGGGACAATTCCTAAGAACTTTAATTAAAAAAACTATAATTTTATCTTTTACTTTTCAGCCAAACAAGAACAACTGAATTTTAATTTTTGCATTTCTTTCTTTCAAAATTGTCTTTTCTTTATCTTTAATTACTCTTTCTTTTTATATTTTAATCTAATAATTAGCAAATTGGTCGGGGACCGACCACATCAGGATGGACGAGTGTTGTATACTCCAACGATTGCAGCACCACCGCCACTGTCCACTTCAGAGCCACTCATCTACCCACACATTACGCGGGGAAATGGATCAGCCAGAACGTAGTAAAAACGCTCCTGTAATCTAATCTTTTGTAGTATTAAATAACTTTGTTAGTTAACTTGCAGTCCTTATTCAAAAAACCCCTAGACATCCCCACTACAATATATATATATATATATATATATATATATATATATATATATATATATATATATATATATATATATATATATATATATATATATATATATATATATATATATATATATATATATATATATATATATATATATATATATATATAGCTTAATTAAGTGTTTCTGTATTTCTTAAACATTTTTTAAAGCGCTTGTGTTAGATTATTGTATTTAGTCTTAATATGTTAGCTTTCATCAATAACAAAATATAAACACCTGAAAATTATATATTACAATTGTCTAATATGACGAAATAAAAAAAATTAAATTTGAGTTTCATCTTCAATTATTCCGATAAATATTTATCAAAAATTTTCCTATAACGACTAATTAAAAAAGTCATATTTAATACTGATTTGTGATTGTAACCAATAATAGATTGAAAAAAATTTTTTGCAAACTCTTTTATTAAACACGAAAACAAATAATTTTTGAAACATGATGGACTATTCTTTGCTTAACATTTTAACAACAATTTTATTTTGTGATCATAAATATGCTTAAGTGAAATATTATGAGGAAACTCGAAAATTTTTTTGTACATCGTTGATTGATTCATTTATTTATTATTTATTTTCTTACAAATTTATTTACTATTTCATTAATTAAGACTTTTATTATATAGTTAGTGCATGTTAATTAAGATCAAAAAAAGAAGAAGTTACTTACTGAAATAAAAAATTATTTTTTACTTAAACTAAAAAATAATAAGAAAGAATCATGGATTTTGTAAGAGATTTTACTTTCCATTTTTATCAGAATAACAATTAGATGTACTCATTTAAATATCTTATACTTAGTAAATCATATAAATTAGTAAATTTTTATGAATTAAAATAAATTAGAAATGGTAATCTGATCAAGATCGACTCAGCCTTTCATCACTTTGTGGGTCTATAAACTGTGTAAAAAGCATGTTTAGAAACTAATTACTGGGAATTTCGTGTTAAGCTGACCACCTAACCGGGATAATGATCAGAAACACAAATTTAAAAATCACTCCATTTCCATTTATTCCTATTCATTTCCATTGATAAAACGTATCATATAAATTCATGCATACATTTCCAGAATTTATGCATTCAATGTATTTTCTCTTTAAATCTTTTAACATTCGTTTAAGTTAAAGGGAATTTAAAAAATAGATAATGAGTTAGTTTCACTCACAAGAAAAGTTAATTATCTCTCAATTTGTAAAAATCACCAAATAAAAAAATCATATTTAGTAGGAAAAAAATTAAGTAATCTGACTAAACTTAAATGATATGCATTCATCTAAAAAGAATAAAATAAAATTAAATGTGCATATAACGACATTCGTATTTAAAAGCAAATTACTTAAGCGTGATGAAGGTGAAAGAATCAATTCTTACTTGTATCAAAACTATGTAATCAACGCCTAATTTGGAATGAAATGATTACAAAATAGAACTAGATTACGCCCACCTTGTGTGAGAGAGAAGAACCAGTTGACGCCAAATTTTCAGAATTTGTCCCGAAACAAGTTTTATACAATAAAATAATGAATAAACTTACTAAGAGTACATTTAGTTTTTTAAGTAGTTATTTTAGTTTTATTGCCTACGCATGTTAGCGGAATTCAGTATGAGTCTACATATTCTATTTTTGTATGATTTTAATATTTAATAATTTCATTCATTGAAAATAACTCAGCCATCAATGAGTATTTCCAAAAATGCACATTTCGAAATTTATTTTAATAAAAAATTTGAAGTTAATCTGATTTAATAGCAAGATTATCAACTCTGAATAAATACAATACATCAGATGAGGCTTTTCAGTATGCAAGATTATTAACAAAATTTAAGGAAAATGTTTAGAATTTTAGATGATTTCATAAATTACTTAAAATTTAAAACAGAAATGAAAACGAATTTTGGATTTTTTCTTAATATAATTTTACAAAATATATTTATTTTATTTCTAAATGTATAAGTAATAAATTGTGAAATAAAATTAAATTTTGAAAAATGACTAGAAAATCTACACAATCAACTATTACAAGTTCATAATTATATTTTTAAAAAATAAACATTTTAAATTACAATTACTAAAAAGTCAAATTTAATTTTAATCATTCTGACAGTATAATACTCATAAATTTTATGGAGAGTGTAAAAGTCATTTTAAAAATAACTTTAAAATTTTAATATTTAATAATGAAATTGTTTATTAATTTTACTCCTTCAATATTTTTCTATTCAGATGAACTGCAACTTAATAAATCATCGTTTTTAGAGAAATGTTATTTGTGTTTTAAATATTAAATTAAGTCCTTTTTATGTTTAAATGAATAAAACAGTAGGTTGTATTTCATTTAAATTATCAAAATCTTTGAAAATATTTTATTTTTAATTAATAAGTAGAATTTAGTATTAGTATTTAGGAAAAACAGAATATTGTTCGTTATTTTGAATTAATTAAAATTAATTTTATTGCCAAGTAAATTTTCAATTTAAAATATGCCTATAATTTTTGTACATATGTTTCTTCAAGTACAATTACAAACATGTATTTTGAAATTTATCAAATACAACTAATTAAAAGCATTTTTTTCTTGCTTTATAACTCCTATCAATTCATCTCAAACTGAAAGCTGTTTATTTTACTGTACTTCCATCATTCGAACTCTTCAGTTGCAAACCTATTTATACGAACAATATAATGCTCGTATATATTAAATTTTAACTGATTGGTTTTTTTATCGATTTCCGTAAGCATTTATTTTAAATCATATATTTTCATCCACTGAAAATAAAACTACATTTATTTCATAGATTAAAGTCAGCTTTAATTTCGATGGAGTTAGGATACATAATCACCAATATAATAATATTGTTTGTTTAATAAATTTCATTTCGGGTAATATATATGTGATCCACTTCCAAAATAAAACTAAAATTTTCTTATTGATTAAGTAATATGATTAAATTAATGAAAAATTTACCATTAAAATAAGAAAATATATATGTAAAATCCATAATAAACCACAGAACAAAAACGAATTCATTAATACATTATCTCGCAAATGGTCTTGGCTCTGTGACAACCAAAATCATCAGCAAAACCATTAAAAATAGAATCTAGTTACTTTTGTACATTTAAAGTTAAACTATCGATTCATAATAAAAGCTAATAGTAGTAAGATGTAGGTTATACTAGAGAAATATTTCAAATTGCTTTTAAATGCAGTTAATTGTGAATTTAACAACTCCATTATTATACTATTTTTTTACGGTTCCTATCTAGACCGATCCAGTGAAACAGCAAATTGCTAATCATAATAACAGATAAAAAGTTGAACTTAATTTCATAACTGAACACTAAAATAAAACCTTTTTTATAAAACATAAGTATTCATATAAACATTGAATTCCATTTTTAGTTTTTAAATCAGTTGAGGTTTCTTTTTAATTCACAAATTAAATACAATTTTTAATGCTTTCTGGTGATCTATCATTACTTATTTGCCTCTTCAAACGAAAAGCATTTTGAATAAACGTTTTAAAATCTTTATTTTAATGTATATGATTTATATACAGTTACAAAATAAGTGGAATTTGCTTCGACAGTAATTAAAGTTTTTATTCGTCTTTTTTATAAATAGTACACATTACAGAGACTTATTCTCACTAGTTTTCTTATGTCTTAAAAATTATTTCCTAAAAGTCCCTCATAATTTGGATCTTCGTTCTGAATAGTATATAAATGCGCATTACTTTATCCATGGTACAAGCTGCTCTGAAACAGGTACCTTAATCTTGAACTGACCTTTTCCGCTGGCTTAAGAGTCTACCCATCTGTCTCTTTTTCCTTCACTCTCTGGGTAGAGGGAAAATTGAATCCTTTCTCGGCTATCTCATTCGTCATCGCCGTGATCTGAACGTTAATCAGCGTAAAGAGTTACGTAACTCTTACAAGTTCACAATAATCTTTGGGCTATCACTTAAGACTATATATCCCTGATTAAGACTCAAGTGTTAAGACTATATTTTATAAATCGAAATTACTGTATACTTAATTATTTTGTTTTTTTAGTTATATTTTCTAAAAATATCGAAACAATTTTGGGTGCACTTTGAAATAGATTTTTTTACGCCATCATAAATTTAAAATAATTTATATTAAAATATTTTCTCTCTTTCATGACCCAATACAAGTGTAATAAATAAATAATATATTTCTAAATAAAATTATTTATTTATTAATAATATTTATCATTCATATACTTTTAATAATAATATAAAATATATTATTAATTATAAACACAATGTGTATAAAATTGATGTAATAAATTTATATTGGTATAAAAATGATTAAACATTTTGATCTAGTTTGTAATACAGTATTAATTCCATTTGATAAAAAATGTCAGAAGTAATCTAATTCTCAAACAGTTTTTCTCTTTAGTCACTTCCGCAATTGAAAATTCCTTATTTAAATAGTGAACAAAATCATTCAATTTCTTTTTCATTAAAAATTATGTATTTACATATTTTGATATTTATAAAGTAAGGCTTGAAAAGTCTTGAACTGAATAATTTGTAAAGTTTTTGACAAAGATCAGAAAAATTAAAGAATTATAATTAGGTTTGTTATTTATTAATTTAAAATTTTTTGATTATGTTTTCTTTTAATAGGAATATTAATAATAGTATTATCATTAATTAAAAAGTGACTTCTAAAAGCTTACTTGTCAATGTGTAATTATAATAAGTAATTATTCAATAGAACATTTTTTTCAGCATCTCTTGAAAAGCAATTATACAAGATTTTTGATGTTGTGAAATTTTTTCCTGTTCCTATTAACTATGCACAATTAGTTTATAATTATTTTAATACATTTTTAACTTTTTAATTTTTAAAATAAATAAAATTTAAATAGTTTATAAAACAATGGTTTCCAAATACGATGCTCACGTCTGATCGTAAACTGTACATGCGTAAAATATTGAAATTTGGCAAAAGTTATCAATTTCAATAAAATATTTTAATTTTATTAATAGAATATTTTTCAATCATATTGCAAATTAAATAAATGAAAAAGTCTCATGGCAAACAAGTACTAATAGTCGAGGTTTTCTGTGGCCTAAAGATAGACATGCGTTCTTCGAAGTGAAAGCTCCAGATTCGATTCCTATCATTACTAAATGTGTGATGGAAATGAGTAATATTATTGCATTTATATGTTCATTGTAATGGGTACTTTTACATTTTCTATGTTTATTCTCTAATAGCACTTGAATATGATCCTACCAAATTATATGTACCTAAGGAAAGTCTCGGAATAACTATAATATGCGGTAAATATTAAAAGGGCATTAAAGAGCTTGATTTTTGTGTGGTAAAGCACACGATGTAGAATAAATGATAATAAAAATAAAGACTGAAAATAATATGTAACCGTATTACAATTTTATTATTATAAAAATAGCAGAGATACAGAGTTGTCGTATTCACTATTCTAACATATGAACAAGTGCATATATTTTTATTAATTTATATTGCTATTTTATTTTATTGCTATTATTTACAACAAATTCTCTTCAATATTGACTTTTACATGTAGGGATTGTGTCAGTTACCGAGCTTAATTTAGAAATTTTATAAATTGGTAGTGTAGAGTTCTTAACAAGATTGGGTGAGAAAAACTAAAATATGCGATAGAATAAAGTAACATAAAATAACATTTTTATGTAAAAAATAAGTAAAATAAATTATTCCTTGAATGTGCAATATTAATCGATTATTAATATCTTTTGTTGATGTTTTCTTGGTATCGAAATATAATTATGTGTCTTTAACTACTTTATTTATACAAATTATTAGGCAGAGGAAAAAATAATAATTAGTTAATTAGTAATATCAGTTAGTAATGTGAAACACACACACATATGTATCATGTCCCATGAGTTGGTAAAAATCAGGTTAATGAGATACCTCCTATAATTAACTTCATTGATAAATAAAATAATTATTATACAAAAATGCAATAAAATCAATAAAAAAAATTTTTCTGATTACAAATTCAATCTTGAAAAATATAATTTCATATTAAATTTGTTTATAAAGATAGTTGTTTGAAAACTAATATATAAAATTCAAATGCGGAAAATGAGTCTCTAAGTTTTGAATCAATGTTGATTAAAAATGGAATATATATTTATAGAGTTTGAAAACCGGAAAAAAGTGTGTTTATCATCTAGGCCAAAAAGATGATTTCAGATTGATATGATAGAAAAGAGAATTTTAATCATTGAAAAAAAATTAGTTATCTACTTTAAAATGAAGATAAAAAGAGAAAACAGAAAATGCCAAGTGCTAGTTTTGTTCTAATATAGAATGAAGAAAACAAAACAAAACTGGCTCTGCCTAAAACTATTTTTAAATTACCACGCAAATTGATTGGATAAGAGATTTCATCTTTCTTGCTAGTAATAAACGAGACTAATATTTAATAAGTCAATAGCATTAAAGTTATAATACGTTGAGATTTAACGAAATATATTTACGAAATAAGGAAACTATAAAAATAATCAGAAAATTGTGTCTTTTTATTCTGAGTTTCCTTTTTTACAATTTCATATGAATTGGTGTAACAAATAACGCTTTTTATTCTTACTAATAAATAATTCATTAAGGTACCATAATGACGTTGAGCGAATTCTTTATGTTAATAAACCTCCACAAGCAAAGCAACTTGCTTTTCATGAGTAAAAAGTGTGATGAACGAGACATTATCCAAGAATTTAGATTTATAATGTAGTTTTATAAGAAATGCTTATAAAAAATCATTAACTGTAATTTGCTATGCAACATATTTAAATAAATTTATGAGTGAATGGAGGAAAGGATATTTCAAATTCAAACATTGGAACATCACTATGGATCGGAAGGTTTGCTTTTCTATTCAAAGAAATAATTACATGTTGCTATCTAAAAATTGTCTTCGAATTTCTCTATGATGATTTTATGAGAAAATCTTGCATTATATGTGTATATAATTACATTAAATCATATAAATCTATGAAATATCCAAACTTAATTAGTACTAAGACTTATTGCAGATGATATTTAATATATAGAATAAGAGATATCTATTGTAAACAAATTTTATTCTACATTAACTATCATCTTCAAGTTGTAAGCAATTTAATGAAAATATTTCTTTTAATAGACGATTTATTTTCATACTTATGGGATAAAATTTAATGTGTACACGATATCACAATCTACAAGTCACAAGAAAAATACTGCTTAAATTATAACAACAAAATAGTAACAGTTGAAAAACTCTAAATTTGATTAAAAAAAAGAAGAAAGAAAATGAATGAAGTAAGTACTGACGATTTGAATCAAATTTCTTAAGATTGCATACATTTTGTATAGTGGTTCAAATTGTAATAAAATTGTGGTACTATCTTATATATTCTTCATTATTTCGTTAATTTTTTAAGAATCATCTCTTTCTCACAATTTTTCTCTCGCAAAGAGATGCATACATTAATATTTCCTAATATTAAATCATTAAAGTTTATTTTTCTTCTCATTGAAAGAAGACTCCAGGAATCTTCAAACACCATTTCGTTAAGGAAGTTTGAAGGACTTAAATTACATAAGTGAAATATACATCATAGAATTCATATACAGTTAGATAAAATGTGCGTAAACTAGAAAACACAAATAAATTTTAATATTTATATTTACATTATAAAATGTTGCTACACACACTATATACTCCATAATTTACATTATAAATCTTAAGATTATTAATTTGAAATAATGTCGCTATTTTTATTTTAAACTTTTACTATGAGTTTTTTACATATCGAAAATTATTACATTTTAAATCCAAATAATATATTTCTTAAGAAGCCACAAAATATTCTCAAATCAATTATCTAAAAAATTCAGTTTTTGAAAAACTTTTATATTACTTAATAAAACATATTTATATCTAATTGTTTTTAATGGATAAAAATAAAGCAAATGGAATGAAAAATAACCAAGAATTCAATTCCTGAAATGCCCCATTATTGTAAGAAATTTATAAATTAAATATGCGATTATGTCTTTGAAATTTATTTAATTAGAAAGCATATGATTTTTAATATTGATATTGAAAAAATGAGAAATTTATGTTTCCATTCTTGTTTCATTTTTCATTACCGAAGATTGGATAAAACAACAGCTGATTTTTCCCACAATGATTTAACTATACAAATAAATTTTAATTTAATAAAAATTTCGTTTTTTAAAACATAATGCTTGTTTTCAATTTAACATGGTGGTACTAATTATTCCTATCTACATCTTTATTATGCTATATTAATTATCATAAGCTCGGGAACTGTAAATTTTTTCATGTGAATAAAGTTGCACTATTACGCAAATATTATAATCATATCTATTTTTAGTGAAACATTTCATGGACTTATTTATTAATTACGTTGCTTCAGAAAAATTGAAGTTTGGCCTAGGAATGACTTTTAAGGTGGAAATATTCTTAGTGTTCTTTCCATGTTTATTAAATTAAAAATTTATAAAGATGGAAAAGATGCTGAAAGAAATATAAATAATAAATTTCATTAAGATAGCCAAGTAAATTATTCTAAGTCTTCAAATGCTGGTGGAGACCCTCTATAAATCGAGTTTATATTGAAATATTCTTTTAATGTGTTTAATTCAGTAATAAAGACATTTTACTGTAGTGTGCAATAAATTTTTAATACAAGAAGTCACGATTATATGATTAAATATTTTAAAGCTATCTCTTTTCAAATCTTTTACAAATTTAAAGTTGTTGCACTATTTTATTTATCTTTTCTTACCGAAAAAAATATGCAATGAAACATGTTTCTAAAATATACCTAATCTGTACTGTTTAATTCAATTCATAATTGTATTTTACCTTTTATTTTATTTGGATGATAAAACCTATTGAAAGTATGAAATAATTTTTGTTATCAAAAATAAATACATTATAGCTTTAAATTATGGAAAAAATCATTTATAATTTCCTTCCACTAAAGAATTATTTAAAAAATCAAATTAATTTGAAAATTATATTTTCTGAGATATATTTAGTAATAGGGGAAATTAAATTTATTAAATTAACTAGTAATTTATACTATGAATTTCCTTTTATAAATTTCTGACATTCAACAATATTTATCATTTTATTATACGATTACAATAATATTATAGAAATGATAAGCAAATAAATGAATCATTTTACAAAATTCAAATTTCTGAAATTGCTTACAGCAAAAGGAAAATAAAATAAAATATTTTAAATCTGTCCTAACAATAATCAAAGAACCGTAGAAAAATGTAACAATTTATTAAAGAAAATTATTCCTTAAAATTGAGCGTAAAAAACTGCTAAGATGATTATTGATAGTGTAAAATTTAAATCACACAAACTCTAAAAATTACCTGATAGTTATTTTGTTAGGTATTAGTTTCGTTTATGTATGATAAAAGAAGTTTAAAACCAAATACACTAAGGAATAGTATGAAATGTACTTCTTTACTTATAAACATGATAAGATTGTAAGTGTGATTACTTTTTTTAAAAAATATATAAACTTTTAAAAACTGCAAAACATTGTATACAAACCTTATGTTTTAGTATTAGAAAAATTAGATTACAATACTGGATAACTTGATACGTCCAAATATTTTAAGAAATTTCAAGCAAATAAAACAGTAAATAGTTTAGAATTAATAATTATTTTGAAAAACATTTCATAAATAATTATCCCTTGTTCTGAAACTGGAAGAGACTTATCCAACCTCACCTTGAATTTTACTAATTCATCATTGCTTTCATATTTCTAGGGTAATGATGGAGTTAAAGGGAAAAAATGAAATTCTCTTTTAAGTTTATGTGTCAAGGAAAAATATGGTATTTTTTTAACTCGTGAAATTTAAAAATGTTGAATATTCAGCGTATGGTTGAATTTTAGAGTTGAGGAGAGAGTATAGGAATAAATATAAAAGCTTACACGAAAGTTTCAAAGTAGAGTATCATGAATATAACTTATTTTACTAGTAATAGATTTTATTAAAATAATGTGAAAATTATTTCAATGAAATTAAATGAAACCATAATTTCATTGAAAAGTTATGCTTTATAGTTAATACACTGACGTTTATTTATAATTTTTATTCTAAGAAAATTGAATTAGAAAAATTAATGATAAATAATTGTTTGAAAATAAATCTAAAAATAAATTATTTTTCTTCTTATTTATCACATTACTAACATGTTTATTAAATTTTTATATTTAAAATTTAATTTTTCGTAAGTAATGTCTAAAATTATTAAACAGTATTTCATCATGTTATTTAAAAATTTTCTGTCAAAATTTTACTCTAAGCATCTATGGCATTCTTCTATTCATTTGTGTAAATATATATCGTTATTTAATTATTCATTGGTATCTGTGATTCCACACAAGATCTTTGAAAAATAGCAGTTATAAGTGATTTTTTAATAACGTCGTCTACTAATTTATGATGGCTCATCATGCTTATGCAGAGAAACTTAAGCATTGTAATTAATATATTCGATGAAGATTTATCACACTCACACATACTTGTTCTTTTATTTTACAAGGTTTGCATGCATTTCAAACCAGTTCTTATTTAATTGACCAATGAAATATTGCCGATTATTCTTATTCTTAATGGAAAATTCAATTTAATATTCGTTATGTAACAGTATAATCAAAAATTTATTTTAAATTAATTTTTATATTATGAATGAGATTTAATTTACGAAATACAACAATATTAAAGAATCAAACAGAATTTAGTAAGAAAATAATAAAATTTTCGGCAAAACATCGAATTCAATACATTTATTTAAGTATTGAATTCGATGTTTATTATTGGTTTTTTTATATATTAGTTAGTTTGATTATTGTTTTTCATAAAATATAGTCATGAATTGGATTTGGTTCTTTGCTTTATAGTAATACAAAGCATTTTAAAGCTTATATTAGTAGTAATTATTGTAACAGCTTTTATTCAAGTAATTTCATAACAGCATTAATATTTTCGAAATTATATTAGATTTTTTAAGTAGTATTACTCAGAAATTTTTTTACTATTCATGTAAAGTTTTAAAATTGTATGTTCTTAGTTCACTTCTATGCAATTTTTTAATGTTACAAATAATCAAATTGTGTTAAATCATCATCATCCATAATTAAGTATTTTTTATTTATATAAGCTCAAAATGTATAAAAATTAAATATTAAAATGTCTACAATAATCAAACATTTGATGTTAAATCAAATATTACAATATTTAATAAATAATAACTTAAATATTAAATAATTTTAATAAACCTAAATATTTTAAGGATTAGGAGTTTTCAATTCAATGTATAGTTATAATTTGTTAAAAATAGTTTCTGTTCTATAATAATTGAATGCATCAACCGTTTAAATAACAATTTTGATAAATAAATATGTTTACATTTTTACTGAAAATTTTAAATATATTTATTTATTATGAAATTATCCTTATGTAGTATTTGCTAAAAATTTTATTTATGTAAAAATAATTTTAAAATTATTTGTTGCATTAATATATTAATTAATTTCTCGATCTATAAAAGCTCTGAAAGAGAATCACAAAAAACTATACCTCAAGGATTCATCAAACTGATAGATTATTTTACTAATGAATTATGAATTTGTAAACAAATCATTCAAATATATAACATTAATTTTTTAAATTATCAAATAGTTTTTCATCTGAAACGAAATAAAATTTATTATTTAAGTAATTAATTAAATGATTTGTATGATGTGTTGCTATAAAAATAGTTTAAAGTTTAATTGATTAATTACATTAATATATTTCTCAGGTTGATGAGGAAAATTTAATTGATAAATTAAATTCAAGAATTAAATTACTTATGGAAACTTGACATCATTTTGAACTAGAAATTTTAATCCCTGCGATTAAAGTGTAATGTAATTAAATTATGTATTCATCCCACTGATTTGAACTTTTGATTCAATGTTTTTTTTTCAATTAATCGAGATGATGTGACTAAATGATGAAAAGTAATTCACATACCTGAATTTTAAGTTTAAATGTAAAAATATATCTATATTTAATTCATTGTTTTCTGAGAAAGAATGTAGCATGAATAATAATCTAACTTAAGAAATATCCATACAACTGATAATCTTCATAGAATGCATCTCTGTAAAACTATTTTTTTCCATCGTGAAATAACAAGGGTATGGAAATAAAAAAGAAAACTGTCCTTATTCCCCTTTTTCTCAAACGGTCAAGTATTATCTTAAAGACAAACTTTCCGTGCTATTTGGAATAAGTTTTCTATTTCAACAGCATAAATTAGAACAAGAGAGTCTTCTCTTAGAAAAGTGGAGTAACTGCATTGAAAGTATGAAGGAGCAGGAATTTGTTCTCTAAATGACACTTTTGACAGCTGTCTATAGATCATTGACTGCGAACTTTTTTTTATTAAAAAATAAAATAAAACGTTTGAATACAGTATATAGTATTTATAAGTGTATAGTAATTTCAAAATTATAAATCAAAAATTTTCAATGAATATAACATCACATAAAGTTTAAAAACCCATTTTATAGATTTGACAGAAATTTAAGTTTTTATAAAACAATGACTGCTTTAAAATTACAATTCCACATTGTAACAGTTCTTGGAATAAAAGTCATTTCAATACATTTAAAAATACGTATAAATATTGTCTTATCTCTTCTTAGACTCACTGAACTGGTAAAAAAATCTTATAGCTCATATATTTTTTAAAAAATTGTAATTTTAATTAAATTTAAATAAATATTTACAAAAAAGAACCAAAATATTTTTGCTGCATTACTTTCTGTTTGAGGTAGTTATATAATAATTATTTACGGTGTTTCTCAGGTTAATGAGGAAAAAATGCCTTCCTTAATTATAAATTATCAAATAAAAAAACCTAAAACTTATTGAATATTTATAGGGGATAACAGATGTTGTATCAATTATATACATGCCAAATACTGTTACCGGATTAATTAATGTATATACATATATATATATATATATATATATATATATATATATATATATATATATATATATATATATATATATATATATATATATATATATATATATATATATATATATATATATATATATATATATATATATATATATATATATATATATATATATATATATATATATATATATATATATATATATATATATATATATATATACATATATGCGTGTGTGTGAATGTGTATATAGGCATGTAATGCCATACCTACTAGATATGGGTCCAGATTTTGAAATTGTGATATGTTTGACTACAACAACAGCAAGTTAATTTAGTACGGTGCTTAAGCTGATTGTGCATTTCTATGCAATTTTGAAAAACATTTAGCCGTTTTCCTAAATGTTGCTTTACCACAACGCAACTATTTTTCCTCGGAAAATACGAAATATTTTACAAACATAGAAAAAATTGTTTAAAACTTTCGTTTTCTGTAATTTTTACATTTTGCTATCTATAAAACGTCCTCTCTGAAGGCAATTTACTGACTGGATTTTAAATGCCTTACAACAGCTCTAGACCCTTAGGCTGCCTATTACGTGGAGTCAAATGAGAGAGGAATACTTTTTAAATACTGAAGATATATTTAGTAAATGCCACGCTATTTTATAAGTAATAAATGCTATTACAAATTACATAAAGTAATCTTCCAGTATGGTTATTTTTTTTTCATAAAACTTGAAAAATACTAGAAATTGAGCATAAGAGTGTTTAGTCTATGACAATTTTGGGGATAAAAGGCAATCAAAAAAATTATCAGATGTGACGTAAAATTGCGCGATGTGTGACGAAAATGAGATAATGTCGATGATCGGGGATTTTTCTTGAATACTTCAGTAAATTGGCAAAACTATACATATGCTCTCAGGGGAGATTAAATTAGTTTATCTTATGGACTGTACAATATAGTGCTTGTTATTGTATCTAGAAAGTTGATAAGCCATTGAAAATTGCAGTAAACTCATTTTGATTTTGCTCCACGCGTATAAATTTAACATTTGCTCCGAATCACAAGGAAATAAAGGTTTTTATTTGAAACGGGTTCTTATTCGAAGTTCATAAGTGGGACTGAAAGCAACAATTGTTATATTCTCAGCAAATTATTTCAATTTATTCCTTCAATGGGATAAAAAATTATTGTTTATTGATTTTATAATAAGAATTTAATTTTTATTTAGAAGTCAACCATAATTATACTATCTTTACACAAGGATTCATAAGTTGTGCGTACTAGAGCTAAAATTTTTTTTAATAAAAACTATTTTCCTTAAATGTCACAATATACCTGTTTCCATGCTTATATAAAAGAATGAATCGAATCATTTAAAAATATAATTATTTTCAAATCATTTAAGAATTTGAGAGAGAATTCATAACTTTATCAATTTACTTAATACGTTTTTAAGAACTAAATGCTAAATTAAGAACTGAAAAACTATGTTCAGCATGTAGTTTATAAGAATAATTATCAAAAATCAGATTTATGCTAATATATTTATTTACACTAATATTATCATGTTAACTTTTTATCATCATAAAATGAATTTATGTGTCGAAAAATTGATATTCACAAATAACAAAATAATTAAAATGTTACTGTAAACATCTTATTTGAAAATAAATTTGCTAATATATTATAATAAGTACAGAAAATGGAAATTTTTTAAAAAAAACCAAGCTCTTTTACAGTTTATGGAGCAAAAAATTATTTCTAATAATAATAATAATAATAATAATAATAATAATAATAATATATATATATATATATATATATATATATATATATATATATATATATATATATATACCAATCAATTGTAAATGAATTTCTGAAATGCCTTGGAAATATAATTTTTAGTTGTTGTTTGACTTAAATACAAAAAAATGCATCGAGCCAAATTGAAACCCTTGTAATTAATAAAATTGTTTTAGTTTCATTCAAATCAATAATTTTAGCTTTTTTTCCTGACTGCATCAGAAAGATCTTTATTTAATTCAACGCTCTTTTTATTTAGTTTTATATATTTTTGTTTTGCTTCGCTTTGTAACAGTTTCTTGTGGTATATTTGTCTTCATTTATTATATATATATATATATATATATATATATATATATATATATATATATATATATATATATATATATATATATATATATATATATATGTATATATATATATATGTATGTATGTATGTATATATGTATGTATATATATATATATATATATATATATATATATATATATATATATATATATATATATATATATATATACCATCTGGATAGAAAGAAACATCCTTAGAATTACTTATTTAATTTTAACAGTTTTTGACAAAGAATATGATTTGTGCTTCTTATTTACCCAATACAAGGTCGCTCACATCAATAGTTAATTTCTTGGTTTTAGATGCATTCTGTGAGCTATTCATTTCCAATCAAACTTCTTATTAAAAAATTCTTGATTAACCACTTGAGCTCTTAGATGATAAAGGACTTTAAATACATGAATTAATTACTAAATACTCTGAGCAAACCTGTATTAAGCGCTCAAGGTTCCTTGTCGGGAAACATTTACTGTGTATCATCCTTCGGAAATTACTATACATCTTTTATTGGTGAAAATAAAAGAATGTAGATGTTACGTTTAAGTAATTACAAACTTTATCCCAGCTCTTTTAAACATTTTAAATCTTGAAAGACCATTTATCCCCTTTTTATTATCCCCATTTATCCCCATTTAGAAAAACCATTTATCCCCTTTTATACAACTGGACAAAATATTGCAGCAAATCAAAAAAACCAAACCACAAAATTGTAAATCAATTACTTAAAACTTTAACGCAGAAATTGCAATTATTCACAAGTAAAATATTCTTTTAATGCTCGCATTGGCTGTCTTTATTTAATCAATACTAAATAAATATGAAATATACTATACCTTCAGCAGTAATAAGTAATTAAAAATGTTAAATGTGCAACATTAAAAAATTCATTAGGATTCTTCATTATAATACAGAGCATTATGCCTTTCACTAAATGTGATCGATGCATAGTGTGCAGTTACTTTTCCTAAATAGTATCAATAAATTAAATGTTAATATATTTTAAATAATTCATTTTATCTTGACAGCATTAATCTAAAAGTTTTATCTTGATAATATTTTAAGTTGGGCTTGAATATAACATTGACATTTAAATTTGAGCCTCTACAGTCAGTCAAATATATTTCCCATTGAAAAAAGTTTTTTTTCATTCATTCAAATATATTTCCCATTGAAAAAAGTTTTTTTTTTTTGTTCAAACATTATAGTACGCATAAATTCTATCCTATTTTAAATCTGACTTTCGAAAAATCTATCCAGAATCAAAGTACTAAATTAAAGTCATTTATTTTAGATTTTTGTTATAAAGGACTAATAAGAAACTTTGTACTCCATTATGAAATTCTTATATGCAAAACATGATTCATAACTGAATAGAGGTCATCTTACAAAAGTTTTTTTTTTTAACCTACAGTTTTAAATATTTTTTTTAAATTTTAAAATATTTCGTCAAATATAATCTTATGGTGTAATTTTAATTTTTATTAAACTTTTTCATTAATAAATAAAATACATCAAAATAAAAATTCCCAGTTATCAAATTCAAATATAGTAAAATATAATAATATAATTTGCATTTATTTGAATTAAGCTTCTTTTCATAGCTGAATTTTTACATATGTTGTCATATGTGATTTGAGAAAATATACCGTTAGATTGAACAAATAAATTTGAATTTGAGTAGTCACATGTCATTATTTATAAAACATTAAAGCAACCTCCATATTGCAACACGTTTTTCTTCTAATGTGCTCAACAACATTATAATATTGCAAACATGACTTAAAATTTTCGAAATTTTAAAATTATTCCAATGCTTAGAGGATTTTAATGTTCCATATCTCCATAAAACAGTCTAAATAGAATAATAATTCCCAATCTCATTGGACGAGAGCACACAATGGCTCGGTTCCGAGTTTCAACAACAAAAGTTCATTGAGACTGGTGATGAATGCAGCTGACGATCGAAATAGGCCATCTAAATTTTGGAAAATTCATTCTTCTGGCCACCTCTCTTAATGACAGCGCGAAATCAGGTAAACGTAACAAAGAGAAATCGCTGTGGCCACACCTAAATGGTGTATCTTTTACCTGGATTCTCGATTTCGTAAAGAAATCGATTAAAGGATACATCAAAGAAATTGAAACTAGCTTCAGAAGCTACTTACTTAGTCCACGGTTCGTAGAATTTTTTTTATTTTTTACTTGATGCAAGATTTCAAGGAAAAAAAAAAACATTATCACACTGAACCTACCGTTTTCTATTTTGAGAATCTTCACTTTACAATGCAGAAAAAAGTTAAGCTGAAATGAGGTGCGAATAAAAAAGGTGAGAGGATGGAATTTTTATACGAGTCATTAACTCCTAACGTTGGTCAAATATATTTTGGTAAAACTAACGCTGTTCTTTAATGCATTGTTTAACAATCTGTGACAGATGATTTGTAGTATGTTAACAGAAGTTAAACAGTTGCCTTCAAATGATGATGGCTTGTTTTACCAGCCTTCTGCCCGAGCTGTCTCCGTACAATGGCACAAGTTAGCACAGGATGTTACACTACCATTTGATGACGAGTAGTTTTTTCTGTCATGAGAAACACTTTGCTTCCTAACGAATATTTGTCAAAGTAATTTCTTCCCTAACACTTTAAGAAGGAGTTAAATCCATTTCTGAAATGGTTGAATGGAAGATACTAATGAAAGATGTTCATTGTAATGAGCTGTATTTTAAATAAATTTTAATGAATTAAAGAATATAAGATGTAAGACAAAAGTTTAAAAGCAATTCTATAAGTTTAATAAGTTTATAATTATCATGGAAGAAATTACTATATATATATATATATATATATATATATATATATATATATATATATATATATACAAAATAATAGTTTAATAATAGTTTAAATTTCACATTTGCAATTATTTCTGAAAAAAAAAGCATTTTACTTTTTCAATTTTAGAAAATAATTAATAAAAGTTAAGTCACATTTAAAATTTTCGAATCATTTTTTTTCTAATCTGTCAAAATCATTAAGTTTATATTCAGGTAGAGCTTTCATAACACTTTTAAAATCCTAAATTTTAATGACATTACAAGCTTAACTGAGCACTAGTAAATAATAAGGCTGAAAACTTTATAACAGAGTTAGAAGACTTCTAAATAGCTATGAAATCTTTAACAGGAGTATTCTTATTGTCTGTACTTTCAGACATAAAATTGAAGTAAACTTGAAAAATCTCAATCGAATATTTGAATAAAGAAGAAACATGGACTATGTTTTATAATTTGGTATAAAAAATATTCTTGTTGTTTGTATCAAATAAGTCTCTCTCTCTCTTTCTCTCCTTTCTCTCTCTGGAGTATATATATATATATATATATATATATATATATATATATATATATATATATATATATATATATATATATATATATATATATATATATATATATATATATATATATATATATATATATATTAAATAAATAAATACCTAAAAAATGTTAGTATTAAGATAGCTGCTTAAACTGTTGTGTGTGCTTAGATTTGGAACATTTTACTTACAATAAAATTCAACACACACACACACACAGATTTTAGCAAATTTATTTTTTTTAATAAATAATTGCTCATAAATAAATAAAATCATATAATTTAAAATTCCATTACAGGCACGCGTTCCTTTGATATCAAATAATCTCCCCATTCAAGCGTAAGAATGTAAAAATAACTTTGAAACAAAAAACCGATTTTCAATATGATACCTTCTATGTAATGAATACCTTAACCTCTTACAAAATTGAATTATGATTATTCAGTGCTTAATATTTCCCATGACATTCAATGAAGTCTGTGATTTCAATTTATAATAATCGGAAGGTAAAAAAAACACTGCCATTGACTCGAGTTCTATAATAAAGCAGAAAAAGAAAGCAGCGTTTGCCAAATTTAGTTTCATACAAATACGCGGTCAAGACTTTGTTCTTTGTGACAAAGAACAAAAAGCTCGGCCAAGATACTCATCGTGAAAAAGGAACAAGAAGCCGTAATTTCGCAACGCCTCACCCTTCACAATTCAAGGGTTTAAAAACTAGTTCACGTTATGACACGGTTACCGTTTTGTAAAAGCAAAGAAATAGAATTATACCCCAGCGCTTTTTCCCATAGCGTCGAGGTACTCACAGATGAACAAAAAAATCCCATTCCCTTTCTTGTTCAATAATGAGAGGATATCTGCATTTAGGAAGCGAATTAAAATACCATTAGGTCCTAGGGAAATGATGAGGGTGGAGCGACACGCAAAACAAAATCTAATTAGCAGGCCATTTGCTTCACGCTTTTTCACGAACATATTTAGGTTACAGTTTTAAAATACTTAAAACTTACGGCATTCATCAATTCTGAATATACACTTTCAAAATAACTCTCATATGAAAGATAGTGATCGGAAATATATGTAATTGCAGAATATTTATGGTATAAGTAATCAAAGAATCTAATCGGTATTTCATCATTTTTTTAACATTTTAAACGCTATCATTGTAAGTCCTTATTGTTTAAGCAATTACAAAAGAAATAGTATAGCTTGAAATAACAAAGAAAATTATTTTCTAATGTATCTCGTACATGAAAAAGAAAATTAATTTCAAAGAAAAACTAATTTGCCCATTTCGATTAGATGAATTTTTAAGAGATGTTGTTAATCTTCCTGTATTGTGTTTATATAAAAATAAATAAGTAATTACTTTTTTAAAACAATGAAATTCGACACTATGATAAACTAATACTTCACTTTAGATTAAAATAAAAATAGTTCCCGTTATAACTTTGAATCTTTACAGCTTTTATCTTGATCTTCTTTTAGGTATTAAGAATATGAAAAATCATCATCATTATATGGGAAAGAGTTGATACTCATTTTACTGTCATTGATTAGGTTTTTTTTTTTCTCAGCTTTCATAATAAATCTTACCCAAAACAGGCTTTTGACAGAAGTGGAACTAGATGTTTTTAAGTAAATATTTATAATGTATTCCACAGAATCTACTATCGTATATTCACGGGATTCTTCTTTTTATAAGAAAGCTTCCATATTCAAACCATTCTACAGCTGAATGATTGGAAAAGTGTGTTGCATTCGTCTCACTATCAATGAAAATTAATCTCGAAAAGCTCTATGAATACAAAAAATTTTTTACAAAAACTTTTAACTATCAACCTAGCTAGATGCGATGTCAAATATATATTACAACAATCTACTAAAAAAATAACATCATATTCTTTATTTATTGAGCACTTAAAATAACAGAATCTGTATGAAACATGAGGAATTAATGGCAGTTCTGAGTACATTATTTATTTGAATATTAAATTAGAATAATATAAAAATAACTGCGTGTGCTCTGGATCTACAAAATTTTTATAGACGCAAAATGTCAAGTACGGTATTTGTTTGATAGAAAACTTTTATCTATTCTCTTCAATGCATTTCTGATCAATCTCTTACGATTGTTCAAGACTTATTGACAACTCACCCAACAGACAAAAATTAGCAATTAATATTTTTTTATCAAGCAATATAAATTGCATCTCTTCTGAAGTAAATACAAAATTCTTGACAATAGAAAGGAAAATTTTTATATTAGGTTCATTGTGATATTTTTCTTAAAAGTCATTGTTAATAGAATGGCATTTCTATTTTTTCAGTAATATTTTATCAACAAGCATGCCATCCATATACTATATTATATTTTCCTCTAATAGTGTTTCCATATCTAATATACTTTTATCTGATATTTTTAATAGAGACTTAATTTTATTTCAAATTGTGTGACGATGCTCTTCATTTACTTTCAGGAGAGTTCAATACTAAAAAGGCGAAAATATTATTTAATTTCAAGTATAGCTCTCTACAGCCACGTTATTTTACGCTTCATAAAAATTCGTAATTTCTTCCCTTGGACCAGGATAGAACTACATTATAATTTATGAAAGTTTCTGGATTCGATTCCAGCCAATGTTGAGCAACATGAGATAGAAGTTTCTCTTCTGCCTCTAAGTCAGATGGTGTGAATGCTTGAAAATCTCCTTGTCTTACTCTTTTCACCATAGGAACATATTCTATTGTCTCTATGACATTTCTTCTAGAAGACAATAATACTTGGTGATGAAAAAGCCTTCGGATATTAACTGTTAGGCTGTCAGTTTAACAGTTTCAAAGGGAATCTCTTATAAAAAGTACAATTTCTTTAAAAAAATATCTTAAATAGTTTGTAAGTAATAAGAATCTTCCCTTTTAGTCATTAATGTACGTCTTTTAGAAGGGAGTTGCAGATTTATAAGGTTTTTAAAAACTTGTTTTTATTTTTAAATAACCTTTTTCATATATAAAAATAATATCCCTTTTAACTATTACAGATACTATGGTTTTATTTTTCTGACTAACTAAATCTATGGGATCTTTATTTATTTAAGCAAAATATTGAATAAAATGTCACTTCGTGACAGCTTATAATTAATCTCTGTGCCACAAAGCTGATTAACACATTTTCTTTACTGTAACTGAGCCAAACATGATTACACAGATATTTTAAATTTAATTTCCTCCAGTGTTTCTAATCTTGTACAATGTTCTGACAAATTTTGAATCTTTTTTCCTGATATTGATCACTTGTCTGTGGCCTCTTTTTTGTCATTTGAAATCACATTTTTATCTACTTTGCTTTCCTTCGGTTTAAATAAATATAAATTCTTAGTCTAAGCATCCCATTACGTCAACGGCTTCTCTCCAATAAAATTTAATTATCTCTATTTAGTATTATTTTATTATTACATTTTGAAAAATATAATATTTGATATCTATTTATATCAGAAAATTATTGCAATATATATATGTTTCAATAAGAAATATATATTCTGTAATTTTATGTTTTTAAAATTTAATTTTAATATGTATTTTCATTTAAGACTCCAAATTAATATGGTAGATTATGAAGCATTTATTATTACTTTTTCTGTGTACCGAATCAAACTAAAAAATCAAACTAAAAAAATTTATATAATCTAAAAATTTCTGAATACTGAATGAATTCCAAAATTTTTAGATCGATGTGTGATAGGTAACTGGGCACTAATCAAGCCTTATATACAATAGTTCGCGAATAATGATTCTAGCATTTGTGTAGATGTTCGTAACGATTCGACAGTAACTTTAAATGACAGATCTGTATCTGGTTAGTGAGAAACGTTTTGAATATAAGTAAGTGACTAATGAATAGTAAATCAAATTTACATTCTTAAAACAGTGCTTATTAAGATGTAATTTAATAAATTTGCTAAATTATTTTGGTATTTCAAACCACCTGAGTTGACTTATTAATTGTTACAGGTCAAGTTAATTATTAAATGATTACTTTTAATTAATAAAGGTTTATGCTATTAGTACCTATAATTTGGCATAGATTTCAAATTACTACAAGCAATCATATAACCAAAGAGAAAATCTTGCGATTTGTTGAAGTGAACTTCAAAGTGCTAACGTAACTACCATATTGACAAAGTTTGTTGAAAGAAAAATCAGTTAATTTTTAAAGTATGCGAACAAATTTAAGAAAAGAAGCTATTTCTTAATTTCTATTGAAACATTCTAATAAACATATAGTTTTAATTAAGATGGACAATTTTTAGAATTATATTTAACTTATTTATATTCATATTTGTTAAAAGAACCTTAATATTAGCTTTGATAATTTACATGGTAGTAATGTTTTTGCTTACATTTTAGATCATTAGATAGCATGAAACACAGTAAGCTATTTGGAAAATAATCTCTTTTTTGTAAAATATCACGTATTGGCTCAAAATAGATGCTCAAAAATGTTAGATCTTGCTTAACTAAAGCAAAACAAACTTTTTTTAATAAAATCCTTTTTATTAGATAAAGTTATGAAAAACAACATACATATATTTTTATCCTCTGCAATAAAATTGGACGCACTGATTTTGTATGTTAAAGCCTTTCATCAACATGTGGAAATCAAGAAACACAGAGAAGAAAAAAATTTGAAATTTGTAACAAAGCCTTGCTAAAATGTAAATTATAACTTTTAATTGGAAAATGTTAATTAGCTTACAGTAAGCATATGATTAAAATGGTAAATAAAAAGAGGGCTATTATTCTGTTTGAGAACTTACAGAATATGAATATTAAATTTAAGTCTGTGTTTAAATGTCAATAAAATATTTTAATAAGTTATGACTTTAGAATATTGTTTTATTTTCAACAAGTGCTTTCTTTCGAAGTGTTTGGAAAGAACAATTAAACAGTTATCTTCTAAAATATTCTCTTAGAAATAATTAGCTCTTTTATATAAATATATATATAAAAATTAAGTAAAATCATTAAGTGTTCAGTAAAAAATGAAAGATTATTTTTCTCTAATTCTGATGTACGATTGATAGCTACTCGTATGTTTTAGTTTCAATGTGATGAAAAAGAAAATTCTAACTGGAAAATACTACGCTATTTGTGATTAAAAAAAGATAAAGAACTTATCAATATTAAATTAGTTAATTAAAACTTAATCCATCAATACTTCATACATAAAATAAGTTTTATTTTATTGCTATCATGTATGATGCATATCTATATTTTAGTATCCAATTTTAGCTCGTTTAAATATTAATACTAATATTCAACTTGTGTTCCGAAATTTTTATCACAAAATTTAAGTAAAAAACTACAATATATCATTTCTTCAATATTTTCATTTGTGATTTTTTATGAAAACCGTAAAAGTAATAATTGTCTCTGAAATACATAGTTTTTTTCAAAATTGAAAGCAAAATATGAAATTTTAATAAAATATCTTAATTTTATTTAATTAATTATTTTTGTTTTAATATTTTTTTGGCAAAATTAGATCCTTTTTAAAGTAAAATAAAATTTGCTCATTATTTTACGAGAAAAAAATACCAGTCTCTTGTTAAATATTCCATAACTGATTAAATGTGTTAATTATTATAAAGAAAAAATAATTTTTTTCAAAGTTATGAAGCAATAATGCTATTTAAAAGTATAGGTTACTTTGCAGAAATATTTTCGGCAATGACAAGTAGTAGTAGTGGTGGTATAACTATTCTACTAACAATAACAATTCTCAGGTGGTAAGAAGTATTATGGCAAACAAGTGGAGTAACAAGTACAACAATCTTTACTTTTGTTTTCAAAAAAGCAGATGAAAAGATAAAACTAATTCGCTTAAGTTATTCCATCCTTTTCCAAAAATTAATTAAATTAAACTATTGGAATGAATATCATCACTTTCTGATTGACAATAGCATTACAATCTTTCATAATTTTTAACCAAGCAAACTGATGAAATTTTATTCAAACTGATGAAATTTTATGTATGATAATTTTATTAGTTAGCCATATTAAGCTAATAATCTGAAATTTAATCATTCCGAGTGGAGATAAATGGCTTTTTTACGTAGATTAATCTAAAAAGCAAATAAAAAGCTAATAAATATATTGAAAAATTATGTTTAAAAAACACAGGGAATTAGGAAGTCAATTTTTAATTATCTTTGCACATAACCATGAAATATGCATCTGTCTGAATGCAAAAGTAATTTGTTTTACTTGGGCTTGGTAAAAACCACGTTCTTACCATTTAGCCAGAATTGTCAGCTCTCTGTTTTCACATCACTCTATAAGAAATCTTATTCAAAAAAGAGTCACTTCAATTTAAAAAAAGAGGAGCAGTCACAGGATGACAAATCTGTTTTATATGAGGGATGCCCCAAGACATTTCGTTTGGACTTCAGCGGTATTTTTTGAACATCATTATGGTGACGGTTGGCTGCGTCGTTCAACAAACGCATCAAAGATCTTGTGAGATTCAATTGTTATTTCACAAAGGATTATGTACTTTATCCTTAGATAGGTATGACCATTGCACCTATAAGTGACCATTTAAAACATTTTATTTTAATTACTTAATTGCATCATTATCACTAAGTCTCATAAAGTTTTGTAGTTAAAAATGCAAATTTTATAAAACGCACAGATATTCATATTGATGAGAAAATTTCGAAGAAATTATCAATTAACATTATACAACTGAACAAAATAATCACTGAGATTTTAGTAATATTTTGCAATAGAAACTTAAGTATAGTAAAGAAGTTCTCATATGGGGGAATGAGATGGCAGACGTTCTGGCGAAGGAGAGTTCTGAAGAACCATTACCAGCTACCAATTCACTGACATATCTTGAACTGTATTCCATTAGAAGAAATGCTGAACTGTATTCCATTAGATGACAAATTTGGCTCATTCCTTCGAGTCATCCCTGGTATCAAGCAGATTGTCCTGGAGGATCCCTTGCTTTTGATTGCTATAGATATGTTCAGACAACACTTTCCCGACTCTTCAGAGGACACCTGAAAGGACTTACATTTGAGAGATGTCTCAAGGTGCACCCGAATTGTCCTAAATGTCAAAATGAACCGACATCACCGGCACACATCCTTAAGTGCCTGGGGTTGTCTCTTGAGGACCTATATAGGTCTCCTACGCTTATTTTCGACTTTCAGAAAGTAAATGGACTCGTGGACTTTGTCTAGTATATTCCTAGACATGGAGATAGGAAAGAAGAAAGAAGTTCTTTTGCATATTGAATAATTTTATTTTTCCACGTATATTTCTTATTTTCTTAAGCAGATTATTTTACTGATTTTACAAACATAAATTTTTAAACTCAAATTACACTAAACTTACTATGTAAATAATGACAACATATGATACAATTATTATGCAATAAATCTATTAAATGTAATAAAAAAACTTGTTTTCTCTTTTATAATTCTATTTTTCACCATCAAAGAAAAATAAAAGCATTTAGGTTTCATGAACTAAATATCATTAACTTTCTTCTTTATAATTTGATAAAAATAAAAGTTTCAATAATTGGAAAGAATTTAAAAAGATTTCTGTTTTTTGGATAAATTGAAGCAGAATAGGATTACAGCATAGACAAATATCTGGCACCAGATTTTTTGTAAGGCTGGATCAAACCATTCACTATGGGAAAAGAATGTAAAAATAAAATGAAATAGTCGTTTCCTTTCCCAAAATATAAAATAATCCATATTATTGAATTTAAATTTAATCTAAATCTATATTGGTTTTTTTTAATCAAAATTTACTGATATAAATAATTCACTGTAGATGAACACAAAATTTCGCTTGTTAGCTGATTTGTAGGTGTGGAATAAATAATACTGCTTGTTTAATGCTCAGAAGATTTAATAATATCAAACATATCATTGTTAAAGAGATTTTTAGCTTAAAATATTAAGTTTTTGGAGTTGATTGATTAGTTGAAGCAGCTTTTTTTATATAATTCATAGCATAAATATTTCATATAAAATGAATTATCGTCAAGATTCCTGCGCAGAAAAACAAAAAAGCGCAAGAAGAAAATGTAAAAAATATATAAATATTGTTTAAATATGTTGCTACAGAAAGAGATAATATTGAAGCCGAAGTTCAGTCTGAAGCAAAGATTCTGGAAAAAAGAGTTGGTGCATGTTGAGGAAACAAGGAAATATAAGCAGAAATGACAGAAAATGAAACTGAAATTGAAGTAATAAAAATAAAAGACATAAAAGGCGTACCGGATACTGTGGTGAATAACCGCAAACTGTAAAAAAATCAAAAGAAATTTTAAATACAGAATATATACTTAACACCATTTATGATACCTTATTTTTTTTTTAAATTTCGGCATTTTTGTGACCTTTAAATATAACAGATATGAACAGTATTTGCTTGAAAATAAAGCATCAAATATTTCATTTGCATGTACTTTTAAAAATGCAATAGAAGGTAAAAAAATTGCAACAAATTTATTTGAGAAAAATATTTTTATTCTAAATAAAACAAATTATGAAAAAGTTGAATGAGAATGAGTACATCAAAAAAATAAATTTAACTCACAGTTTTGTTTGTGAAATATTTTAATAAAAAATGAGTAATTTTAACAGAAAAATAGTCAAACTGAAAAATGCTAAAGTTAGAGAACAAGAACAAGACAGTTCAAACAATCTTAAACATTCTTTTAAAATTTTAAAAACAGGCAATTTAGTTAAGGAACGTATAGATAGTATCACTGAAGTATCAATATTTAAAAGAAAAAAATACTGGAGGAAACTACTGCTTAGATTAGCAACTAAAATAAAGATGTTGGTTAAAAATTCCGTCCCATTTTGTGGAAATAATGAACTCTTTTCTATTCCCGACAGTGGAAATCGCATAAAAACTCTAGAACACTTGTATATATTTGATGAGATTTTAGTTTCGCGTGTGAAAAAAATGCAGGTCAGCTGGAAAAGGCAATGTGAGTTATCTTGCAACTATTTAAGTGTATTTTTAGAAATTTTGAACAAAAAATTAATTCTCCTTTGATATAACAAACGTACAAAACTTTTATTTGCTATTAAGCATCAGAAGATGAAATCAAACAAAAAAATTTTGGGGTTCTTACCAATTTATTTACACATACAAAAGAATAATAAAAAAATTTAAGAATTTTTAAATATTAAGCCTGGATATTTTCAACTGTAAAGCATAATGCTTCAAAAACGCAACAAATGTAATAATTTTAGATATATACTATTGGTTCCAAAACTTCATGAGAAACATAATCAACAGTTTCTCGAGCTTCACATTTATTAAATCTGCAATAAGTAGTGAAATGTTTCACGTTTGAGAGCAATTACGTCTTTTAATTTATTTGAGAAGTTTATGCGTTTTATTTTTCGGCATCTACTCATAAATGGAACACCTAAGAAAAAATGTTTTGCAACAAATAAACATTTAACAATAAATAAATTGTATATTTTTTGGTAGTCTTGTAGAGAAGATGTAGTGAAAGAAATTTCCACTAAGTTAAACAGGAAGAATGTTATACTTGATAAATATCTAAACTAAATTAACAGAAATGTTCTGTAAAACTGGAATATCAAGAAATAGCATACAAAAATAGAGCGATGTAAAATTTGTTTTATTAACAGTTATTTAGGATAAAATTATTTCCAAAATAAATGCAAGCAGTTTATCCTTACAAGACTTTTCAATGTTTGGGGCATATAATTAAAAAAAATTTATTTAATTAAGTTGCTAATTTAAGAAATTTATTTCTGGAAATAGAATTAGAGGCAGTAAACGTGTCAAAAACAAATTTATTTTGATATTAATAAAAAGAGTCTCGAGAAAACGTAAAGAAATTTTTTATAAAATTCACGATGGTGATGACGACAAAAACTCATGTAATCAAAGTCAAGAATACTTCAGAAGAAATTACTTTTACATTATATATGATATAATGCGTTTTGAACTAAAACTTATACTTACTTATAAAATAATAAAACTTATAAAACTTAGTTAAAATATTTCGTTCTAACTCAAAGGACAATGAACCAAATGAGTCTAAAGATACCACTTACTTAAAAAATGATGCAATGAAAACATTGATACAATAAATTTTGGATGAAGAACTATTACAATTTCTATTACTTTGTGCCAACAATTAACTTTTCCATCTGACATGGTATGTTTTATAGTGACTACAAAAATTCTACCAGCATTTCTCAACTTGGAAAACATATTATGTATATCATTAATTTTGCCTATATTAAATGCATCTGGTAAAAGTTAGTTTCGATAAATATATGCATAAAAAGTATTTACAAAATTCATTAATTTAAAGAAAACTAACTTCTTCAACTGCACTGTACATACATCAAAAAATACGTTAGGTAATAATAATTACCAAATAATTAATAAATTTTCAGAATTTAAAACCATAGGAAAATGTTTTTGAATTAATGTATTCACAATCATTTTTTCCAAAACTAACTAAACTTTTATTTCCTCTAACAAACCAAAATTAAATAACTAAACTCTAACTTCCAAAATAAAACTTTTCAATAGAATACATTTCGTTGTCTTAATTTAAGATATAGAAACAAAAAAATCCAATTCTAATGCATAATCAAACATGTATTTATAATTATGTTAACAATGGAATCAGTATTAAAGATTTTGGGAAAACTACCTGTTTTTGTTTAATTATTATATACCTATCATTTATTATTCTATTCATAAAAATAAAAATTCTCATAAAAGTTCTCATAAAAATTACATTGCACCACGGTGTAGTGTCCGTATAGAAAAAAGTTTTAAGGCTCTAAAATAAGTTTATCCGTCATTGAATCAAAATACCTATTTGATTAAAGTTACAGCTAGAACATATAATTTAGCGATACATGTGTCAAATCCCTTCAACCAGGGAAGTTGGCACAAATTCAGTCAAATTGATACTGATGCGTTTCATATTGTTTTTACTTTATATTTATATTGAGGATTATAGTAAAAAACAAATTTTCTTTTTGAAGAATGTTGAGATAAGTGTTTAAAAAAACGATTAAAAAATTGTAGCAGTTTTTTTTACTAAAATAACTAAACATAAACATTAAATCCATTATCTTAACAACAACAAAGAAAAGCTATTTAAATGGAAAACCTATATAGAATAACATTATACTAGCAACAAAAACAGTGGCATTCAGTTCTGTAATAGTTGTGTCCCAAATGTTTATCCTTTCATTGTGTAAAAGCAGAGAAATAACTATCAAACCTGAGCTTTAAAAACACTAATGATTTATCAAAGTAACAACTATGTGTTTGGTAAACAGTTTTCTGTTATTGGCAAAAAATCTTTCTCTTTGCAGTCATTTTTTTCTTGGTCGACGGGATTTTACACAAATTTCAAAATAGTTTGATCGAGAATATTAGGAGATTAATTTACATAAATTATGACGTATAAAATATAGCAGTAAAAGTTTTAAAAATGATAAATTAAAAAAAAACTTTTTTTACTTCATAATTTTAAGTAATCTTTCCTTCTTTATACTATAAATGTATTTCTGCCAACAGTTAATCCAAATAAAAAAAACGTATGATTAGCAAACTCTAGATATCATTTTGGGTGCTAATATTAGAATGTTAAATCGTAACATTTTCTATATTTATTTATTAGTTTATATCAAATTTATATTTTCAAACATGTCTTAATCATATACAATACTATCTACAGTATAATCTCAATACTAAATATTTTCTTGACATAATTACAACTCAAAAAATAATGTGCAATGCGATAATTTTTTTGATTAACTTAGTTTACAACTAATTTAAATGACTAAATAACTCTTAAGCGAATTGAATCACACATAAATTATCTTAATTTTTTGTAACAGATAAGCGAAAGAGCATATCAATTATATTTTATATTGTTTAATAAAATTAGCTTATAAATTAAAGTAAGGATATTTTGCGATGAGATCATTCCATTTTATATTTCACTCTTCTATTAAACATTGTTTATAAACAAGATGGATTTTGCTGCTATTTCTTAATTGATAAAAAGGAAAAATAAGTGAGGAAATTTTTTAAGGAAATATATCTATCTAAAAAATCGCATAATTTCCTATTGTATAATACATTCGACTTAATATCTCTGAGTAACTCGTAATTATTTTCCGTAAAAATGATGGCCGTGTTAACAATAATTAATCCATGCCTTTCTCTCATCCTGATTCTTTAAAATCATAGATTGATTATGTGTTAGGAAACAATGATTTCACAGAAAAAATTTCCACTTTTATTTTTTAATAAATTTATTTCGAAATTTTATAAGCGCAACAGTTATTAAGAATGATTATTTTTGCTGTTTTTTTAAGAGAAATAATTGGGGAGAAAAGTCCATTGTGAAAACCTGATTATTTCTGTTGAATTTCTTGTGTACTTGGTTTTCTGATGCTTCTATGAATTTATGATAAATTTCAATTTATATTACTCCTAAATAATGTATTTTGTTAATGTAGTGTTAGGATACTCCTCATTCTCTTCACATGATGGCGCTGTAGTCATTGAGAGAGAGGAGAGGAGGGAGTCCACTCCGGCGGAGGGAGATTGACTATACTATTAATTACTTATTTTAATTTTTAAATAAATGTTTGTATTTATTCGAGTTGTGCTTTCTTCTACAGAACAGACACTACAGTTTTCAAGGACGGAATTCTTCTCTGCCATCCGCAAAAAGATAGTCAGAGGTAGAAGTCCACTCAGAAAGCTAAAGTAAAAAGAATATTTATCTTTAGATCTACTTTCATTTAACTGCTACACTCTGATACAATAAAAAAATACTATTTTTGAAGTATTTTACTCTGATCAATTCAATTGATTACTTATAGTTTTTTTTTTATCTTCTACTCTGATTGATTGTTACTTCGTGTCCCTAAGGATGCGATCAGCAATCGAACAAAGCGTTGGAAGGAATGAAGAATTTCAGAATTGCATCGATGCGTCACGTTCCAATGCATATTCATTACTTTTGTGAGTTGTAAGGTCAAGGTGAGATTTACGATGCTTCTTTTCAGAGGAGAGATTATGGGTTGGAGCATCATTTGGCGCCTACCCAAGTATATTTTGCCCAGAAAGTTCATTGTCAAGGCTCGCCTAAATGAAAAGATATTTTTTGACAAAGGTAACAGCCGGAAATTATACTTCCGCTAGAAATTCGTAGCTATATGAAAATATTGGGAAGCACCATTTAATATTTTTGTTTATTAATATATTTAATCCTTTATAAACTACATTGCACTAGAATTCTGTATAATACTAAGTGAAATTTTAAAATTTTTCTTTATGCATTAGTTTCTTTGCAAGAGTACTTAGTAAGCGCATTAATGGATTTTGATTAATTTTATTAACAAGTTCAAATCAACCGGCATGAATGTTCTCCAAAAATCTTTCATAAAGACAATTTTTAATAAAGTTATATCATAATACAATGATATAAAAATCAAAATAATAATTAGCTTCAATAATAACTTTAACTTAATAAAGGAATTTAATTAATTTCAATATTTAATTTCATTTATTAATTAAAAGTTTTGTTCAGTTTTATGTAATATTAATAAATAAATTTTATACTCTTTTAAGGAATGAAATTAATAAATATTTTATGACCTATTATTCTTCACTATTTATTGAACTTAAAGCATATATTGTTATTCATTAATTAGTCTTATAATTGTTCATTTTTTTAAACATTTGAAATTCTTTACTCGTGTGCATTCATATGAATTTGTCAGTATTGAATTTTGCTAAATCTTTATTTATATATATATATATATACATATATATATATACATATATATATATATGTGTATATATATATATATATATATATATATATATATATATATATATATATATATATATATATATATATATGTATGTATGTATGTATAATATATGTATATAATATACATAATATATATATTCTAGATGTGTATATGCATCATTGTACTTACAACCAATTTTATTCTTAAATGGAAATTTTTTAACTATTAAGAGAACAAATTTCATGATTTAAATTTTATTCTGTTAAAAACAAATGAAATTAAATTATATAATGATAAATTGATTGTAAGATGATATTATTTTTTCCCCAAGATATTAATCCAACGATATTTTATTTTACTTCTTTTATAACAATATCAGTATGAGTATAAATTTTTCAATTATTGGAACATTCAAGTTATTTTCGTTTTTGATTAGGAATTCAGATTCAATATTGATTCAAAGACTAAACTTATCTTTATAAGAGTATCTTTTCTGTATGTGTAGTATTGAAATATAATGTGAGAAAACTAAAATTTCAATACTACGCATTTTTGTAAAAATATAAATTATAATTCTCGTCAAGATATATGTAATGATGGAAACATAACCTTATTCCCTTATTAAACTGTTGAGATTTTTATTATTTAGATTTAAAAAAAAATTATTGTTATACATCTGAATTAAAAATTCTGAATAGCACTAATCGTCTTATCCCCAAATATTTGAGAAATCATGATTTTCCCTTATAAATTGAGATTTCAAAATCAAATAACAACGTATTTTAATCATATTGGAACTGCTTATAGACAATTTGTAAATTTCAATTTAATATAAATATTTTATATAAAAAGCATCGTTTTTTTTTCAAATTTTACTTAAAATATTATGATATATTATTTAAGCACATCTCATATAAACTGAATGATCATGTGCAGAAAATAATGGCTAATCCAAAATAATTCTTGAATACCAAATAAAGTTGGATTAGATTTTATTTTGTAAGAAATGAAATTTTGTATTGAGTTTGATGCCCCATACATGTATGTTTATATGTTTATGTTATAATATTTATATTAAGCGCATTAGCACATCCCTACTCTTTTATTATAATATTGCATTTTGTTTCAGGATATTTATTTTTGTTCGCTGAAGTTTTTAAAGGACTCATAAATTTTAAACTCTGTTTATTGACAAGATCAGATTCGAACTGATACATTCCTTTTTATGCGAAAATTGACATTCGAATATTTCATGTATATATACTGAAGCACAACAATATTATCAAGTTCAAAATCGAACACTGAGCCATCCAGATGTCCTGGGAGACGTGTAATCTATTGGAAAGATGTATAGTTTGTTTTTTTAAGAGAGTGAAGCTTCATTCCAGCGATTATGAGTGCATTTTATGGAAAATGCTGCTGATCTAAAGTGACTTTGACAGAAGCCAGATTGTAATGCTCTAAAGACATGAAATGAGAATCTTTGAAGTTGCATTGTTTGAGGGCTACCTTTGTGTAAGTACCAACCAACAAGATGAATGGCGGTGAGATAGTAGCAGACACTGCAGTTTTGAATGTCCACACATCATTAACTGCACAAGATGTCGGGAATTTTACCTTTTCGTAAAATAATATCGACAATACAATACTGACTTGTGAGAATCTTCTTTGAGTCACACTGTTATCAGTCATCAAATGAGACATTGTCTGCTGTTTATTTTATATGACCAAAAGAGACAACCTATTTTCTTTCTGAATCGTTAATGATTAATGGACGTCCAACACTGTAGTATCTACTGTTCTTCTCACTGTCATTCATCATTGATCGTCACTTGGCATAGATTTTCAAAGTTACAGAGACATCATTTATAATATAGATTCTTACAATAACATTAAGTGAATAAGCAATAAATCATTAGTTTCGGAAATACCCATTTCGAGCTTTCGGGCCACTACAATTTGTCTTCTGTCAAAATTACTTACATCAGAACGCACGAAATCAAAGGAATGATACTTTACACTCTTCAGAATAAATTCTATTACGTTCGCACTAGACCACCTGTCTCAAATGACATTTAGGAGAGCTAAATGTCATACTATAGAGATAGTTATAATGTTTGGCTCTTCAGTGTAGATATTTTCAGTATGACAGTCTTTTATTGGGTCCATTTTCGTAGCACAAAATTGACCCTTTTTCCCATATGGCTACCAAGACTATATCCATTTTTAATTTACTTGTAAAAAAACCAACAAACATTAAAACATATTAAATTCCATTTTTGACTTAAGTGTATTTATAATATACTATTAATTATACATAACATTTAAGTTGTTATGGTGTCAAAAGGAATCATTTATGGGCAAAAGGGATTAGTGGATTTTTAAATATTTTCTAGGCTCTTTCCCTCCTGATTCAAGATAAATTGCTGTTAATTGTATGTTTAGTTAAAGTTTATAACTTAATTCAAACAAATACATACAAATCAATGTAAGAGATTTTCAAAAAGAGTATTTTTAATCGTATTTGAGATTCATTTTTGCATTAAATCTATTTAAATATCATATTTATTGTCTTAGAGTTCTGCAAGCAATGTCAAAATGGCTTTTTTGAGAATACTACATCAAAGATTCTCCATTAATTGGATCGTATTTGTAATAAGATTTAAACATATTTGAGTCAAATTTTCTTATTTCTTCCAGAGTTCTTAGTTACATAGTTTCCGAGTTACATAGAAGGGAAATAAATATAATAGATACTAAAATTGTTTTAGGGTTATTGATATCGTTTAAACGTGTAATTATTTTCTTTTCAAATTTAAAATTAATTGTAATTTAATGTATGAATATTTTCTTAAGTGAAAAGTACTCTGTATACTGGTCACGTTAAAATCGTTACATAAAGAATAAATGCAAACAATGATATTTATTAGACAAATATATTATACTAGAAATTACAAGTAATTAACTATTCAAGGATTTTGGAATCATAGATCCTGAGGAATAAAAACCCAAAACAACCACCACTCATAGAAATAACTGAATTTACACACCTAGCCATTGGCCCAAATGTTAGGTGTCATGCATAAGTACAGTGCTGACCATATATCTTCAATACTATGTCATAGCTCAGATGTCGTAATGGCTAACGTATGGCCAATTACCAGCCAACTAGTTGCTTGGCAAATATTGATTAAAAGTTTTTGATAGATGAGTAAACTGGAGAATACACGGGTCAGATCATTTATGCATTTTCTGTATCAAGGATGGTTTGCAAAATATTGGGAATATGCAGACTTAGATTATTACAGGGAAAATTAGTTTCACATTATTTGAATAAAGGCAATTTTGACAATTTGACACATTATGTGACAATTTTGAATGAACGCTAAAATCATATTTTTATACAATGCCTTTAAATATAGATGAAATTACCATAATGTTGAAAGGGGTACAGGGATTCATCTGACAACACGACGTCTTTTTATTCCTGCTTCCAAGATCATCATCGATTACCCCATTAAAATTATTGTTTATGATACAAGTTAAAGGTAAACACAGACAATGAGCTGATAGTGGATGCTGCAGCAAACTTCTTCGAATTATTCATGCAGGTAACTATTACCATGGAAACAACTGCCTTTTTAGACTCAGGATTTGTGTTACCTTTATAAAATCCATTAAGGTAATTAATATGTCTGTCGTCTTGCTTGTTAGTGATCGCGGGATTTAAAGATGCAAATGGTATTTCGCATATCAATTTTTGAAATGTTGGTTCGGCAGACAATCGTGAGATCTTGAAAGATAAAAGCAGCAATATTGTGATACGATAAATCACAATCCCGGTGCCTTACACTTTAATCTCGACCAAAATCAGAAACGTTCTCATAAGTATTTTTCTTCTTGCATGAGACAACAAAACAACTTTTCATCATGCAATAATGTTCAAAAGCAGTTTATGTATAGAAACTTGTTGTAAAATTTCTTAATTTAAGCACTGTATATGTCTCTATTACTATATATTATAAATGAATGCGTTGGAAGCATTTGCATGTCACAAAATGCTGTTGTCGTATAAATTTTACGGGTGGCACATATCACTTAATCTAACAATTTAATATAGCCAGCAGTTTTAATGTAAGGAAATTTAAAAGATATTGATTTTTTTACTAAATAATCTGCTCAAAATAATAAATTGTTGAGCATCTTATGTTTTTAAATTTAAATTCTCTTTTCAGATAAACAGAATTTTAAAATTTCTGTTCTATTGAATAGAACGCAAAGTTAATTAAATATATTTAGAAGTGAGAAAACGTTGCTTAAGTATTGTTTAAAAAAAATAACAGTGAAACCATATACAACATAACATCATCAAGCTCAAACTGATCAAATTTTTTCTTTGCTGAAAAACTTAATTAGAATAACAGAATTACAAAATATTATTTCAAACAAATAATCGATTCTTTAAGGAGGTAAAAAAAAGCTTCGCTCCTAACAATTTTTCTCAATTCTGTTTACAAAAGGAATCCATCCGGAAACGAGTAGGAAAAACATTTCTGGTTGTGTAGGAAGACGATGGATTTTCTGGCTGGCACAGGTGGGGGAGGCTTGGCCCCGAGGTCGGTGAACTAACATGGCACTTGCTGTGATTCGCGCTTTATTCGGATGGGCTTCTCATTAGCCTCACACGGCCACGTGACTCATCTTCCAGCCAATGCATTCAGAATGTTTGCCCTCACAACGGAATCCCAGCATTTATTATTGACTAACTATTGAAAGTTGTAGATGAATTAGGAATGCATGCTGTGAATTCCAGGTAAATTATGTGAATAAAGGTATTAGCTATGTTTTTTTTTAGATATAAGTTTTCAAATAAAAGTGAAAACAAATTATGCGACGCTATTCAAGCATTTTAATAAGCAGTTCATTGATTCAGTTAATAGTTTGTTTCATGTATATAACATGATAATATTTTTTTAATTAAGAATTACAAATTATCTTATGCTGTTGTTGTTACTAATGACATTTGGACAAGCCAGACTTTCTATGCTTTGGTTATGCGAATTAAAGTCAGTAGGATGCATTTTTCGTGTAAACAGGGCACCACGAAGTTGAAAGAACGACTTTGCTCTTTAAATCCTCCGATAGATGGCACTACCTGAGGATCCACTCCTTCAATTCTTATAAAGTGCCAATGTCAAGCAATACTACAAATTACCATAAATTACTGATAACCCAAATTGGTTTTCATTCCACTTTTCGATCCAAGTTGGTTTTCGTTCCGAAAAAGTAAGCAGCGGTTATTAGTATCGCGGAAGAAAATGTAGGATTCAATTCTATAGATTATATTTCACTTTTCAGAAGCTATTCATCTTGATGGAGAGGGATGCTATTCCAGTCACATTTCAAAAGCAATCAAATGCAAGATCCACAAGATATTAGTTTACTATCAGTTAATCGCTTGATTTTAGAACAAATTGAAAAGTATATTAACTTGTTGATAGAGTTGCTAATGGCTGCTTTCCTAATAACGTGATCGAAGCATTTTTAATGCGTTGATTTCCACATCTGCTTCAAATGCAAGTAAGAAGACTGACTTTATGTAACTTCTCTGAATTACTATTTCAGACACTAGGCAGTGACTATATTTGTCAGGATTTTTTTTTCTGTCCGATTAAATACCGTCTTCTCAACGTCAGAAAATAACTTAACTGCCAAGTACTGCAATTTCATGTACTTGATTTATCAATTTTCTTCTGTGTATCCTTCAACAGGTCTCTGACCAGCTTCGCCATTCTTACGACTCTTCATTTTTTCATTATCTCCCAAATTATATTTGCATGCCTGTTACCATGGTTGTGATTAATTTCTTTGTAGTTGCAAACATTATATATATATATATATATTGGTAATTGGTATATATAGATACATTCTATTATGTATCTCAAATAGTTTCTTTTCAGCTCCTTGAAATTGAAAATATTAAATACAATTTCTATTTATTTTCTTTATTAATTAAAAATATCTACATTTTCAGAATATTTAAAATATAAACAACAAACATGTTTTTAAAACTTTATACTTTTTACAAATAAACTACAGATATATTTTTTAAATTAATAATTATTTAAGCTAGAAAATTTTGAGCTTGTAAATGCTTGGATTAAGCTTTAATCTAAAATTCAACAATTTGTGAATTCGATTTCTTCTTTTATACATGAATGTTTAAAGTGGTTTCCAATATGTTTTCAGTTGTAAGATGGAAAAATTCTTATCGGGTGTGAAAAAAAAATGAACGAAGTGAAACAAACCAAACTGAAACCTAGTTTGATATTAATAAAATTCAAATGTAATACTAAACTATGAAATTAAGGAAAATCTATTTCAGCAAGCTAATGTGCAGTTATAAGCATTTATTTAAAATTAACATTGAAAATGTTAATCTTATCTTATAAAAGTTTAAACAAATTTTAATGATGTTTTTCATTTGCCAATGTAAGCTTTGTAGGGAAAAAGGAAGATATCAGGTTTACTCAACTTAATTATACTTCCTTTACTTTATTTACATGAAACTAAAATCATCCAATTAAAAAAGATAACTGTTTTAAATTGAAAATACTCTTTTAAATTTTTACACTATTGAGGGAGTATTTTGTTTTGGTTTATCACATGAGGAAATTGAAACTAATTATTATTGAATACAGATATGCTGGTTTTTAAATTTTCAAAAAGCAAAATTATTCATTTTTTTATTCAATAAAAATCTGTTTGAAATAAAAAATAGTAATTGCGATATTGTTTAAACTTTGTTTAAATAAAATAGGTATTTTTCCGAGTTGTTGAAAAAATTTTGATAAAATTTTTCCCCAGAAATTTTAAGTTCAGATTTTTATTTTAATAGAATACAGAGTAGCTTTTTTCTGGAATATACAAAAAATAAATTGAAATCGCACATGATAATATACAGTGTCTCACAAAAGTGATGGGACACTTGTGTTTTACAAAAGGAAACTGTAATAAAATTAATTAAAAATACATGCAAAATTTTTTGTGGGTGTGTTTCATATTTAAAGTTAGTAACAATTATTACATAACATACATTTTATCAAAATATTAAAATATTAATTCAATAAAAATACAGTTGCTTAGAACGGAGCTAAAAAAAGCTCACATAAGTGATAGAACACTTACTTTTCCATCAAATATTTATCCAAATACTTTACTTTTTAAAAGTAAAATAATATTTTGTTGGATTTCCTTTTACTTTTGAAACATGATTTAATTTTCTATGCATGGATTTGACTAATTTGTTCGTGATTTCTGGTGAGATTTTACCTCTTTCTTCTTGAAGCACCGATTTTAATTGTTGTTTTGAAAAAATGGTGTGTTTGCGAGTCTTAATTCCAGTTCTTGTTAAATATTCTCTATGGGATTTAAGTCTGCAGATTGTGGTGGTGTTTTTATTTTTTCAGAACAGTTTTACAGCAGCCAGAGTTTAATGTTCAAAGCAGTGTGCTTGGGGTCATTGTCCTGGTAGAACTTAAAATTGTTATGAAAGTTCAATTTTCGTGCTGAAAATTTCAAATTTTGTTTTAGAATGTCAATGTACTTGTGCTGATCCATTTTACTATCAATAAAAACAAGATTACCAACTTTAGCGAACGACATACACTCCCATATCATAATTCCTCCTCCACCATGTTTGACTGTTGGCACCAAGTTCTGCTCACGAAATTCTTCCCTCGGTTTTCTCCACACCAAGTTTCTTCCGTCAGAACTAAATATATAAAATTTACTCTCTCATCAGAGCAAATATAACTTTATTCCAGTAATCAGAATTTTTATTTATGTTGGATTTTTCGAAAGCCAGTTTGAGTTTTCTATTCTTTTCACTTACGAAGAATTTTACTCTACCGTAAGATCCAACAGATCTAATTACTCTTCTAATAGTCTCAGGATTAACAATTACTCCATATAATGCTTGTAAATCAGCAGCAACTTTAGGAGTACTCATTTTTAGATTATTTTTAATAATTCGAATGACAATTCGTTTTATTCCATTGGATATCTTTGATGGTCGGATATGTCTTCTTTTATTCTGAATCATATGATTCTTTTTATATCATTTAATAATATTGAAAACTGTTGAATGATTCAAGTTAATTGTTTCAGCTGCTTCTCTAATAGATATTCCCCTTTCAATATGCAAATTAATTACTAATTTTCGAATTTCAGGTGAAGTTTCTTTTCTTTTAGCATTCATAGCTGCACACAGCTAAAAAACACAAAAACTCCAAAACAATCTGGAGAGAAATGCTACAGATGATTTTATAAATTATTGCCAATTGCTTTTGAGTAAAAATAAGACATCCAAAAAATATTTTTATTGCTTATTTCAGATAATTTTTGTTGCATATCTAATGGTGTCCCATCACTTATGTGGGCTATTTTTGTCCCGTTCTAAGCAATTATATTTTTTATTAAATTAATAATTTAATATTTTGACAAAATGTATGTTATGCAATAATTGTTACTAAATTTAAGTATGAAACACACCCACAAAAATTTTTACATGTGTTTTTAATTTATTTCATTACAGTTTCTTTTTGTAAAGCAAAAGTGTCCCATCACTTTTTTGAGACACTGTATAAATTCTTATATCTTTTACTAACGAAAAATTCACTTTTATCTCATGGCAAATTCAATAGCAAATGATTTTACTATTATTTATTTTTGATTCAATTTTCAATTATTTGATTCAGTTTTAAGTCTGAAAAATCTCATAAATCTGGAAATCTAAATAAAAATGTATGAATAATTTTTTGCATTTAATTCAAAGTTTATATTTTTATTAATGTACCAGTGATAGCTGATACGATTATTTTTTGTTGGGAAAGGTAAAGTGTTAAGTGCAGATTCTAAAATCATTAAAAAGACTATTATTGCGTAGTCTTCTAAATGCAATCCACCTATTATATTATATCCATTTTGCTTTAATTAAGTCTATGTTTTATTTCTTTTAATATATGCACAATATATTGCTTAACAAACTTCACAATAACATCACAAAATAAGTACAAATAAAAAATATCAAATCAATCAGAAAATCGTTAGAAAAAGAAAACATAAAAAACATTTATGTTTTTTATCTATTATAAAAAACAATTAAACATAAAAACATTAATGATTACATCTTTCGCTGAAGTTTTTCTAAAAGAACTTAAAATTTAAATAACAATCAAATACACAATTTTAAATCACTATATATAAGTACTTAAGTATTTAATAATATAGTTTTCTTCAATTAATCTTAATTTTATTAAATATTTTCTAATATAATCTAAAAAAATTATTTCATTTTCAACGTGTATTCTTTTCCCTCAGGTCTTATTTATTTATTGGATAAAAATAAATAAAAATATAAATAATTTATTTAATTAAAAACATTTCTTAAAATTATATTTTACGTTTTCCGTGATACTATAAAAATTTAAAAGCTTAAAATAATATATAACCAGTATTTACTTCAACAATATCAGCAAGTGAATAAACTTCAGGAGAAAAAACAATTCAGTTTAGGGTTTAAACAATTTCTCATGTTTTATAGCAATAATAATTTAAATACGTACATTTACAAATAACTACTTATTTTTATATTTGGTATTGACAATCTTTCACAGGAGAATTGAAGAAGGGACATTCGTTTAATCAATCTTTCGATGAAATACTGAATTTCATCTATTATGTTAATTTATGCGCTGAATTTGATCTGTCTGGTATCTCATGTTATATATTTTGATTTTCCTGATGAACTGAAGTAGAATTTTTTGTTTTGGTAACGGAATATTATCATCAAAATATCTTAACTGGAGGTAAATAAATAGGAGCACATTTAGGCGATGGCGATTTTAAGGTTATTAAAGTCAACTTAAATGTCACGTTTTCCATCTCAAAAAATGTTGGGTTGTTAGGAAAGTAATTTTGTTCTTTTTTATGATATTGAAAGACAGTTTTCTCACAATGAATAAGTATTTTAATGAATAATATATTGTCCATTCTAGTCCAGTACCTTTTGTCATCTTTCTGGCAATAACATGATTCCACGCTTATAAAATGTTTAGTTTTTGCTGAATAAAAACATATCCAAGTGATTTTTGACCTCATCATTTGAAGTAAAAATTTTACCATCAAAAACATTTTGTAGACCAGAATTAAAAATAAACAGAAGGTACCAGATCTAGAGAATATGGTTGGTGTAGTTATATATCCCTTCCAAGCTGTAGAACCTTTTAGCGAATTAACATATATGAGGTCTCACCTTATCTTGGTGAAACACATCACTTTCTATTGATCAATTCTGATGGGTTTTGCTTAGTGAATTATTCATTTTTGTCAATCTGGTAAAAGTATGTGAGTTCAAAATTGATCATTGTGTTGTCTAGTGGAATCTTAAAGAAACGAATTCGTTTGAAATCCTACCAAACAAACAACATCACAGTGATGAAATTGCTTCTCAAACGACAAGGAAATGATTTCAAATATAAATTATTTTCTTGACGCTTGAGAAGTAAATCGCAGATGGGAATGTGATAAATTTCTTTCCGTAATAACATAAGGGACTCATATTTTGAGCTTTTAGATTTTACTTAAGCATATCGAGTGATCATGAATCGCCGAATTTGATAAATATAATCTCTCGTTGCGAATTCACGAGTTGTTATTTTTCAATTTGCATCATTTAATACCGTTATTGCCTGCATCATCTTTAACAGACCTTCCAGAATTTGATGCGTCTTCAATATCAAAATTGTCAGATCGAAATTTTGCAAACCAATTTTGGCAAAATTCTGTAAATGCATCTTCTCCATACACATTGGATAATATTTTTCTTGATTGATCTATACCTTTTCGATAGCAAAAAATTAAAATTCAAAAATGCCGCTTTTTGCTTTTCATGTTAGAGATGGTAACAACAAACTACTTCGTATACTCAATCAAACTTTTTCACATGCAAGCCTTGCTAGATCAGCTGTCTATATATATATATATATATATATATATATATATATATATATATATATATATATATATATATATATATATATATATATATATATATACATATATATATATCATATATATATATATATATATATATATATATATATATATATATATATATATATATATATATATATATTATATATTATATAATATTTATATATAATATATATATATATATATATATATATATATATATATATATATCTATATATATACATAATTATGCGACTAACGTGTGAAGTTGGCTTTTAAAGTATAAAATTAATTCATCCGTTGGGTGGAAAGAAAATCACTTTTCGGACAGCGTAATTACAGTTGCATGTTATAAGTACTTACCGCTCCACATCTCCCTAAACAGAGGAACTTTACAAATTTCTGGAGATTTCGGTAATGATTTTGACACAAATGCTTCTTTATAGACTATCTACAAATAATTCACCAATAAAGATCTTTGTTACCATTGGGAAATAGGACAATGTGTGCTTATACTCCCTCAACAGATCTTGATATTTGCTTATGGAGCCAGAAATATCATCCTTGGATGCAATTGAATTAGAGCTTTTTCTTCCGTTTTCTATTATCAATTGTATTTAATATACAATATTATTCTCGAAGAATACTTATACGTAAAAAGCTTTGGGACATTGTTTCAAACTAAGCAAAATTGACTGCTTTGATGTAAATTGATAAATTGCTCATGGGTAAATATCGTAGTAATTTTGGTCATGACTAATAAAGATAGACCTCTGTGTATCTTTGACACTTAACAGTGTGGAAGGACAGAACTGTAAATTTTAGACTTTATACAAGGATATTTCGAATATCGAGTGGCGACGAATTTGTTTTGTGGGGGATAATTTTCATTTCTACCTTCTCGGAAGAAAAAATATTTCTCCTATAATCTGACTTCATAGAACACTTTTAACATGCTCTTTAGAAAAATCATTGCTTCGTGATAGCTCCTTTTCAAAATTCTCAGCATTTTAAATTTTATGACAGTAGAATTTTTCTCTCATTCTCAAATAAATATTTTTCAGAAAGGAGGCTCATTGTTCGTTGTGATACTTTAAAGGCTATCAAGCCTTTAAAAAAAAAGTTTCTATCGAGTAAGGCTATTGGGCCAAACCGTAAGTCAAAAATCAAAATAATTGTTCTCAGTTAATTTCGTACTAATTATATTTATCAAGAAATGCTTCTTCTCTCTGTTTTTCTCTGCTTTATTATAATATTGCTGAGGATATTATATTTTGACGATTATATTTGGAAAGTTTTATATATCAATACATTCATTATTATTTCAAATAATAACTTTTTTCAATGTTTCAAACGTAACTTATAAAACAACAGTTTATCCTTTTTTATAGGTTAACAGAGACTACTGCATTTTAATAAGTAATGTTAGATGTTTTTTCTTAGAACATCAAGTGTAAAAAACGAATTCTAGCAAACAATTTAGCAAGACATCTTTTTATTATTATTATTTTGGTTTCAAAGACTCTCTGCAGAGAAAATGCTTAAACAATATTCTCAACCATAATGGATGATAATAAATTCGCATACTAAATTAGAACGGAATTTAAAATTTAAAACGTGAATTAATAAAATCGAAAAATGCCTTATGTATTGTAGAGTGATAGATAAAATAAATCTCAAGTGTTTTGTAGATTTACTAGTTTTTTTTATTCTCAAATGTCATAACAAATTAGATAACTAAATAGCTCTTTGGAGACGTTGCCAATAATCACAGTTCTGCTCGTGGCCATTTCTCGATTGCATCATTCAAGTGACCAAGGCGAGGAGGAAGACGGGTAGTAAAATGACAGCATCCTTCATGGACACTGAGCAAAATCTCGTCCCTCTCTCTCTCTCAAGCTGATCCGACCTAATTTCGAAGAGAAAAACCGGAATGAACGAGGCCATAATCGAGGGGAAATGCAACCTGACCCTTCCGGCAGAGAGAATTCCTCGCAGAGATTGTGTGAAGAAGCTCGTCGAATGCTTAATCAGGCGCTACACTCTCCTTAGGGAAGGCAATTGAATATTCAAAATGGCGCAACGTGTTGACCAACCAGGTACTCAAAACTGGAAGGGCGAAAGTATGACCGCCAGAGGAATAGTAAATGTGTCTGAAAGTCTTATGAAAAGAGAATTTTTAGTGTTTTTATACTTTCTACTTGGGTAGGTGATAAGAATATGGACCAAATTAAATAATATGCGTACTGAGAGTCATATGATATAAGATTCTTTTTAGTTGTAAGTTAGATATTAAAATTTTGGGTTTTATTTCCTTTTTTTTTAGCGTTTAATTAAAAATTCATTACGATTAATGTTTTTAAAGAAATTTCTTCAAATTGAGTATTTTTAAAATATATACTTTTGAGGAAGACTTTTTTATATTTTTCGTTCTTCAAGTATTTTTGATACTTTAAGAAAATTATATAAAATTTATATGATTATCAACACTATTAATTTGATATTATTATTTACATATAATAAATAAAATATAGGATAAGAATACATGATTTGCATTGCTCGAAAAGAATAGTTTAGAATTAATATTTAGAATTTTTTATACTTATGGTGATTATTCAATAATAACCATTTCCCAAGTCAATTATTTTTAAAAGCAGAAAAATATGTGGTATTTATCAGAAGGAATTAATAAATTTTCCTTGTATAAAAATTTATTTTAAAAAAATCGTATTAAAATCAAAATAATAAGCATATAAAAGAATCATCCAACACAATTTTAAAAAGAATTATCGCAGCAGTATAATTTATATATCATACATTAAGGTTATTTTTCTAAAAATGATTTAATTTTCAATTTATAATATATTTTTTTCAAACTGATGTGTTGTAGTATACTCAATTTGAATTTCATTTGTTGGTCAGGTACAATTTAATAATAATAAATAAATAAATTGATTCTGAATCTACTTTAAAGGGTAGATCTTAATCTAACTTGCCCTAATGTGAAAAAAAGACCGCTGAGCGAAAAAAAAACTAAACCGATGAGCTGAAGATAGGCCAGGTGTACTTTAGGTGTGCGATCAATAAAAAATTAAGTTTTAAATATGTAAGTATATTGCTAATTATACAGTGTAAGAACAAAGATGTCAAATTACATTTTTTCTGGACACCACGTTGTCGACAATTTAACAGATAAAGAATATTGTGGATATCCACTCCTAGTTATTGTCATCCGGAAAATTTTTACAAACATATAATAGGCTGTTTACGTGTCGCAAAATGAGAAAACAGAAAACTTCTAAGCATGAGCCTCAACAGATATATACGAATAAAAAACGGTATCCATCTCCCTTTTTCCTGCAGCTTCTGGAATCGAAGATAAATATATCATTCTAAACAAATAGCGCGTCCCTTTATTTCAGCAGTTCGATTGATTTTTGCAACATTATTTCAATAATGAATGGAATAGCACTAATAACTTAATAAGATTTTATTGCAATTAAGAAGTGAAAATATGTGTTTTATATTATTAATAAAACGTCCAAGGATAACAGGAATTATTTTTAAGTCCAAAATATGAAATGAAATTGAGAAAAAAACATTCACGTTTACTTTGCTCATTGTCTTTATAACAAAATGTAAATTACTTTTAATGTCCTGAATTAATCAAGGGAAAAATATCGTATAAGTGTTTTACTGCTACTCTTAACAAATATGCTGCTCTAATTAGATAATGTAACTATATTGGTAAGCAATTCAAAATAAAGTTCTTAATTATTTTTCAAAGAATAACTCTGCCTATACATTCGAGATATATTTTTCTGCAACCAGAAAGTTACGAAAAATCACCATGTCTTAATTATCACACGAAGGCTTAATATATGACTTTTCTCATAATTTGCAAAGCAAATTAATTAATCTCAAACATACTATGAGAATTCACACAATTAAGGTTACCGTTTGTCGGTCATTACTGATAAGTCTTCTCTAAAAAAAAAGATATTAAATTAAATCATGAATAATGAACTACAACATAAAAAAAAAGAATTTAGGGCAAATTCTTTTAACAAATGTTAATAGATATGTTCTTATTGTATTTAATGCTTTTGTGGTCGTAATAAACCGAAAATAATAGCCAAATATTATCTTTTCTTTGTAAGAGTAAAATTACTTTTTCTTAGTTTGTTTATTTACTCTTCGAATGTTTGCCTTCGAAGCAATTCTTATTTATTCGATTTATTCAACCAACTATTCATTGTAACAAAAGTATTCAAATAGTGGTTTTATTTTAATATTTTATGTTATTATGATATAATAGGTTTGTAGGTATTCTTTATCAAAATAATATCCCTATTTTTGTAACAAAAATACATGTTATTAAGATTGAAAAACTTTGATAAACTGTTTGTGTAATGTAATCACGCCTTCGAAATTTTTCCAGTGAAAAATATTGGAAAAATTTTTTAAATAAGAAATGTTGGGAAAAAATTTAAGATATTTGATAAGGTTCACCATTTTTTTTAATTATAACGTTTTATTTTTCTTATTCTCATTTAAAAAGCTACATCGTTTCAATTATTTTTCTAGAAAAAATCCCGAAATGGTATTTTATTGACTGTATAAGGAGAAAATATTGAATAAAAAGTTATGTATGATTGATTTACATAAATAAAGCCAAGTTTGTCGGGACACACAATTCGCTTATATGATTCTACACTTTTTAAGTTAATTAAAAGTATTCAGCGAAATTATAGCTTGCATGTGGACAATATTATTTCATTCTTTTATTTATGAGGCAAAAAAATTGATTCGTTTCTTTTATTGATTATAACACAAATATAAATATTTGGCTGTTAGGGGAATATGCAAAAAATTAATAAAATGCGTATCAATAAAGTAAAAATATACGATACATACACCGTCAATAATTTCAAACATTGTTTCTTAAAATAATTTATGTAAAAACTATCTGTTCTTTTAGTATATTACTAATGATTGGATGTAAAATTAATAAAAGTTATTAAGTACAATATAGAATATTGCACAAAAGGCAATATTTTATTCAAGAAATAATACAAAAAGGATTTGTTATTTCTCTGCGGAATTTGTTGTAAATTATTTACTAGTATCTTTTATATACATAAGTATACAAGTATCAATATATATCTAAGTATACAGATTGCTAGAAAGATAATATCATGAGGTTTTTTCCCTTAAATAAAATTATAGGCTCTTCGAAGCATTTTTATCTCGAATTATTATTTTTTATCTAAAAGATCATTGTGTTTCTTGTTACAGTTATTCTAGTGCCCCAAGAAACGTTTCTTACATTTTATGAGAAGACAATAAGAATTATATTACAAACATTTAATTATTTTACTTCGTTTACCTTTGAGATATTTTGTTCATTTTCATACTTCAATGAACAAAATATTATTTTGCATTAAAATTTTCAATGGAAAGATATTTAATTTTATGACAAAATATTATAAATTTTTGCATTTAAAAATTGAATAAACTGCCTTCTTTTGTTTAAAAGAGGAAGGTTTTGCTCTCTTCCTCTTTTAAGAAAATGTCAATTTTATTCAAAAGCTTGAAATTGTGCTTTCTCGTGATACAAAATGAAATTTTTCAAAGCTTATATTACAGGAAAGAGAAATGCTAATATTTTTTGCTTTCTTTTAATGTTCAGTCACATATTGACATTTTATACATTGACTTTTAATTTAGATATCACTCAAGGGGAATTTTTTCGATTTCTTATAATAATATATATTTTCTCCCAACCACTGCACGAAAAGGAGAAATATTTTCGATTTTTTTTTATTACGAAACAAAAATGTTGTTAACTTTTGCGTTTAATCAACTTTGTCAACGAAGAGAATTGTTGTTCCACTGACAAATCAAACTCCTACTTGCTCTTAAATGTAAGTGCATTTACCAGAAACAGAATAAAAATGGCAGAAAAATAAATGTTTGGGTTTTTGTTTTGTTTTTATTCAAAATGCACAATTGAAATAGAAGAAAATAAGTAGAATGTGATCGTATTGAGAAAATGAAGTCAGCCAGTACTATGTAACATTTTCAAAAATCTAGAAAAGTTATATAAATGTTTCACCAATCGTTTCTGGAAATCCTGATTATATCTATAACAAATCAAAAATAGAGATATTATAAACAAAAAAGTAGATTAACATTATATGATTAATTGCTCATCAGAAAGTGAAATAGAATTTTAATTCATCTAAATTGCATAACTTTTCATTAATAATTACATTTCTAAATATAAAAATATCATAATAAACTAGAAACAACTCATCTATTCTTTTTTATCCATTACTTTCCTTTTCTTCATAATGTTGTATCTTTCAATACTTATAAAATATGTGGAATGTTTTTATTTCAATATAGCATTGCATAAATTCAATCGCTTGAAAAATAATTTAGTTTACATAAATGACAAAACACCATTATATATAAGCCGATCGTCTCAAAATTAAACGCACAAATCATTTGTACCAAGAAAGCAAGTAAATAAGTTTTCAAGACCTCAGAAAATAAACCTATATCATAAACTTCATTTATAAAACCTTTCATAAAATCTATGGATGATTTTCCTGATTTTTATAAACATATGGTGAAGACATTATATGTAAATTTATACTCATGTTACATACCGCGATAATAATTTGAAATAAATATACTAAGCCTAATAGTAGTATATAATATAATAAATTTTTAAACTATAATATTGCTATAAAAACATGTTGCCCAAGAAAGGCATATTGCAATATTTCAATGAAACTATAAAGACAAGGTACATGAATTTGAAATGAAAATGAAAAATTGGGCAAAAGATTCTAAATGCATTAATGACATTATTATTCTCTATTCAATGTGCAAAGTCGTACTGTTAATAGTAGTTTTTGTCACCTGAAGCTGCTTGATTGGGATGGTGTTAAGCATAAAACTCATTGAATCATGAGCTTTTTTCGTATAGAATCATCTAGAAGCGTACATCTCATCATGACTGGCAACAGATAATAGTTCTGTAAATTATTCCAAGATTATTCCACGATTGAAATATCGGTTTTACTAGAAGAGAAAGTCTATGCAATTCCTTCGCTCAGACTTCGCTGACCTGGAATATGCCATACCACAGAATGTAAAATTTTGCTACAGTAGATATTTTTTAATCGTTTTGTGGAAAGTTTTGAACGATCAATGATAAACTGATTACATTTTGAACTCAATTGCATTATATAAAAAATAATCATTATATTATTTTCCAACAAAATAATATTAGGTTCTTTAAGATGTGCATACGTCTAAACTGATTCGATACTATTGATATTATTTTTAGGCTAACAAAATTATAAAAAATTTTACCAAGCAATTATCAAAGGGAAATGATAGACCAGCAGATTTACTGTATATAACGGCATTTAAAAAAATTATTTGCCATACACAGCTTTTTTTGAATTATGTTCAAAACTAAGCGATATTCAGAAAATGCCAATCATAATATTTTGATTCATCGTGGAAAAATTATCGCCATACTACTGACACAACCACAAATCAGTAATTTTTCAAATGATCGTCAATGTACTGCTTGAAACAAACGTGTGTAATTTCTACAATGAAGGCTCATGCTTCGCCAAACAATTCGCTGCGAATTAAATGAACAATGGGGAGTTCCGATTTCGAAATGTTATATCCGCCTTAGTTGTCCATTGTCAAGCAAAACAGAACCGCGCCATCTGATAATCAAGATTTTCGACATTTTTTAGTACACTGTTGCCATCGCGAATAATTTTATAAGCCTATCTCTATCAAAATCTGTACAAAAAGGAATAAATCATGAGAGAAAATAATAAAAAAAGGCATTGTGACGTTATTGATTTGAAAAAAATGTTATTTTACTGATTTAAACTAGGTTCCTTTAATTTAATAGATCATTGTATAAAGAAGGAAGGTAGTTTCAGAATAAAAGTAGTGAATTTATCTGACAGAAATGTCCACAGCCAAGTGATTATAGATTGGTTTTTTTGTAGAAAAATGCCAGATTTCAGGTTATAATTAAAATTATCTGCTTAATCCTAGTAAAATTTGATAAATTTGAAATTCCTGAATATTAAAAATATTAAAACAATACTTATATAATGTTCCTGCTCAATTATCATACTGCCTTGTAATTTTTAAAAATTATGATATTTTATTATCATATCCCGTTCTACATCTCAATCTAAAAATTTTACATCAAATCAAAAATGATTTCTTAAATATCTTAAATTATATTAGATTTGATTTTATACTTGAATCACTTTTTATTAGTTTCAACATGGATTTTTATAAAATGCGGTGATTGTCTAATGTATATTTTGTGATTAAGGGCGGCGACATGTTTGGCATTTTATGCTATGACATTGAATTTTTCTTTTGTCGATTTCATGCATTCGAAATCCAAAACTATCTATCCATTATGCATTCATTTAAATTCTCAAAAAATAGCTTAGTGCAGGAAATATAGTCGATGCAAAATTTTTTTAAATATATTAGATTGTCTGAGATTTGATTTTGTGATTGAATCTTTTTAATTAGTGTCATTTATGGATTTTATCGATTGCAGTGATGCTTTATTTAATGTATACTTTTAAATTAAAAGTGATATGTTTTTTGGCAATTCATCATTAAATTTTTCTATTTTTTTCAAAAATTCTTTCAAAGCATTTGCAATTTCTTGATTTTTTTAAGGCATCATTCTCTCTCCAATTGAACGTGTTTCATTATTTCACCTATTTTATTCTATTATCTTAAATTCCATTGAAATTTATTTTAACAAAAAGTAACATTTAAACTGGAATTCAATTCTTTTTAGTAGATTTCTTTTGCAATTAAAGAAAAGTTTTTATAAAGTTAAACATACTATTACATGGGAAACATTTAACAAGAATGAATGAAACAAATATTGTTGAGAGAATGAAACCTTTTATAAATTTTGAACAAATAAAAATCTTTTTAATATTTCTTAATATGATGAAATTATGTCTCAATTTATTTAATTTAGATAATATTGATAACTGTTATAAGAAGTTTATATAATCATCTAATTGATCTTTAATTCATAAATTTTGCAAATTTAATTTCTAACTTTTAATAAATTTGGTGCATATATATACATTCCCATTGAACATGTAATAATCTCACTGATTATAATATAATATAATTATTATAATAAATAATTGTTAAACTTAAAATAAAATCGTCTTAGATATTTTTCAATATTTTTTCCTTTTAGAAATATTATTCCTCGTATACGGCATATATACAGCAAATGTGAATAACAAATAAGGTTGTTCTACTTAATTTCTCTGGCCAGGGGAAGAAAGTATGAAATAAAGGGTGCAACGAAATGATTACTTTCTAACCTTATTAAAGAAGAGTGACATACGATAAAAAAGATCAAAAGGGGAAAAAAATTATAACTCAGGAATGCGGAAAACGTCTCCTATTTGAATAGAGAGGCACCTCCTCAGAGAAAAAAATGAACCTCAACCTCTGGAAAGGTCATCAAAAAAAGTGCGGGCCGCGTGATCTCTCAGATATCTGCGGGATGCTTGTTCCCTTTCTTTTCAGGTTGCGAATTCTCCAAGCTCCACTTCATACCCAAGCTGTCGATTGAGCTTTCTCCTGAATTATGATGTGTTAAGGACGCTACAGAAAGAAGCTGGATCAATATTGACTGACTTCTTTCAAACAAGTATAAATGATGAAATAGGAATTGTAAAAATGCTTTTAATTAGGAAATGTATTGCTATGTATTTAATGCCATCCTATCAGTTCAGTACTACTGTTTTGACACAAAAATGAATATAAAAGAGAATCGTAATAATCTTAAATTTTAAGTATTCAGAAAATGTTTCTTCTTAGTCACAGAAAAGTATAGCTTTTCTTTAAAAAAAATTAGAAAAATAGAATGATTTCATTTCTTAAATTTTTCATGATACGCGATGAGGAAATTATAAAAATCAATATAAAAATAATTTTTTAAGAAGAAAAAAATTTATTTTATATTGATTTAATTAATTTTATATCAAAAAAATTATTTCCTTGAATGATTTTAAAATATATAATGAATATTTTATAAGATAAATTCTAATCATTACATGAAATTGAATTTAAAAAAACAAAAAAAGAAGGAAGGACTTTTTCCCTTCCCTTATTTTATAAAATATGGTAAACATTTCATAAAATTTATCTTAATTTTGATTATATGTAATAAAATTATTATTTTCCTATGGTCATTTATGTGTCTTGCACCTTTTAAAATAATTTGTGGGGAAAGTCTTGTGTTAAATTAATTTTCATTATGAAATTAACTGCTATACATAAAAATTTAGCAATTATAGATAAATAAATAAAATAAAATTTCTTCTCAACAAGAATTTTTCAGAATTTTTTTGTTTTAAAGTTAAATCTACTTATTTTCATTTAACAAAGCTGATTACACATTTATGTAAGATTTTCATTTCTTGAAAAATTTTAGTGTTCAGTTTTTACGCTTCCAAATACTCTATTTAATTACTTCATTTATCACAATTTTATTTAAATTTTAATAGTGTTAAAGGCAAATTATTAATGATAAAGCAATAAATTTTTCAGATCAATTATAAAAGCAACAAAGTATCGGAAATCTCTTTAATTAGAATTTAATACTGTTGCTATTTAGCATCTTAAATAGTAAATGAAACATGTTATCAAATATGATAAAAAAGTAAACAAAAAGTAACAATTGTATGGACAGTTAAAACATAAAGAGAAGACAAAAATGTGTAAAAGCAAGTTTACAATAAAACAGCATATATTTCTGCATAATGTTAATTAGATTAAATCAATCAAGGGAAAATATTTTATGAAAAAGCTTTTCTGAAACCTATTAAGAAGATCGTTGCTATAATCAAAATATTTTTCATAAAATATTTCTCCCATCAAATAAAACACTCAATAATTTAAATTTTTTTATAAAATAACACAGTAATTATTTTATTTGTAATATTCTATTTAATTACTTCATTTATCAAATGTTAACTATTACTTAATTACTAATATATTAAAGCTTTATTAAAAAATAAAATATTTAGAACTGAATAATGTATATTTCATCTCATTTCTTATATCAATATTTTCTTTATATTTCAGTCTTCCCATACGTAGCAAATGAGTTAATTTAAATAGAAAAGTAGAACCTTGTACAAGCATCTGATGAGATAGTAAAACGCTTATTTTATTGCTATAAATGTAGAATAAAACACTACATTTATATTGCAACAATTATGACTTGCAAAGAGCCATTAACAATAGCCTAAAAAAAGTCTTCTACCCAGCCTAAGAATGTTAATTTTCCTGAGGTGTAACTCTTTCACTTCCAACGGCTTACTAGAGGACAGAAACGGCGAAATTGCTCTAGTTTTTCTGCAATTACAAAATTTGTCCTTCCAACTGGGTCACTGGAATGAGTTTTTGAAGCATTCAGTCACAAATGTCGAGTAGAATCTCAAACTAAGTATTATTTACAACCAATAAAGTAGTAAAAAGGAACATTTTATGATGCAAATGCTTCAAAAATGGATCATTTTATAACTTTGGGAAGGGTGTTTCCATGCGGATTTTTCTCATCTTTTACTCTAAAATTATTTTATGATTTGAAGGATCGAAGATTGCAGAGTTAACCGACTTTATAGAGAAAAATTTAATATTTATTATTTTTTTTACTGTTTTATTTTGAATATTATTTATGACAAAAGTTTCCACACACCTGATTCGTTCATTCATTTATTTAATTGAATAGAACCGGGAATATTGCATAGTTTATCTCAAGTTTGTTATTTGTTTTACTTTTGACACAATTTATAACTCATATATTGACAAAAATAGAATTAAAATAAATTATGAAAAATATATTTACATATTTTAAATTATTTAAAGAAGTTTATCACCATTATACTGTGGAAATCATGCTAAAAAAATTTTTTTTTCCTAAGGCCCGGCTGCTTTTAGGTCAACAATTATTATTGAATTAAAAATATTTTAAATCCTCATAATTAATTTAAAACTTTCATATATGCTTTATGGAAATAAATTTATGGTATCTGTTGCCAGTTTTGAGAAAAAAATGCATTTAATGTATGTAGTACTTTCCATAAATATTGCTTATTAAATTTGTTTCTTATTTATTTGAATTCTGAAAATATTTGGAAAATTTTTGTGGCAAGAAAAGTGAATATTTTGATTGTAATTTAGATGCTTTTCATACTTCATTTGATACCGCGTAGTGAAATACCTTAAAATAAAATATTGTTGTAAAGTATTTGAATACCCAGTGAGTCTCGATTTCCGGGACAATTTTTCATGTATTGGACTGTGTATAATTACGTGCGCCAAGAAGGGGAATCCGGAAATCATCCAAACTTTCACCCAGACCGACATTCACACATGCTTATGCTTAATTATTTTTTGCTTGTGTCTATTAAGCATTAGTTACATGTTTTGCTTCTGTTTATTGAGCATTAGTTACATATTTTGCTTCTGTTTATTAAGCATTTGTTACATATTTTGCTTCTGTTTATTAAGCATTAGGTACATATTTTGCTTCTGTTTATTAAGCATTAGTTACATATTTTGCTTCTGTTTATTAAGCATTGGGTACATATTTTGCTTCTGTATATTAAGCATTAGTTACATATTTTGCTTCTGTTTATTAAGCATTTGTTACATATTTTGGTTCTGTTTATTAAGCATTAGGTACATATTTTGCTTCTGTTTATTAAGCATTAGTTACATATTTTGCTTCTGTTTATTAAGCATTAGTTACATATTTTGCTTCTGTTTATTAAGCATTAGTTACATGTTTTGCTTATATTTATTAGAGTTTTATTATTAATATTATACTACTAAAGCAAAAATAAGACTTCTGTCTTCCGTATTGTGTGTAAGAACAGTGAGTAAGAATAAAATCTGAGATTTTCCTTTAAAAAAAAAAAAAAAAAAAAAAAAAGTTTTATTCTATCATAAGACATAAATGTGATACAATGTCTGCATTTTTCTTACCCTTATTAAATTAAATCAAAATAAATTTGCTTTTTAGTGGCCTTATTTCAAATGTTAAGGTTTCAAATTTCACGGTATATTCGCAAGATATTTTTGCAATTTAAATTAATAATATTGTGTTGCAAAGAGATAAAATTAGCTTCGTGAAAACTGTAATACTATCCAATAATAATTAACAAAACAAAATTACTTTATACACGAGTTGTAAAATATTTTTGCAAGCTCTTAAACACTAAACCATAACTTTAGAAACAAGAATGTCACGTCAGTAAAATAGCATAGTATTTCGTTATGAAAATGCATTTTAAACGAAAAGCTATTTTTTATTGAATTTTTATTTCTGTAAAATTTTTATGTTAAAATAAATTTTTGAATTGGTAATTTTATTCAATAACTTACAGAAATGAGAAACTTAAATACTTTGAGCAAGAAATATTAAGATATTTACTAAATACAAAATAATTTATGTAACTTTATCAAATTAAACCACTGACCTCTTTCGTGATGGAATTATTAAGCAATTAATCTTAACAAATTAAATATACCGGCATAATTTCATGCCCTGAATCTGAAAAAAGGTAGCATTTATTCAATACTAATTGAACAGGCAAATACTTATTACTGATGTTATATTATCTGAATTCACTTTATATATTTGGTTTCTAATTAATATAATGAATTTTATTTTAATTTTACGCCATCTAATTCCTCTTTTACACTTTCCCTCTCATCCAACATGCAATATTTTAAACTACATTTTTTAATACATCTTTAATTATTTATAGAAATTGCTGATTTGAATGAATTTCAATTTAATGTAAATCGTGAATTTCAATTTAATGTAAATCGATTCATAAACATTATAGTTTTACATTTTTTATTATGTTTTGAAGTGTATGTGTTGTGTGAATTGATATATATATACATTTCTTTACTCCTTTATTCGTTGGAATAAAAAAGAATCTTTGATGATGGATCTTTTACAGTTTCTCAAAGATCAAATCTTTAGCTCGAATTTTATTTATAAAAAACACATATTGGTGAGTGATTATTATTTCATAATTCTGCTATTCTTAAGTAAAACTTTGTGTAAAAAATGAATTAAATATATTCAATATTTCCAGAAATGCTGCCAATTGAATTAATCTCATTTGTTTGAATTTCGGAAGAACTTACAAATACTGCTTAGTTAAGCGGAATAATAGAAATACTAATAACTTAGTAGTCAAATGTATGACATTTGATTTTTTGTTTAATTTTCACATATATCACTACATAATCAGACATCTAAAACTATACATTTCTTAGTATATATTGAAAATAGTGTTACATATTTGTTTGCATGTTTTTAATCACTACAAACATCTAGTTTTTTACTCGATGATTTCATAGTTCAAAAGTATCGCATTTCAAAGTTTTAATAATTTTGAAAAGCGATATTTTTTCTGGCAAAAATGAAATCACTTGACATATCCGACTTGCGATTCCAAAAGAACAAATAAGTAAATTAATTTATAGTATAATTTAAATTATAATATTTTAGTCAAAGTTTGTTTGCTAAAAATGGTATATTTTTTATTCTTACTTAGTCAGAACCCAATATTTAATAATTATTCAATTTATTTCTTCTTCAATTTAATTTTAAGTTTTTTGTTTGCTTATGTCGTTTGTATTTTAAGAAACATTATCCATGTATAAAAATTCCATTATTCCATACATTTTTATTCGTTAACAATAATTCGCAATATTGTTCCCAAAATTTATCATTTATTTTTAACATAAATTTTTAATTTTAATGTTATTTAGCAAATTTACTTCTTGTGAGTCACTTTTGTTTAGTTAATACTAGCGTGTAATATAGAAGTAGTATTCATCTGAAATCAAATTAATGTACAATATAACCATTTTTTCATTAACTCTGGATACTACGGTAATTTTGATTCATATGAGAAAATAACTTTACTTCTTTTTCAAAAGACAAAAAGTTTATCAAAATAATGAAATTTTATATTAATATTACTAAATGTTTCACGCAAAAAATATAACGATAAAAATAATATCGTACCAAAAACAACCCATTGCTAAATATAATTAAATTTTTGTATCACCTTCAAAGAGAGCAAGTCATTTATTCCAATAGTGCTGCCATCTACTGCTCATGTTAATAACTAGTATCATCAAACTAGTCATTTTTTTCTTTACCTTTTTTTTTAAAATCAAACATTGCATTTATAATATAAAATATAACAGAAAAATTTAATTTGTAAGATATATAAAATAAGGAAAATCTTATGTTTCATTTTACAAAAAAAACTAACTGTTTTATAATGTAATTTAAATAAAAGTATTTGGATTTCATTATTCTTTTTTATAATTTCGCGTTATTGAAAACAATTTAAGTTCTAGCTTCTTCTAAATATTCCCTTTAAAACCATTCTTTTTACTTTTACTTATAATTAGATTCTTTAAATTTAATTTTATTAAAAAATCAATTAATATTGTTTTTATTTCTCAAAATAAAATATACCGTGTTTTTATTATAGAATGTGAATAATAAATATTTTATACAATAGATGGCAGCATTAATTATTATTAAATGTCAAAATACACAAAAAAAAGCCTTCATAGTGACAAATTTCGAAAAAGAAAATGAATTACAAGTATCACAAATCTCACATTTAAATAAGAACCATTTTCTCTTTATAAGCAAAAATCTATCTAAAGCTTTAAAATCTACGATAAAGTAAACAAAGCTTAGCAATTAACTAGATTTAAGTTATTTTATTTCATCAAAAATTATTGGATGTAATAAGAAATTTGTTTTGAGTGATATCTACTGTGAAATAACATACCAATCAATACACTTTTTTGTTCTGTGTTTGCCGTCACTTCAAGGTTAGTAAATTTATACAAAATCTGTCTAAAAAAGTAAAAGTAAAGCTGAAATTTTGAAGATGAAAAATGCGATGCAAGTCTTTTATTAATCACCGCATTTATTGTAAATTTCACCAAAGAAAAGTGCACCAAAAGCATGTTTTCAAGCAAGCTGTTTCTCTTTTGGAAAGGAAAACAGTATCTAATATTAAATGAAAAATATTTCGATTTCTTAAAAACGATGATTTTATTTTGGCGATTAAGAACATAGCCCATTCCAATGAAGAGTAAACATGTCTTCATGAAAATATATCTCAACTGCAAAAAGAATTTTCCGAACAAATAGGAATACCAGACTTATTTACACACAGTGGGAAAGGAAGACACTAGATACTTTATACTTTGAACCCGCGGAACAAAAATGAGTATATATTGAAGTACATGAATCTGACAAACAGTTAACACAGAAAATGTTTCTTTGAAAAATTGCGACAAAAAAATGAATATGTTATGCGTCCAAAGTACAAAAAACATTAAGTGAACCCTGGAGAAGTTACAATATCAATACCGAAAGGAATGGAAGGAAGCCTATGCATTTGATAAAGGTGAGTTTTTCGTTAGGAATTATTGGAACCAAATGTAAATGAAGTTCTTAAAACTTATAAGCCACAATTGCTGAGACTTAAAGCAAAACAATATGTCAAAAATGTCATTTAATAGAAAAGGTTTGATTATGTTAGGTATTATGTTACAAAACTGGTCAAGTGCTTGTTAATAACGCTTGATTGGAAATTTTCTAACGTGCAAAATTCTAATCAAGCACTTTCTTTGCGTACATTTTTTGTTTCTGGCGATATACAACGCCATGTCTTCTGTTCACTTATGGACAGTTGCCGAAATTGAAAATGACTTTATGGTGAAAATGACTTTATGGACTTTATGGTGTTGAAAATGACTTTATGGTCGAAATTGTTGATGACTTTATGGTGTCAAGGAATATGAATTATTTTATCCTTCTAGTATTCGCCAGCTATCTGACCAATGGAGGAAAATGTTAGATAATAATGCAGAATATTTTGATGTGAATCAAAGTGTTATATTCTTATCTCTTAATTTCCTAATTACCTCTCTGAAACATGCCTTAAAAACTCATTACTACACCCAATATTTGATTCATTATTAATATTTTATTCATTAGAATGTTTTTTTGTAAAATGAATGATACTGATACTTAGAATAAAAGCAGTCTACAAATATGCAATTATTCAAAGTGATTATTTAAATTAGAAGGAATACAATTTATTATTAATTTTAACATAAGCTTTAAGGGGAAGTAAAAAAAACTTATATTTTGCAAGTCTAAAAATTTTTACGAAAAATTTACTTTAGAGTATAAACAGATAAAAGAAGATAACCTTTATTTAAAATTAAAACCTTTTAATTTTAAAAGTGTATGAAAATAAAAATGACCATGAAATATCCTTTTCAAAGGGCTTTATGAATTTCTCTTGAATGAAATAAATTACTTCAAATGAAATATAAATGAAGTTAAATAAAACTTCAAAAAAATATAATAAACTATCCAACGTTATTCTGAATTATCATTATGTCAGTGAAATTAAATTCACTTCTGGTAAAACTTTCTGATGTCATTGTTTTAAATTTATTAACGAATTATTTTTTATTTAATTACACTGAGAAGCAATCAAAGCAAAACTTTTAATAGTACTAATTATCGTAAGTCTTAAGCGGAATTATATGTTTTATAGAACTTTATTTCATAGTTATTTTTTTCTCTATATTTTTAAACTCTTAAAATGATTATTTCATACATTTACTGAACAATTTAGATTAGTAGCAATAATTCTAAGTCCCGATAAATATTGTTAAAAGTTCAATGAAATTCTGTTAGCAATTTAAAAAAAATTACTTTATATAAAAAGTTTAAAGACTCATTTTTTTTCGAATATTGAATACTTTTTAGGATTCATGGAAGCTTCAAAGCGAATTTAAAGATGCAAATGTTCATTCATTAGCTTGGTTCATAGAAACTAATAGCAAAGTTTAAATTTCAGGGACTAACGATATTTTAAAGTTAAAACTATTGCCAATACATGTAAATATACGCTGATATATATACATATACATATATATATGTGTGTGTATCGGTGTATATATATTAATATATATATATATATATATATATATATATATATATATATATATATATATATTAATATATACACAGTCCAGTCACATTAATGTGACCATCTGTCAAAAACCAGAATAACCACCTTTCGCAGAGTGGACTGTTGCGAGACGTGCAGGAAGAGAGTCACTTAGGTCCCTGAAGGTGTTCTCTGGGATGTTGAGCCATGCCGACTCTAATGCCGTGGCCAGCTGCGCTAGATTACGCGGTTGAGGATCCATGGCGCGAACAACTCGATCGAGATGGTCCCACATATGCTCGATTGGGCTTAAGTCAGGTGAGTTTGCTGGCCAGGGAGGACGGTAAACTCATCCTGGTGCTCTTCGAACCACACACGTACACTGGCAGCTGTATGACACCTCGCATTGTCATGCTGGAAGATGCCAGCATCCTGAGAAAAAACAATGCGCATGTAAGGGTGGACATGGTCCGCAAGGATAGATGCGTACTTGTATTGATCCATCGTGGCTTCCACAATGATCAGTGAACCCAGAAAATGCCAGGAAAACATTCCCAAGACCATAATGCTCCCGCCTCCAGCTTGGACCGTTCCCGCAATGGTTGTAGGGTGGTTCCTTTCAGAGGTTTCACGCCTTATACGCCAACGTCCATCTGTCCAATGGAGCATAAAACGCGATTTATCTGAAAACGCAACCAGTCACCACTCAGTGGACGTCCAGCTGCTGTACTGGCGTGCAAATTCTAGCCTTCGCCGTCGATGAACAGCAGTCAGCATAGGTACACGAACCAGGCGTCTGCTTCGGAGGCCCAGACGCAGCACTGTTCGCTGAATAGTAGTTTGGGAGACACTTTTGATAGCCCCTTGGTTCATTTTGCTGGTCAGTTGCTCAACGGTAGCCCGTCTATCTGCCCGAACGCATCTCCGCAACCGTCGTTCGCCTCTGTCATCTATGGCCCGTGGTGCACCACATTTGCACGTCGCTGATTTTGGAGAGTCCCATTTTGCCATGCACGGTACACTTTTACCACGGCGGCACGCGAACAGTTCACAAACTCAGCCGTTTCGGAAATGCTTCCACCCTTGGCCCGAAAGCCAAAGATCATGCCCTTTTGGACGTCGGATAAATCGTTTCGTTTCTATATTACGCCAACGATTGAAATGTTTTCCGAAGCCCTCACACAACCTTTATATACGCTCAACTGCACTGTGCTGCCACCTGCCTTCTGTGATTGGTTATTTAACTCTGACGTGGAAAGTACGTGGTGGTCACATTAATGTGACTGGACTGTGTATATATATATATATATATTAATATATATATATATATATATATATATATATATATATATATATATATATATATATATATATATATATATATATTTATATATATCCAAGCATTTTTTATTGTTTCATTTAAAAAGAGCATTTGTGGTTTACATAATATAATCAATATTACGAATAAAAATAATATAAATAGTTTACTAATAAATGTATAAATATTTCTAAATCTTAAGCATTATTAATTAAGTTTGCTTAGAATTAACGGAAATTAATTGTTAGCGTGTAGTTTAGTAACAAAAGTATAAATTATATATGTAGGGGTTATTTAGTATAACGAAAAACTCAATTCAAAAATAAGTGTTATACATGTAATGCTAAGTGGGAACACCTTTGGTAACTAAAACCAATTGAATCATCCTTGGAATGAACATATGTAAATTTGTTTAGGCGATAAATATATACTGAATCATTTTTCATGCAGAAATAGCGTCACCTCCTGAAGGGCACAAGAAGAGGATAACGGGATCTCACTTTTTTCAAAATAAACCAAAGGGGCACAATGATGTTTAGGTTTGTTGATTGGGCAGTTCAAAAAAGATGTGCAACGGAATCTTCATGTTACCGAAAACACGATCGGACAATTTGGTGTATCGGGGAATTATCAACTTGATAAGTGAAATCGCCTGCGGAAATGATGTCTGCATTGTAGATAGCAGTTGGATAGCCAAAAGAATGACATAGTCTCGGCTAATGAGCATATATATGTAAGGAGAGAAGGATTTCAAACCAAACCGCTAACCATTACGGAACGAATCCCATGCTTCACTCCAGGAAATAGATAGTCTGGGTTGTAGTTTTCTGTGGATTTCCGTCATAAGTTCATTCCATGGTAAGAAGTATGGAAAAACTGTGGGTTCATGGTAAAACAAGACATATTTCCACCAACTTCTATGGTTCTTGTGTCACAGTGCTTGCCGTTTTCAATTTATATTTATTGCAAGGGTCAGCTCTATATACTTTGTATACGCATTTTTTTTTCAAATTATATGGGTCGATAATCGTTTCTCAAAAAGTTCTTTCAGCTCAGCAATCATTTTTGCCGTAGTCTTCTTTCTGATGCTCACGATCCTTAAAATCCACCCGTCTCTCTCATTGACTTTGGTTTTCCACCCACAATTCTGTGTGGCATATTTTATTTTACCATATTCTTTATATGCTGTCATGATCTTCGGCACGGTGTTGTTTAATACACAAAAAAGCTGTGTTACTGTGGTTACCGATACACCGAAAATACAAGTATAAAAAGTGGTGGCAATGTATTTAATTTTGTCCTTTCCTATTACAAATAGAAATTCCTGTTTTCGGGCAGATTTTCTAATATTTTGTACAGCCCTTGACAAATGTATAAAATATATTAATACTGATAGTTTCATACATGGAAATTCAAACTAGAAATAGGATTGAATAAAGCAAATACATTCTTGGTAAACTATGGATTTCTGAAATTTAAAATGACTAATATGAAAATAAAAGTTAAAAATATAAATTTAATGCGTTGTGCTCAAAAATACGAAGTAAGATAAAGAAAAATTGAGAAATTTGAATATCTTTATTTTAGTATTTTTATTTGAAGCATGCAAAATAAAGACATAATAGAAGAAGCATATGTAGATTTATATATTACATATATGGCATGTTTTCATAAAAAGTTTTAATGAAATTTGAATATTTTAAACTTTAAGCTGTGTGTAAATATTTTATAATGATGAATGATTTTCTATTTATTCGGAAACGTAACATAATTCTCTCTTGTAAATAGAAAATTAAAAGACTTTAGTAAATTGACGAATAAAACAAGTCTCCTTTTAAAATAAAATTATTTCGAAATGTATAATTGAATTCAAAAAATTTAAAGGAAATATATAATATTAGGACGTCACAAAAATTCTGACACGAAGAATAATAGGAATACTCTGCCGACATGTTGAGTAGTGATTTGACAATCACTGTGATGATGTGTCATAATATTCTCGAATAAATTTAGAAATTCACCAATATTTGCTAGGATTTTAATTATTAGAGACATGAAAAATCACTCTTTTTTCTCTTTAATCTTCTATTTTCTGGTATTATAGCATCATGTGTAACTTTCAGTTAGAATTAAAATTTTGCTAAGTCTAACATGTTTATTCTCACTTTTGACAACAAATGCATATAATCCTCACACTTTCCGATTAAAGAAATATGATTGCAAAATAATTCCAAAATAATAGATTGGTTACTTTAACTAGTTGATCATAACAAACACCAAAAATTTAAAATAAATAAATACATTATTTTGTTACATTTCTTCCCACATAAAATACACCTGTGACTAGAACCCTGATTTTGCAGGCTTAATACTGAAGCTCCATCTTTTTATTTAATTTGTTAGATCATCTGAAAAAGATATTTTAATCCTAAAAGAATTAACCGTTCTAATATCTACCTCCTTCATATTAAATGTCAGAAACAATGAACGATTAAAATGTCTCGTGCATCAAAGTTTTACTATAAAATATTTTCTAGATTGTCAGAAAAAATTTTCATATATATCATTCCATTATTACAACACTGAATCGCAATATTTTAAATGAATAACAAAGATAAATTAAAATTTTAATCTCCAGTACCCATTATAAACATAAAAATATATTAATCAATCCTCAACAAATGCATACAATCAATACTATTTTCATATCGAAAATTAATTTAAAACTCTTCAAGATTTTCATGGTAACATTTATGTTAAAAGAACTTAAAGATGAATATAATACCCCATTTTGGCAGATAAAAGTAATCTTCTCGTTTTCTTTCGTTTAAAACATGACAGTCTAATGATTAGGATGTCTTAAGCAAATGAATACAAGAAGGCGATTTTTATTATTTCTTGTGTACTATTTCTAAGAGAATTCTTTTGATATTCAGGATACAATTTTTATTCATATGAAATTAATTTATTCTTTAAACTATAAAATTCTTAATTCTATAAGCAAACAAAATCGATAATGTTAAGATTTTTTCTCGTTTATTACGTATAAATAATAAAGTTACTTTATTTCCTATATATATTTTGAATTGTATCAACCAACATTATTTTATCTAACGTTACAAACATATACCCAATCATATTGAAAGAACTATTTTTTTATATCATCTTTGTAAAAATTACTGATTCAACTTTGTGTTAATTTTTAAGATCTAAAAAATATTACTTCACATTTAGTACTTAACCTTACAGTTTCTCATTCATAGTACCCATTTTTAGTGAAATATCAAAGGAAACAACAAAAAAGGCTTTCCTACAAAATTTTTAAGAAATATTTAAAGACAATATGAAGTGTCACAAACTCATTTGACGTTGTTTATCATTACATTTGTAATCGCACCTGGAAAATTGACGTAATGTACAATTCCACGCATGTAAAATTCAAGGGTTTGAAGCAAAAATTAGAAAACCTGTATACAGAATAAATACAGGGTATTCATTAGAGGCCTATCTCAAACTTTTAACTTTGAAATGTAGATAATTATATCTTAAAAAGTGTGTAAAAACTACAACTAAAATAATAGAAAATTATACTGTATTTTTAACATTTTCTTTTAGATTTCGCGATAATACAATTAATCTCAGAATCATATTAGACATCATTTCATTTTGTAGAGCACATCACTTTCCTACGAATCGAAACATTTATAACAATTTTTGTTGGAGTTCCAAAGGCAAGGGCTTGGCACATTCTTTTTAAGTCAACTTGTTTGAACTTATTTACGTCATTTTTTTCCAATAATATTGTTTATTATTGATGAGTTTTTTTATACATTGATTTTATAAAGATTCTTTCTTCGAAGTTTGTTCTGAATGGCAGTTTTAGATTATTTCAAAGAGAACATTTAAATAAGTAGCAAATAAGAATTCAAACAAATATTTCAAGATACAATGCATTTTCAATTGTGTTTTTCTAAATTAATGACCTAAGATAAGATTTATTCTTTTATGATGAAATCTATTTAATTTTCTGTACATCCTAAAAACAAGGTGTTAAACTAAAACAGTATCTTGAAACGTTGCTTATTGTCAATAATTTATCAGATCTTTACAGAAGAAAGTTAAAAAATTATCCTATTTTAATTTATTTTTTAAAAAAGAAATTTTTCATAAAATAATTAAGTTAATCACAAACATAAAACTTATTAAGAATCTGTCTAACTGATAATGAAAGTGATAGAGATATATTTTACAAAATTTCATTTAACTAAATATGTTTTTAAGAGAACTACGTAAAGCTAATTATATTATCTAAATAAAATCCTATCTTAAATTTACCATTTCAGTTTATAACGATTTCAATAATTTCCCGTTTTATTTGATAATTCAATTTATCATAATATATTATTTTTATTTATAGTCTTCAAATTGAGCTTAATATTTATATCACATTTGATTAGTATAATGAATATTGTTTTATGTTTAACTACATTAATAATACATAATACGTAATTTGTAAGCCATCAAATATGATACAGGCTCTATACCAGGAGTTAGTTTGCTGTACTATGATTGCTTTCAATGGCTATTCTATGCAGTTCTGTAGCTACCCAGTAATGTCTTTTCATGTTACTTCAGTGATCTCCAGAGCCTCAATAGCTTCACGCCGCTTCTCGTTAAGATCAGCAAAGTGAAGCATCTTTTCTCGCTGACAGTGATGGGAAGTGTGATCACATTCTCCCTCATTGATTTGCTGGAGCTTCGTGGGTTGAGGGCGTGTCTAAGTTAATCTGTGGCGTCCAATGTCTTTCCAATAGTGTGGCGTGGATGTAGAATAGAGAGTGCCAGCTCAGCTATGACCTCGTCACCCGAGGTTCAAAAACCGATCATGGATCAAAATTACGAGACGCTTGGTGATGGGGGAGTATTCCAAAACCCGTTAACCTCAACGTACAGTCAGGAGTATAGCTATGTATGTATCTGTAAGGTTACTCGAGTAGAAAGAGTAGTTTGAAGTGGATTTACAAATACGGACGACAAGTGATGGATTTTGTTGATATATGTTGATTTTTTTAACAGATATATGTTGTTGTTTGGAATTCCAGCATTCTTCTCGTATTATTTAGGGAATACTCTCCATAAATAATAAATTTTACTAAAGTAACATAAAGAACGAAACTCCTAAACACATATTTTTTTTACAATCTACAAGCAAAAGCATCCTTTTCTCATCTATTAACAGTGGTTGAGAAAGAACCCAGAAATTTCAGCTTTAAAGAAAGTAATCTTATCATTTACAGGAATTTTACAGTGGATTCCAAACCACTACTACATGTTTGCACTAAATGCTATTAGTGAAATAATGTTCAATGCTTTATGATGAGTTTGCTAAATTTTCATTCAATTCTTTTTTGTTAAAACCGTATGAGACCCATCAATATCTCAAATATAATAATTTAGGCAATTTTTGTAATATTGGACTCAAATTTTTATATTAAAATTATAAGCTTACACAAAAGCAACTTTTAGTAATATAGTATTGCAGAACTTAAGTTTGTATAAAATGTTCATTCCTTTTAATCTTGTATAGCAATGGGATCTCCATTAAGCAAAACTCATTATTATATATTTATAACACTACATATAAATATAATGATAGTAATTATAACATACTTACAATATATATATATATATATATATATATATATATATATATATATATATATATATATATATATAAATAACATTCATTTAAATTCAGATTCAGTACACATTTTTGCTACTTCTTCAATAAGATTTCATTTAAAAGCCACTTCTTCTCGGGTTTTTTTTTTTTTTCATTGTCAAAAGGAGAGAATTCACCATCGCAACAACACAATTTCTCTACTTTACCATATTCACTCAAAGTCAATAGACTCTACCTGTGTCAAACTCACGTCAATTAGAAGATTTGTGAAAGCGGCTTAGAGGTCAAAGCAACGTCTAGCAAGTTCACATAACAGGAAAATATAATAGCTGTGTAAACTGTCCTGAAGGCACAATTTTTATTATTTTTAATGTGCATCCTACATAAGTAGTGGGAGAATGCCATTATGGATTGTAGGTGGTAATGAACTTTTATTTGAAGAAAAGTGGACTTAACTTTTTTCCTGCTGACAAAATAAAAATAAAACTGCCAACCTGCTTAAAATTATTACAGGTCGTGTTATTCCTGTCGGCAGGGTTTCGATTCTGTAACTAGTTCCAAAGATTCAACAATGCGTACCGAACAAAGAGCTCTCGTTTTTGGACCATCGTATTTCAGAGAAATGTGATGATGAAGACAGATTTGCCATTTTCAGTGCACGTTTAAAGAATGGTACCTGCTGTTAAAAGTAATTATATCCTATGTAAGGAGCTGAGCATTTCATTTATAAAAAACTAAATCAATTTCAAGTGATTCCTTCTTAACATAAAGCAAGTAACTAGAATGTGAACTCTCATTTAATATAAATGAAATATATATATATATAGGAAATATATATATATAATGAAATATATATATATATATATATATATATATATATATATATATATATATATATATATATATATATATATATATATATATATATATATATATATATATATATATATATATATATATATATATATATGTATATATATATATATATATCTTTAACTCTCCCAGCTTTATTGCTTGAAGCATTCTGTTTGGAGATCGAACATGATTGTTTCGCTAGATATCCGCTCCACATTCGTGTTTACTATATCCCTTTTGTATATCTCAAAAATTTTGAGATTAAAAGATTTTTTCTCTAAAATATATTTTTTGCTATAGAATGAAAACTTATACAGACAAAACTAAATGGCCTGGAGTTGATACAGAGGACATACAACAGTTAAATTTCTTTTAGTTTTTCGATGTATTCATAAATTAATCTTCCATCTTCTAATTTTGATGCATATACTCTTAATAATAGTATCAATATCAATACCCATTTTGTCATGTTTTATAAATAAACAAATTTTAAAAATAATTTTACACATTATTTAATGAGTAAACATAACTAAATCTAAATGGCATTTTAAAAATACATTATTAACCTCTTTTAATAATATTTTTCTATATTAATTTTATGGCATTTTCAATACATTTTAGCATATAAATTATGTCTATTTAAAAGTTTTTAAAATACTATATCTAATATAGAACTTTTACTGTAAATAATTTGTCAGTATATAGAATTAAATTGTCATCAATTAGATCAGCTAGTAAATAATGTATTTGAACACATTTCGCAAAATTTGGCAATTGTACAATCCGTGGAATAGGATATTTCGATTTCTTGAAAAAGTAGTTCTAAATGTATCTTTAAGAGAATGAAGCAGCAAATATCGCGCTGTAAATGATGATGAATAAAGGCTAAATAAGAAAATAGATATTAATTTTATTGACAATGCATCATAGTATTTATTATTAATTATCAATAAAGTTAAATATAATGAAAATATCACTTGGAGATGGCGCTCAAAACTTATTATTTTATTACGTATTTATTTAACTATTGAAATCAAAATGTGTTCCCCTGCATTGTCTCAAAACTTTTGTTTCGACCAACAGACCAAATACACCATCTGCTGTCAATTTATGATAACCTACATTTTTGATTCGGCGATCACTGAGAATTATTCAATCGTCTTAATTTCTCTCTTCCATTAACTTTGCTACAATAATTTCATTCAAATGGTCTTTTTTGAACAAAGATAAACAGTCATCGAATTCTAGAGATATGGAAGCTTCAAAAAAATTCTTAGTTTGATGTACAGAAGAACATTCATAAATGAGCTAATTTGCAAAAAGAGAAAAAAATATGAAATATATAATTAATAAAATTAATTATAAAATTACCATAAAATTACAATTTATGAAATAAAATTGCATTCGATAAATATTTTTAGAGTGCCTGAAAAACATTTCTTATGATATACTTGACAAAAATTTCATTTTTGCTCATTATTTAAAATGAAACATTTTCCTATTAGAAATTTCTGTTAGAATTTTCTATATATATTCAATTAGAAATAAAATTATCTTAATTTAAAGAAACTGGAAGCTCAGTTCTGAAAACCGAAAGTAATATAGAAGTTTACTGTTAGTTTTTAATTTCGGTTTTAATTCATTTCTATTCAATGAAAAGGGATTATTTGTAATTTAAAGTTATCATTATATGGCATTGAAAAATTTCTTGCAAAAGTTTTTTTATTTTTATTTAAACTTTTCGAAATAGAAAATCTAACACAAGAAACTAAACATACCAATCTTAATACTTTAATCTTAAGCCTTTTACTTAGTCGTGATTATGATATTTTCTCTGAATTTTCTTGTTATATTCTCTGGGTTTTGTTATTGTTGCTGTTTGTGGACTAGTTAATTTTCCTGTGCTATTTTTTATTTAAAATATAGGGTATTTACTGAAAAGAGAAAAGTAAAAGGAGGAGATACCGTATAATTCTTGTGGTGTATTTTTGAATTCTTGGCGATTAAAATATGAAAAGACAGTTTTACGACAATTGTTTTTCTTTTAGGAAAAAGAAAATCCTATCTCATGAAAGTAAAGATAACATACATAAATAAATCATATGAATTTCAGACTGTGTTATAATTATTAAAAGTAAAAATAATTTCACAAAATAAAACTATTTTTCTTCTTACCTCAAAAGGAATTTTTGCAATATATTTCTAGCAAAGCATGATAACTAAAAATATTATTGCTTAATCTATTTTAATTCGGGTGTGCATATTTTCACCGAAGTGCTAGGGAATATACTGCTCATATTGATGCAGCCATATTTACGCATTTTAGAAAGAATCTTTCCTAAAATATATTGAGTTTTTTCACATTTTCAGTGAACAAGTTACAAAAATAGACATTCCATTACCATATATCAAAACTTGGTACTTAACGTATTTTCCCGTTCACCGTATCTGCAAAAAAATTTATGCTGTTCAATAATTCGATTTGGCACGATATAAATTTCAAATAGAGTTCTTATTTATTTATTACAATGAAGATATAAGTAAACTATTCTAATTTTTCCTTCACATTTAAAAAAAATTATTAAAATTTGCAAAATGAGATGACATTTTTTATGGCAAAAAATGATCGAAGGAGTAATACGTAAGTGACCAACACTTTAACTATTTCATAGTCTATTTCCTTAAATGATTTGTTTTTGTTAGTATAACATTTACATAAATAGAAAACACTAAAAATTTATTTGTGATACTATGCGTGAATAATGTATTTTTGCATTTTTTGCATAAAATTACCAAAAATGAGGATAAAAAGTTAATATAAAATGTAATTGCATTCTTTTAGTTTTGTTTTAACCTATAATACAATGTTTAAAAAATACAAAAACATTTTTAATTTAGTTTTGAAAATTTTTCCCTTTGAAAATATTTAAATATTTTAATCTTTTCACAAATATATATACACATGCTTGCAAGGATTAAGGTATCCGAGTACAGTCCCGGAGATCGAATTTGCTTTAAAATCTGATCGTCAATGTTACAGTTTATCACAGCAGTCAAACCTACCACCAATTTCATAATATAATCATTTCTTTCTTATTTCCAAAGAATTTTTAGTTGAATAAAGGAATAACCTACTCAGATTTTTAATCAAACTTTGATCATTAACCAAGATATCAAACCAGAAATCTTCAGACTGAAATGAGTCATTTTGAAAATATTTTAACTTCAATTAACTTATGATCCGGCAAGAAATTAACTAGGTTTTAAAGCAAGGATCGCCAAAGTGACCGACATCAACCCTTGTCTATGCAGCGTAATTTAGGAGACGATGAATGAAAACCAATGCCATTTAATAATAAATTTATTGACAGAGCAACGTAGTACATGCATTTGTTTCATTTAAGCTGTCATTTATAATTGCAATATTGCCAATAAAATTTTTAGATTAGACTTTATTTAATTAGTCATTCCAACATATATTCTAAGTAATTATTTCTATTGCTTAATATTTGTGCGTTTCTCGATGAGTTTCTCATTCCAAGGCTTATGAGAAATGATTCTTGCAGCACTATATGTCAAGCTGAAAGCTCATTTGCAATATGGAACGATTGAATTTAAAGTTGATCTTGAAAAAATGATACTTTTCCAATAATAAAAAAATTAAATAACTTTAAGGCAAATGTGTGTATATGTGTGTATATATATATGTGTGTATATATATATATATATATATGTGTGTGTATATATATGTGTGTGTGTGTGTGTGTGTGTGTGTGTGTGTGTGTGTGTGTGTGTGTGTGTGATATATATACGTATCCAAAACTTGCTAATGCAATATTTACCTTTTTAATTGCATTACCACGTTCATAAGTGACTGAATCCCTAGCTTCTATATGTTTGAATCAAGATTCAGTCATCTTAACTCAATTTTGACAAAGCAAAAAATTAATAAATAGAATGTGATGTTTCTATTTGATTTTAGACAAACACTAATGAATTTTAAGCGAAACATCATCAAACACACCCACTTTATTGATTTATGTAAACATTTTATTTCATTAAAATAAAATAAATCACTTAATAAACTTTTTATGGAGTAAATCGGTAAGAGAATTATAAAACTGTTGGGGTCGAAGACCCCAACAGTTTTATAATTCTCTTACCCTCGTTTCTCTTACTCTTGTTCTATTCTTTCGTTCCCTCTATCGCTATCAAGTGCACTCAATATCTTTCAGTGAATATGTGTTATAATTTTCCTAATTTTGTTTGATTTCCTATAATGTGTTATAATTAAATATTGATTTAACAAAGTTTGGTTTAAAATTACACCTCGTATTCGACCTTTATTTTGACTCATTCATGCAAGAATACATTTTTTAAAATTGTAAAGTTTATTTCAGATTATTTTTCAGGAATTGCATTGCATAGATAATAATTAATCTGCAATGAAATGTGGGAAAAATTTAGTTTGTATTCGTTCAAAACGTGTAAAAATCTTCAAAACATATCTCTATTTTTTATCTTCTCTTTATCGTTCAATAACTTAGGATAAGATATTTTTTCGATCTTATAAAATAAAAATTTAAATATTTTTGTCACATTTAACAAAATATATTTATATTACGCTTAAGTGATCTCATCCAGATAAATTATTAGAACTATTAAAAATTCAAAAGCACAAAAATAGAGCTAAATTATGGTGAAAATAATTTTTTACCTTTGCTTTTCAATAGATTTGAGTTTAAGCTTTGTTTAACGGTAAATACGTGTTTTGCGTTTCTTACAAATTCGTAGAATGATTTACAAAACATTCTTTGCTTTTGTAGCCGTTCTTAATTCTTTACAAATGTCGCTTGTGGATATGTACAATACAAATGTAATAATACAGATAATTTTTCGAATAAACGGCCATCAACATACGCTTTGTTAAGCTCTGAAACAAATTATTAAAGCAATTCGGTATTATACTAACTCTTTCGACAGCACAACCTTAATGACTATTGAAGCAATTAGTTGAGGTTTTGGATTTTTACTTGTTATATATATTTACCTTTATGTAAACTAAGTGGTTAATTCAAATCTATATTTAAATAAAATATTTAGCTACAATTAAAATCGCCTACTAGTGGTCGAGTTCTCTTCATGCTCATGTTGCTCTATAAATGAGATAAATTACAAAAATCTAATAACACCAGCTGCACATTATAAGTGGGAAAATGATTGTTTATTCTTTTTCTGTTGATTTCGCTGTTCGAAATTTCAAGGTCTCGCTGGGAAAGGAGTTTTCAAGTTCCTTGTTACAATCAGAAATAATTATGGTGTGAAGTATATATATTTAGGATATCAGGAGGGTACCAAAATTGTGGAAACACCTGTCAGTAAAAGTGACTTTTATGAATGCCTTTCGTAAGTACTTAAAAATTTAAAATTTTTATAAATAGAAATTTATGTATTCAAGTAGTGTGTGGTATTTTAATTAACTTCTGTAAGTCTTGGATTTTTTTCAAAAGTCTAAAATGTTAGACCTCTCAGATCTTCAAAGAGACAAAATTGTTGTAGCCCGTTATTAACTGGAGCAAGTGCGACCGAAACATTCCCCTTTTTATTCATTTACAGAGTACTATGTCTAAAGACATGACAGTACACATACAGCTAGTGTTGTAAGGATGGGAAAAAACCCGGTTTATTTCCGGGAATAAACCGGGTTTTTTCCCATGGGAATTTTCAAAATTCCCGGAATTTTGAAAATTCCCAAATTTTAAAAATTGTGTAAAAATTTGAATTTTCTTAAAAATTTATAAGTTTTTAATCACATAATATATTTAAAAAGATATATTTTAATGATTTTTACTTTCATTTATGGCAATAGAAATTTCTCAAAACATATTTGGAAAAAGATGACAGCCATTTGTAAAGATTGGAGAGGTTTCAAGTCGTGTTCATTGTAATTGTTACTCGTAATGTTTACTATTTGAATGTGTATTTATTAAATTTTTTGAACAGAGAAATCGTTTAGATATGCTGTCTTTCACATACATATTCCTCGAAAAATATTATTCTACTATTATTTGTAAACTTAATGTTAAATTAAACGCAGTAGATTAGATTGATTACTGATTTTGAAATTGCATACGAAAATTTTTTATAACATCAATCGTTAGTGTATATAGATATTCATTTTGTTTTTCATTAGATATCTGGAGTTATTTTTGATCAATTTAGATATAAGTAATAGCCTGGATGTACATCTATAGTATGAAACATTCAGAAAGTAATTTTTAACTATTGTGGTTTTATTTTCGGTGGTTAAATCAGATGTTTAAATATCTGCTTATCTCGAATCAAATATTATACGTATTGTATACAAAAAGACAATCATTTTCTCTTGCCATCAAAAGTAATGATGTGAACTATACTGATAATTTTATTTGGCACTTTTAACATGCAAGACATTTTTTTCTTTTGCAAGTTTTTTATACATAGATATACTTCATAAATGCTTGTATAATTGCTATAGGATTCATTACATAGTGTTGTGTATATACTTTCTAGAGAATACTAATGCAAAAACCTTCGTAACAAAACAGATTGTTCATATATTATAATAAATACTGATTCTTATTAATATTAGTAGAACATTTTCCCAATTTTTAACTGTTATATTTATTAAAGTTTACAAACTTGGTGTTTGAGATTTGGAAAATATCTGAACTTTAATACTGTCTTATAAAAAATGTCTGTGTTTAAAATTGCTAATTATTTGCTAGTAATAAAGAAGCAGGAAAATGCTCTTGATATAATTCCTCATTAAAATGAAGCTATTTATTATTGGAAATCTTGGCGAGAAATTAAATAGAATAACTAGATATAAATAAGCATGTTGGATTGATTTACTAGTTAATTTAGTTGATTATTAATGATATAACAAATCAGTAATTTTGTTGGGTTACGTGACAAGAATATTAAATTTCATTCATTATTATGGACCTTTTAAAATTTGAATATGCATGTTCCAATAATTTTAGATTTGTTGAGATTTATGTCATAATTTTGCTTTTACTGAAAGTTATAAGTTAAATAGTGGCTGTTGATGCTAATTGATTAATTTGAAGTTACTTAAAATTTTGATGAAGATTTTCTCATAATAAATTTTTGTAAATTGGTCCAGTTTGTGTCGATATTATAAATTTCTTTATCAGTATTACAACCTTTAAATCCTGTTTATCCTAGCTAGCAGAACCTGTCTCCTATTAGCATTTGCCATTTCCTCTTTTTCAACAACTTGAGGTATCTATTTTCCATCTTTTAGGTAGTATTGTTTAAATTTTAACTTGCTTGGATAGTATTTATAATCGTATATAAATTATTCCAAGTTTCCTGGATGTAGCTTTTGTGTTTGTTACATTATAGTTTCAAATGAACTAGATAATAAACAAAACTTTTGGTTTTCACCATAATTTTTGCCAATTTCATTTTGATTAATTTATGTGAGCTGAAAAATGCTTCTAAAAGTTCTGCTTCGTTAAAGGATTATGTCATATATATATATATATATATATATATATATATATATATATATATATATATATATATATATATATATATATATATATATATGCAGATTACATAATTTCATAATTTTAAATGTGTATACACACATAACATAATCAAGGCTACTACATAATAACTAATACCTCGCTACAAAGATTTTCACTTTTCAGCATTACAAGGGCTTAATTTTTTACAGATTTATATCGTTGGGCATCAAGTTAGTTTTCCATCATGAAAGAAGTAGTATAAACATTGAAAAACTAATATTTATAAACTATTATTTATGATATTTAGTGTCATTTGCTTGTTTTAATATAGTATTACTGTTACAGTATAATAGGTAGCTTCAATTTTATACATTATTTATTACAACATTTTTTGTTATATCCACTTCAGTTGTGATGTTGAACAACTATATTCATAAAAATCAATCAGTATTTATTAAGCAATATTTTTATATTTGTAAATATTAGATATTTTCTACCATAGAAACAATATCTATTTTTATTTCACAAGGTAACAGGTAAAAACATTTAGATGGGATTTTTTACTGTGCAGATTTCTAAATGCATCTGTACAATTTTAAAATCCTTTCTGAACAAATTGTTTATGGTTACTTCAAGTTTTTGAATTGGAAATATACAATTCACAAAATTACAGATTTGTCAATTGTCCTAAAATTTTTGTATTACATACAAATTTTAATCTTGTGTGTAAAAATTCAAGCTGAACTAACTCTTAAAATATATAAATTTTCAAGTTTTTACAACAAGATTATAGAAAAATAATATACCTATTTTCTTATATCAAACTGGCATTAATATTTTTAGAGCTAGTATTTAAACCAAAAATCTTCTTTTGAAAAGAATAACACATTTCAGCCTTTTTATGAAAAGCAAGATGCATTGAATTAAAAAATAATTTAAATTTTTTTACAAGATTGCGTGAGTGTAAAATGTTAAAAAAGCAACACTTTTTTTCAGAATTCGTTTGCTTGACTCTCGTAAATTCTTTTCATAATATCATAAAGTTATTTCCATTTCTAGTGCTAAAGTCTAAAAAATAAAAATATTTTCAATGACAGATTATCAATAATTTTTTTAATTCACTCACATTTTCTGTTTTATCATTTGGAATTGATGAACAATAGTTTAAAGAGATTTTGATTCTACCTGTTTTGAAATCATTTTTAATGTAAAAAATTTTCAAAAACTCAATGAATAATTCAACTGTAGATATATTGTAATTGTGTAAATTAATGTATCAGATCCTTGCAAAAGAAATAAAAATAGTTTTATTTAAAGTCTGCATTATATATATTGTACTTAAAAATTGTTATTTAATCTTAAAATATAAAAAGAAAATTATTTTAAATATTTTAATTATAATAAAAGAAAAAGTATTTTTATTCATGATTACATTTGTGGATAAAAAATTTTTTATATAAATTTTTTTACACATATTTTGTCACATTAATTTCTACAAGATATGATTTAAATGATGATTCGCTGGAAGAGCTCTTTTTTGTTCACAACTTACACATGTCGTCTCACCACATACTTTCATTTACATATTAATTAAATTTGTGCACCATTTACCCATATTCAGTTGAGAAGAATACATGAAACGGTATCGTTTTATATCACTGATAAATTAAAAATTTGTCAATTAGAAGTCAAAACAAAAAAGAAAGCAATTTGCTTGGCATTATTTATTTTTCAATCAATTTTCAATTTATTACAAAAACTAGAAAAATCAAGTACTTCCTTACTTTTTTCAAATAATTTGTTTTTAAGAAAAATACATTAAAATTAAAGTGAAATTATTTTTTTAAAAAATAAAGTAATTTCGAATATATAAGAAACAAATATATATAAAGAATGATCGCAAAAAATAATAAATCTCTTACAACCTAAAAGAACTGAAAATGGAAAAATAGATATGAAGAAAAGAATCACTATTTGTTACAATGAAACAATATTTTTGATCAAATAATAATTTTCAGTTTATTTTCATAATTTCATTAAATATGTATTTGTGAGAAACATTGGCTTCCCAACAATCTAAGCGACAGATCTCGCAATGCACCGATATAAAAATATCCCCTAGGGATGAAATTTTTCAATACTATATTTTTTACAATTTTAATATTCATATTTTATGCTTTTCACTGCTTTTATGAATGCTTATTGTAGAAAATAAAATTTCACTTTGTTTAAAATTTATTTAGATATCAAACTTTACTTCACTTTGCTTCATATGTATGCGAATAAAGAATCCCTAAACGAAACATGATTGGCTGAGTTTATTTCCTCAAAATTCCCAATATTCCCCAAAATTCCCGGTTTTTTCCCAAAATTCCCGAGTTAATTCCCAAGTTTCAAAATTCCCGGGAATTTTACATCTCTACATACAGCACGACAACAAAGTAAAATAGTGGACGGAAAGAGAAGCTCAGTGAAACAGACCGACGGGTATCGAACATATGATATTATCTGAAAGGTCAAAAACTGCAGCAAAAGTAGCCACGGAATTCAGTCAGCGCTTAGATTATCCAGTATCAGTCTTATAGTTAGAAGGTACCTTCATAAATAGAAAATCTGCGGCAGAGCAGTGATTCCGAAGCCACTTGTATCATAGGTGCTAAATGTCGTCTACGATGGTGTCACACTGATAAGATCTGGTCGATTGATTAGTGGAAGAACGTAATATGGTCTAACGAATCGTCTTTCACACTTTATTCTACAATAAGACGAGTGTATGTTTAGAGAGCTCCTGGACAAGTTATCATCTCTACCTGTATCAAGAGATCGTGATTTCTTCCTTCCATCTGTCAAGCATGGAGGTGGATCTGTCATGATGTGTCATAGTTTTGTGCTACATCTATCGAAACCCTGAAGGTAAGGATCAGTGAGAAGATGTATAAAGAAATTTATAGTTGACCAGGTGCATCCTATTATGCAAACTTGCGTCCTGCAAGAGATCTAATTTTCCAAGATGATAATGCACTTATCCATTCAGTGGGATCTGACCAATAATAGTTTGCTGAACACTGAGTTGAAATTAAATATCTATCTTGCCCGGACAGTCACACACATTCATCCAATTTTGATGTAATTGAACAGTTAATGTAGGTTTTAAAGAGTTCAATTTGTGGAATTGATATTCTCTTCCAGAATATTCCCATTATTTTCATGAAAAATGATACAGTTTTCCTCTAAACACTATTCAACACTTGCATAAATAGATTCCTAGTCGAATCCAAGCTGTATTACATGGCAAAAGGCTCAACACCTTACTAATAAGGGCTTTCTTATAAATTTAAAACTACTTTGATGATAACTACTTGCAGTATATTTACATACATTTCTTCAAGAAATGGTTTTAAGAAGAATATGGTCTGACACAGATAATGATATCTTCATTTGATAAGAATCCAAAATTATCAGCTGTTAGTATACATCTAATGTCAAATGTAAGAAACTAGAAATACAAAATTCAAAATAATAAAATGGACAAAAGTAAAGAAGTGTTGAAAGAAGAAGATGATACTGATGTCCCTTATATCTTGAGTTGAGAATACGAATATTATTGTTAGTAAAGCTATTATTTAATGTTATATATTAATAAAGCTATCATTTGTTAATAAAGCTTTGATTTGATTAAAAATAAATCAAGAATATTTACTAATACGAAACTGTATAAAATTTTGTTAGGAAATGCTTCATTACCAGCATAAAGAAAACACGATTTCTTGTATGCAATTAATATGAATGAATGATGCATCTTATAAATACAAAGTAATTAGATCATACCCATAGTGATACAATTAATTTATTTTTCATCTCAATTCTTGTCATCATAAGCTATAAGCTCACACGGATTGTTTTAGTAGCATTTGAAACAAAAGAGAAGAGAATATATATGGAGTTGTTTGATTGAAAAAGACAATGAGCGTGCTGTGACAAATCTGGTATTATTTTTTCCGGCCGTGACAAACAATGCTGACTGTTATCCTCTTGAATCCAGATTGTCTCATTAAAATCCATTTGTTGTTGTCACGAAGAGTCTGCTGCTTCACATCCTGAGCTTTAGGTTAATGAAACGGCGGTGTTGAGACTTGTAGAAAAGACCATATCTTCCTGTAGTAAAAGAAATGATCGGAGAACACAGGACCAATTCTTTATCGTTTCTGACTTCCGAGACTTGTAGAGACCAACACAATGCAATGGTGTGGGTCAGTCAATGCAATTAAAATCAATTATTATTGTTATTAGTTCGCTTGTTATGATACATTTCCACTCCAGCGAATAATTAGAATCATAAAATAAAGGAATCGGATATATTCTTTTATGTGGATATTCTTACATAAAAAATGCATATCGTTTTATTTCCCTTTTTTTAATCAGTATGTATAGAGATATTTTTTTAATGCGCGTTGCGAAAATTTTAAATAACATTTAAATATTTATTGTCAATAAACTTTGAATATTTAATTCAGCTCTCATTATTTTTATTACCGAACAATTAAAAATATAAATACATATATTTAAAATCACTTTTAGTAATAAAGAAAGAATAAATTATTATATTGAAAATGAATTATTATTATTTTTTATGCTATTCGAAAGAGCTGATTAAGTTCTGTTTAATCTAACCAGAGAAGATCGATATTTTTAGAAATTTGATATCATCAAAGTATTAAATTTGGAAAAAAAATAATTTAAAATTTATGCAATTTAGTTCATTTTAAATTTAGTAACATCTTCATTGATTTTAACACACATACTTTATTTAAAAGTTATTATTTTTTTCATTTTGATTTAATATTTAGAAAAATTAAGTTTAATTGAATTCAAATTGCGAGAAACAAATCTGTTACAAAACTAAAACGATGTTAGAAGATTTTATCCCCTCTCTTTTTACAAATATTAACAATAACGACATCTTCATTTAATATAGGAGGTTAAAAAGTTTATTATATTTCTTTTGTGATTTAATTACTCGTGTTCAAGCGCAATACTTCTTGGAAGTAAACCAATTTTGAACATTTGTTTTATTAGAAGTATATTTAATCGTTTTATGCTGAAAAAACAAAATGATTGTAGCTTTATAGGAAAACCCTAAAATTCACCTCAATATAGATAATAAAACAATATATGTAAAGAAAAAAGGTTTTTATCTCAATCTTACTTTCAGAATACGAAATTGTATAGAACTATAAATGTGCTGCATTAACTCTTAAATTGTAATAAGAAAAGTCAAAATAAGATGGTAAAATGTATGCAGTAGCTCGTTTGAATGGAAGCTTAAAACTTACACTCCGTAATAAAAAGAATATCTTATAGCTAACCATTTCTTCACTTCTCTCTTAAATTTTATAACAATAAATTTGCTTATGTGTTTTTATATATGTTTCAAAAATTAATTAGACATTAGAGGAAAGTATAGTTATTTTAGTTTTAGAATAACTACAAAGTATATTGTAAAAATGAAAAGAAAATAACAAAGTATTTCATCTTATCGTATGGGTCATCAGGTGTTGAATTTTAAGGATAATTCTATCATTATTTTTTTTTTTAACTGTTTTATAAATTCTTTCTTCACAACAATCCTCTACAAAAACAATCTTAAATAAAAAAATCTAAGAATAATAGATATCATTACAAATTTTGGAACACAATTTTTTGCATCGTTTGCATTGATGGAAGTAAGAAATGCACTGGGATAGAGCAAAAATAAATATCTAAAATATAATAAATATAACCTCAAATTCATCTTGTAATTTATAGCCAATTTTCAAGTCAATCATAATAGTTATGAATTCTTAGAATCTGTTTTCCTGTTACTTCAAAGCTAGCTGTTAAGAGTAACTCAAATTGCATATTCATATCTTTTAATGGTACGCTACTAACCCCAAGGGCTGCAGACCCATTTTCTTCAGCCTGAAAGAAAAGCGAATATTGAAGCAGATCGAATTCGATTTCGTCGTTCTAACCTAAAATTCATTTCGGAGACCGGCGCTTTGCTATCCAGTTAACTCCATTTAGGTCAAAACTGTTGCCTTTTTTATGAATCTGTCCTGCATTGCTGATGAGATAGTGTGATAGAAAAAATATAAAAAATATACAGTAAATCAAGCTTCCGACGAAGTTCAAGGTCACTTTTTGGAAGTCGTCCATCTTTTGCTGATGTTGTTTTTGCTTGATTTTTAATAGAGAAAACAGCATAAGTAAAAGGAGATTATGCATGGTTTTTGTTGAGTGTTATTTGTCACTAACCCACTAGCCTAGATGAAGAAGATCAGCACGCCAGTTTCTAAAGTGAGTGTCATAGCATTTCTTTGCCTTTGGCATGTAATGTTTCCCATGGATCAATTTGACCACATCTTTAGGGTAAAAAATCTCGAATATCTCTTAACCTTAATTATTAATTATGAAAGAGAAATTGATAAGCTTATATACATATCATTATATATACACACACCACACCCACATGTAGATACATAGAAAATAATCATTAATCTATAATCTTTTCATATTTTCAGATTTAAATAATTTAAGGAATCAACATCTAATAAAAAATGGAAACTTAAAATATATAAAAATAGGAAGTTAAAGTCTTGCTCATGCAGGTTTTATATTTTTGATATGGTATTAAAATATCAAAATGTTTAATACGTGTTCTAAGAAATTTGCAGTTCTTTGTATCAGATCTAATAATTTAATTTGTTTTATTTGTATTGTGAACATAGACAGCAAAACAATTTTCTCGATCTTTAAATAATTTTGTCGTTTTCATGCCTACTTATGATAATTCTATCTACACTTTTACAATTGTTTTACACTTTGCAACTAAGTTCTGTGCTGTGGAGAAAAATATTCGTCAAAATTTTTCATTTTAAAAAGGTGCACGGCATTATTCAAATAACTAAAATATGTTTGAATACTATGTTGGAATTTAATATTTTTATAAAACAGTTTCTATAATAAATGTTGCATTTTTAAATATGATTGAAACAGAATTAAAATTGATAAAAAAAGATGAATCAACGTAAATACTTCATTTAGATGAACTCAAAGTAACATCACCATAAACTACACTATCGCTTTCATGAGATATTTCATTACAATGTTTTATGTAAAAGGAGTGAAATGAAAATATTTCTGATTAATAAGTTACAGAAAAGAGCTGTTGGAAACTTAATTACGTTCAAGAATGTACTTCATTAAAATAAACTATAGGTTTAATGTTCATAATATATATTTTATGAAAAACATTGATACAATTTATAAAATTGAATAAAAAATAATAGCTTAAATTTTACATAAGCAACAATAATTACGGAAACTAAACATCATATGAAATATTTAATAACTGATTATTCATAGTCTAAATTAAAAACATTTCGCAAATTCTAGGCTAAATTAAGTCGAAGTCGGTCAATTATTATGTATATCTTTACATTTCATCTCTTTATCTTGAAATATTTCGGTATCTTTAAATTTTGATATAATGGAGGATATTTCCACTAATTTCTATATAATTCTTGCGCATTTTATAAACTCAAAAATATGTTTTCCTATTTTTATGGGAATGTACGTGCGGTAAAAGCGCCGTGCTGTTAAAAATTTAGCTTCTAAATAGATAAATGCGGTGGCCTACATTATAGAAATTATGGTACATCTAAAATTCATATTTATTTTTAATAATATTTTTTGGTATAATTCCCATGCTAATAACATTCTTAAATTGATATGATAAATTTTCATCTTAATTCTAAAATTTAATCTTATATAAAGTAGAAAAATATCATTTCTTTGTAGACTGTCATAATTTTATTTTCAGTTT
>CM075856.1:72542306-72594806 GCA_037975125.1 Latrodectus hesperus | reverse complement strand
AGGAAAAGAAAATCACGGTAGTTGATCAAACGCATCGCAGCAGACTTCAGATACTAGACTATCTATTGTGTGTATATATATACATATATATATATATATATATATATATATATATATATATATATATATATATATATATATATATATGTATGTGTGTGTGTGTGTGTGTGTGTGTGTGTGTGTGTGTGTGTGTGTGTGTGTGTGTGTGTGTGTGTGTGTGTGTGTGTGTGTGTGTGTGTGTGTGTGTGTGTGTGTGTGTGTGTGTGTGTGTGGGTCAATTTTTCATTTCTTTTATTAATATTTGTGTTTATTGGGAAAGAGCAATTTTCACAAAATCGTGTGAATTATTGAAATTTTTTTAAAATTTATTTTTCTTAATATTTTAGTTAAAAATATTAATTTTAAATGATTAATTTAATCTTTTAACCGAAGAGATGTTTTTTACAGTTCCTCTAGATACTTGCATTACCTTTTTATTACTTAAACTGAGTACTGTGAATCTTAATTAAACTGAGAGAGAAGAATTTATTTTCGCGATTGTCACTCTTGAAGCATTTTCAATTTAATTATCTTGTAACATGCTTCTTGTTATGCATTCCACCAATTATCATCGATTTACCAGTTTTAATTAAAACTCAGAGCTCACTCATCCTAGTTAAAATTATTAATACCATTTTTACTACATTAAGAATTTAATTTTAAGCTCATCATAAAACTTTTCACCCAAGTTTTAAAATTATTAATTCTATCTTTACTACGTTAAGAGTTTAACTTTAAGCTCATCGTAAAACTCTTCACCCTAGTTAAAATTATTAATTCTATCTTAAATACAGTAAGAATTTAATTTTAAGCTCATCATAAAACTTTTCATTCTAGTTAAAATTATTAATTCGATCTTTACTACATTAAGAATTTAATTTTAAGCTCATCATAAAACTTTTCTCCCTAGTTAAAATTATTAATTCCATCTTTAATACATTAAGAATTTAACCTTAATCTCATCATAAAACTTTTCACCCTAGTTAAAATTATTAATTCTATCTTTACTACATTAAGAATTTAATTTTAAGCTCATCCTAAAACTTTTCACCCTATTTTTAAAATTATTAATTCTATCTTTACTACATTAAGAATTTAATTTTAAGCTCATCATAAAACTTTTCACCCTAGTTTTAAAATTATTAATTCTATCTTTACTACATTAAGAATTTAATTTTAAGCTCATCATAAAACTTTTCACCCTAGTTAAAATTATTAATTCTATCTTTATTACATTAAGAATTTAAATTTAAGTTCATCATAAAACTTTTCACCCGAGTTAAAATTATTAATTTCATCTTTACTACATTAAGAATTTAATTTTAAGTTCATCATAAAACTTTTCACCCTAGTTTTAAAATTATTAATTCTATCTTTATGACATTAAGAATTTAATTTTAAGCTCATCATAAAACTTTTCATTCTAAGTAAAATTATTAATACTATCTCTATTACATTAAGAATTTAATTTTATGCTCATCATAAAACTTTTCACCCTAGTAAAAATTGTTAATTCTATCTTTATTATATTAAGAATTTAATTTTAAGCTCATCATAAAACTTTTCACCCTAGTTGAAATTATTAATACTATCTTTATTACAGAGGAATTTTATTTTAAGCTCATCATAAAACTTTTCACCCCCTAGATAAAATTATTAATACTATCTTTACTACATTAAAAATCAAATTTTAAACTCATCATAAAACTTTTTTTATTCCAAATTGGATATCAAACAAGTATCGATATGAAAATTGATTATGATGAAAAATGATACTTTCATTCAAAATCCGAAATCTATGGAATGAATTATTTTACAAATTACAACATGTTTTTACAGTAAAAGTTTCATGGCATAGCTTTCTACGTGTAAATAATTTCAAACAGTGTAGAATATGGCTTCCTTGAATGAAGAGTCAGAACATGTAAATTACAAACTTCTAAAAGTGCATTGATGATAAAAATAATCTTTTGAAAGCTGAAGTCACTATTCATCTGCATGCAAATACACTGAAGAACAAAAACAATATTACCTCATTTGACCCTAAGGTCACCTAGATTCAGTAGGCACATAAATCATTAGAAGCAATGTAGACTTTGACACTGAAAACGGGAAACGTTGTTACTGTTAATATATCTGCTTCCATCATAGGAAAAATTATTGATTTAAGCTGTTTAAATAGAAAGCAAATTGTGACGAATTGGTGTAGCCTGAGAAAATACAAATTATAAAAGGCTTGATGGCAACACTTTTAGTTTTCGATTTTATATTACGTGTAACACAGAAATTCTATTATTATTAAAAATTTGGATTGAATCAAAACCTACTTCTTCTTTATTCTAAAACTGATAGCTCTTATTTTCCAGATAATATACTGTCTCTTTTATATTTTGTAGAGTTTAATTTTGATTAATTTTTAATACTAATACTTAAAGAAATTTACTTTTTAGATTAAGAATAAAATAATTCATCCTAATCACTATTTTTATTCCCTTAAATTTCAGAAACACATTTATGAACGAAATATTGAATATAATAATTATTTTATATTTCGCATTCATTTTGTTCTTAATGAATAATGTAAGTATGATACGCCTACTAACTATCACATTTTGTTTTAGAAATAATATTCTAAACAGAAGAATTCATATTTTCTGGAAATTCATATTCTGGGATATCCTTTATTTTTGTTGAACCAGAATCACATATGAAAATAAAATAATAGTTATCATTGAATTATTAATCACCATTAAGTATTCCTCTAGTAAATAATCTTTTTTATTTAAAATCAAATAATTTGTAACTTTAAATATAGTTTTATGTTCTATTTGTACCCTTATTGCGTTTTTTGTTAATTTTGTAAAATTACTTGAGTATATTGATAGATACCAATAATGTATGAAATACTTGTCACTATTTCAGCCATTTTTCCTCCCGCCGTTTTTCCCGATCGGAAATTCGCCAAAAGTATGAAGTCATATGGCCTTGGCGACTTTTTTAAAATTTCGCCAAGGGTGACCGTACAGTAAATTTTAACCATAAATTAAATGCATTTTACGTATACCAAAACATATGTATTAACTTTAAAAAAACAGTTCCATAAACTTATTTTGCTCTTTTTTTAGATGCAATCAGAAGAAAATTAAAGGGGGCTTAATTTAATTACAATAAGAGTCAGATATTTGTTGATTTTCTTTTAATGAAAGAGATAAGGTATAATTAAAAATACGAATCTAATATTTGATTAATATTTTTTAATTATGTCATATTAACGATTAATTTTTATATACACACAGTCATACTTTTCATTTGTCCAAGCTCAGATACCTTGTTTTCCAAATGAAGCAAGTTTTTTCTAAATAAAATCAAAATTTATTTAATAGGCGATGATTCAGAAAAAATTTTTTTGTGATACAAACAATTTATGATACAATTGTGATACAAACGGTAAGAACATCGACAATGAAAACATCACTTCTTTCTCGTGCTTCAGAAAAACAGTAATTTTCTACGTGTGTGTATCAAATATTCTAAATCACAAAAAGAAAACTATTTTACGGTATGAAAAACTAAGTAAATTATTTAAAAAAATTATTATCAAAAGTTAAACATTGAACATTAAGAAAAATGTGCATTTTTTAATTTAAATTTGGATACTTTAGGATAGCCTACATTACATACTATACAAGCAAACATCTCTATAGTTTAGAGATAAGTATAACTAACCTATTAAATAATTAAAAATATTTAACTTTTTCAAATTTAAAAAATGTGATACATTTTTTCATTTCTCTTATACGCAGGTATCGTGAGTGTTACAATTGCTTCTGATGCCAACATTCTCTGTTATTACTATAATATGGAAATCTGTCTATCTTCGTCATCAGAAACCAATTTATGCTCGTAAGTTTAAAACATTTTTATAACAAGAAACTTTTAACATACATTTAGTTACATAAAAACACACTAAAATATAACATGATTAACATTCCTCACAGTTTTTGCTGAGCTTGAACTAATAATTTATTTTTGATATTATATTTTCTTATGACACAGAATAGAATAATTTTCTTTAGTAATATCTAATTTAATCGGAATAGCTTATTCAATATCACAAGATAATTTTCTATTAAAAGTATGAGTGAAATTAATTTTCTGAAAAAGAATGTTTTTTTATTGATTTCTAGCATTTATTTTTTAAAAAGTTCCTGAGAGACGACTCAAAGTGCATTAAAAGAAAAAGGCGTATTTTAAATGTATTTCTTTTATTATATCATTATATTAAAAAGTTATTTTCTATTAGTTAATCAAAAGAACTTATATGATATGGATTTAAAAAAAGATATTTTTATAGAATGCATCAGAGTTTTTCCAAAGTGAATTATAAGAAAAAATATTGTATATATTTTTTAAATGTTCTCGCATCATGATACCCTGATGGAAAAATTCATCATTTTTATACCTAGAATGTTATAAGTTCGATACCGTGTCTAAAGAAAAAAATCAGCGTTTTGTGATGGTTATAACACTTTAATTGTTTAGTGAATCAGAAGCAGCATTGTGGACATGAGTTTATATCTCGAGCATAGAACTGGTAAGAATTGATTTTGTTATTAATTATACTGACTGAAATAGTCAAACAGAAACGAATAAAACCAAGCCAAATAAATTCTTCCAAGGGTATACGGATATGAGTCTTTACTCTATTTAAAACTGCTTGTCTCCAATCAAATTCATATCTGGCACACTTGTAAGGCTCGGATGCACAGGATGTACAGTTTATGAATGAATTAAGATATTTCATTCTAGCATTAAAATAGTACTTAAATTTAAATTTAATTTATAAAATTTCTTCTCCGGGTTTTTAATGTGATGAGTTAGCAAGATTTCTTTAACTTTACAGTCCATATTCATCCATTTTTAGTAATATAATTTAATTACATTCATGATAATTGTTGAATAACTAATTTAGGTTGATTTAAAAAGATTCCTAAAGGATTATTTCAGTAAGTATATTCTTTTTAAAATGTGTAAATGTGTAGGGAGGGCAACAAATCAACATTCCCGTTTCCAACTTCAACATCCTATAATATATATAGAGAAATATTTTCAACAAAACGAGATTTCAAGAAATTTAATCTCTTGAAATCTCATTTTTTTGAAAATATTTCTCAATATAAATTATTATACGTCATTGTTCAAATGTTTACTATACACACTCATGTCCATAAATTCAAGATAATTCAAAATCACACAGAAATTGAACTCTAAAATAAAAATTTCACATGTTAAATTATCACACACATCTTGAAGAATAATATGAAAATTTCAATGAACCACCAGATAGCGCCTATAGTACGTCACAATGACAAGATTGTTAGAGAGAAGTATATAAGTAATGGTTGCAAAGAAGTAAAAATGTTCACAAGCGCTTTAAAAGTCTTTCTTTGCAATAACCGCATAGTTATGGCACGAAAGAAGCATTTGGATGATGTTTTACTTGGTAGATTATCGGCCGTCTGGAATATGGATGTACCCAGCTGGAAGTATCCCAGGAATTTGGAATTGCCGAAAGTGTCTTCTCCAGGCATTGGCAACGGTTCCAACCAAGGTGATGATAATATGAGTAGACATTACAACACAGGTCGCTTCCGAGTTACAACGCCGAATGAGAACCGGTATTTGGCAGTTACTGCCAAAATAAACAGACATCATACCTGTCACGTCAGCTCTCTTAGGCTACCGTTACGGCAGTTTCAAGGCAGACCGTATACAGACGCTTAGGGACATTGATCTATATGCTCGTAGCCCTGTCAGATGCGTTTCAGTTAAAGCAACTCACTATCGCCTGTGGTTAGCCTAGAGTAGTGAGCATACATTGTAGGCACCGCAACAGTGGTCTTGCGGTATGTTTTCCGACGAGTCCAGGTTTAGCTTTCAGACTGAATATCGCCGGACTTTCATTTGGAGAATGCCAGATAGTCGTTATTACCAAGAGAACACCAATGAACGACACCGTTAAAGTGGTGCAGGATTGCTCGTTTTGGAAGGAATTATTCTGGGTTCCAGAACTAATCTGCATTATCAGAATGTAACCATGACAGGCCACATCTATCGGGATGTCATTCTGGAACAAAATGTACGTTTGTTTCAGGGTGCCATGGGTGCAGAATTTCTGTTTATGGATGAAAACGCCCGTCCTCACCTTGCAAATATATAGACAAATGCCTTCAATCAGAGAAAATCACCTGTATAGACTAGCCAGCATACTCACCGGAATCGAATTCAATAAAGCATGTGTGGGACATGCTTGGCCGACGAATTGCAGCCCATCAACCCCCTCCCAAATGTCTACTGGACCTTCTTGATGAGTGGTGTAATATTCCCCGTGATCAGATCATGCCTAGATTCAGCATGCCTAGGCGTTGTACGGCCTGTATTGCATCGTCTGGGGGGCATACTATATCATACCAAATATGCTATGTTGGTTTTTGTAAATAGATTCTCTGTTTTGAAATTTGCTCCAGGGAGTAAAAATCACAATTTTTATTAATGAAGTCAAACTTATAGCATCTTTTTTGCCCTTTACCTTTTGTTTAAAAAATAGATTTTACAAATAAGTCACATTTGTTTTGCTTCTGTTCCTTTCTTTACCTGAACTTGTATTATCCTTAATTTATGGACACGAGTGTATTTATTAATGTCGAAATATTAAAGGTTGTCTCATTATTAAGCAAAACTTACGAGTTTTGATCATTGTATTTTGCCAACATATTTTGAGACATTGATATGAAAAAAGAAAAAATATTATATGGCTTTATAAGATATCAAGTCGTGGCAAGCATGAAAATTACACATCTATTGAAAAGTATGTAATGACTGCTAAATCTCAGCATTTACTTTTACAAGTGAATAAAGCCTGTACTCTAGATTTATAGGAAATCATTTTATCATTTTATAATGCACGTTTTCCCCTTTTATTTCGACATCACTTTGTTATACATTTTGTTTTCAATATTGTTTTTTGTGTCCATATCAGTTTACATTACATATATATATATATATATATATATATATATATATATATATATATATATATATATATATATATATATATGCATATACATGTAATTTTTGTTTTGTATAACTTGAAAACATCATAGAAAAATAATTTTTCTACTACGAGCTGTTACTAATTTTGAATCATTCGACCCTTTAGTTCTATCTACGTTTAACTGCACTATTTTCTCAATCATTTCAAGATCGCCCCAAGTGATATTCTTTCTAAAAAGGAACAAAGATCCCAAATCGACTTTCTCTTTTCTCCTACCGTCCAATATGTTTCTATCAGCACTGAGAAATTTATTGAAAAAAACTATTGGTTTATATATATATATCGTTTGAAGCACCATCTAACAAATGTTTTGAGCGATAGTCAATTTGGTTTTCATTCCTGTATGTCAACATAGCATGATCTAAATAAATTTAAGATAATTATAAACAAGAATAGAGAAATCCAGCTTTCTTTACTCAGCCCTTCTTAGTTTAGATATCCAACAAACTTTTGACTTTCTATTGGCCAGATATGTGACTGGCACTTCGAAACTGAAAGTGTTCATTGAATATTGTCGGAATGCTTTATGGTTTTGCAGAAGGTTGAAAGTTTATGATGGTGTCCAGCCACTGTTCAGCAAATTAGAGGTAGCCTTCAAATCTCTGTTTAAATCCCGTTAATATGTTGTTATCTTTAATGAGGTTGTGTACCATAATTGACCATCCCACACAGACATTGTTGAATTCACTGATAACATGCTTTTCCCAATTCATGGTCATACAAGAGAATAACTAAAAAATTAAGTAACGAGATTTTACACATTTTCTCAGAGCTCAGGAAAAACTAAATTTAAACGTTCCCTCACGAAAACCATAAGTTATAATTATTAGTTAATGTAGGAAACCTAGAAAAGCAATTCAAAAATAACAATAGATGGAATCAGCCTGAAATATACGAGTCTTCTCATATCTTTGTATTCAAATAGACAATGAACTATCGTTTCTGCCTCACATTAGGCACTTCAAAACGAAGTTTGTTCCATTTGCTCAAAGACTGACAGCAATGACAGGTACAGACTGAGATCTCAAAAGTAAATTAATGAAGTCCATCTACCTTCCCATTAAAGATCATAGCCTATGGTTCCTCGTGCTGGGTACTTCCACTAGGTGCAAGAAAAATAGCACATAGCATACAATGCTTTTTCATTCTCCTCATAACTAGATGCTACAGTACTAGATCTCTACAGCAACTGTATCTATGTTTGGAGGGCTACCTCCACTTCACCTCAAATTAGAGCAAGAAGAGTTGAAAACATTGGCAGAGCAGTAATATCTCACTAAGAGATCAACATTTGATTCATTCAAAGTCCCTCCATTCATCCCTCACTTTGACTAAAGAATATTCCTTTATATTATCTATCAAAACTACCAAAGACCATCATCAAACCACCAAGTTCCAACCATCAGTTTTAAATTATTAAGCAGATTGTTCAAAGTGTGATCAATATACAGGAGCTGTTTTCACAACTGTGATAAATTCGATTGAGGAAACTTGCCATCGCTTCAAACTGCAAGTGTTCGATTCACCGTTCTAAGCCGAAGTTCTACGCTCCTGAAAACCATTAACCATGCAAAAGAAATAAAATATTCGTTATTGGAGTGACAGCTTGTCGGTTTTAAGGACAACCTTCGAACCACAATGTAAAGCAAATTAGATTCATGAAATACGGCTATCTCATCAACAATTACCAAACGATACGATAATTCAACTCAGCTGGATACGTGCTCATGCAGGAACTCAGGGCAATAAGCTTGTGGATTAGAGACCAAAAGAGGCAACAACGGATACTAATTCTCAAATAATTACCTTACGACATCCAAAATCTGTTTTATTGTTAGAATTCAAAAAACAAACTTTAGACATATGACAATATGGACACTGAAGACAGACACTGGAAGATGGGACACTGAGGATAGACTCTATTCACCAAACAAATAATCCCTACAGTTATAAACAATATTGTCCAAAAACAAATCCATACATCAGCTACATGGTAACAAACCGTGGTCCTCTCCCTCTGTACTTCAACAAAATTAAATAATATAACTCAAACCTTTGTGTGTAGTATCGAGAGTATATTTGACCACTATCTTCTGAGCTGCTTTTCAAGCTCTTTTCGAAGAAAAAATAATTACAGACATTGTGAAACTGCTTACTGTTGACTTGACGGATTGGATGTCTGTCAGCAGAAGAGTCAGCCCAGGGTGGACTTAAAAACGTCAAGCTCATCGGATTCGGACTGTCCATAAAAATCGTATTCAATTATAAACAACGAACAATTTCCAAACTATGCATTATAAAAATATAGAACATTTATTTTCCTAATCTGATTTCATACAATGCTGATTCTATAAAAGTTGTGCATGCCATTAACGATAGCATGCATTTCAGTTGCAAATACTTGGTTTCATATTATCTCTTATACATAAAGCATTATAACTAGGTATCACATTCTTCAAATTTTCACTTATGTATTAATGCATTATAGTTTTAGATTCTTTTTGATAGGTGTCTTGCATCACAAGGATATACTGTATTTTTAATTTTCTTAAAGAGAAAATATATAAGCACCCTCTTTTTTAATAGTTTCTTTTTAAATAAATAAAGTGGTGTACGGGCACCAACCTAACAGCCAATAGGTACAGTACGGGGTCTCTTTTCACTACTAAATGCTGCTGTTGTTAAAATGGTTGTTTTACGACTATAATAACGCCATCAGTGAAATCTAAAGCAGAAGAAATTAAAAAATTGTATTGATATGGCAGATGTTATTGATAACCAACTAAGCAATTAAAATCAAAGAAGTTAGGAATCTAAGTGACATGCATCTAAGAGGACATCACAAAGAGCTTTATTTCATACTAGGATATGATTAAGTTGACCATCATAACAGTGTTCAATTATTTAATAAAATAATGTACAAGTTCTTATTTGTAAAACAGCCTTTCCTTTACTAGATTTTTAATATATGAAAAAAACTGCGTGCATTATTCTGCATTAAGTTGTTCCATGGAAGATGATAAAGATGTGAAAACTCTGCTGAACCATTCTAATAATGAAATCTGTGAAGGAGGAAAACCAGTCAATATTAGTAAGTGCAAAAAGTGCTTTTAGTGTAGATCACATTAAATTAACATTGTTAATGTTTCTTGTGTTTATTGCAGTACGTTTTTCTTTTTACATTACACAAACTGATATTTCATTTTTATTTATCTATACACTGCATACACATAGAAGTACAAATTATCATATTAATATTATTTTGACCAAATAAATCCACTCGATGCAAACGGCCACCTCGATTTTTTTATTATTTTTTGTATGTTAGATCAATGGTTGATGTCTATGCCCAGATTGAAATCTTTCTTTTTACGCTTCAATCCTTTTAATCGCCTCATTTCAGTTGCTTCTAATATTTTTAAGAGACATTTGAAAGTTTTTATCACTTTATTTAAAGTAAGTAGTTAAAACTTTTCAAAAACGTTTAATGGGCAAACGCTGTAAATAAAAAAGAAAATATGACATACGATGATCACGGTGTAAGTCCTTGACATATGAGAGATTTGAGGAAGCCCAAAAACTAAGTCATACGGTTTGAGATATAGTGATATGATATGAATTTTAATTAGCATTGAAAAACTAGTGGATGCTTCTTTTGTTACGATTGCAACTTTCTTTTACAAGGGTTGAATTCAATAACACGTCTCACTCTTCATACTACATTAACTAAAATAACAGATTTTTCAAATTTATGAGTCTTGTTTTTTGACAATACTTAAGCATACGTTTTCTCTTCATTACAGTTTTCAGCATCTGAAAAGTAGGGACTTCAGCTGAAGAAATACAGTCCTTCTGATGAAGCAGTTTTAAATTTGATATTTGATATTTCGGTTTCAGAGTCACTGTTATTGCACTGGAAGTAATATTTTCATAGCAAACCTACATTTCTGTTCATTTGTTTAAAATCACAGCTGTGCCGTTGCACTTGTTGGTGAAATTTTAAACGAATTTTTTCCATTGAATTCCAAACTGTGTGATGAATATAACACATATTTGAAACTTCATACCAATCCCATAAGGTAAAGAACCTTGTGAATTATCTTTCAAATTAATCTTATATTGTGTTTTCGTGTAATAAACAGCACATCAATAAAGATAAATAGCACATCAACAATTCTTTGACTTTCTCGTTTGAAAATAATTTACATGTTTAGCAATTTCCCTTCTTGAGCTATAATTTTAATGAAGCTGCTTATCAAGAATATCATAGTTAATTTCTTTCTCAAGGCCCAAAATTTCGCTGAGTTGATGAGAGAGAGGGAGAGAGAATATACTCGAAAACGTTCTAACTATAAAACTCATTAATTTCATTCTAAAAACATTTTCCACTTTATGTAGTTAACACAGTAGCATTTTAGTTCATTATATCTCAGATTCTTTATTCATTTTTTTGCCTTTTCATTTGTTTACGCAAGAAAATATAATTAAAGTGGCCTCTTTTTCACGAAGATGAATATTGCTATCACAAGAAAATGTAAATCAATGGATATAAAGCAAAAAAAATTAAAAACAATTTATGTAAGTACAAAAATTAAGGAAAATCATGAATATCTCCAGAATGGCGATCGAAATTGTTTTTTATAAAACCCTTTGCATTTTCATTGTTTTGCGTAGCAATTTCACTTACAATAAGCTCAAGTAATGTATTAAAGTCTATTCATACGAATATCAAATTGATTTTAATATTTAAAAAATATCAATTAAAAATAACGCTCCAAAACATAAAACATTCTAATTCAATATTATGAAAAAATTTCCTTGAAGTCTTTATATATTTTCTAGAGTTGAAAAAATAGATGAGTGAAGTGGATTACCATTAGTTTAGCAAAAGGATTGTCAAAAGTTTTGCCAATTGAATTTTCTCAACTAGATTATTATTATTATTATTTTTTTTTTTTGAGTATTTGTGATAAAGAAGTAAAATATCTTAAATTAATGAAATTACTAAAGTACTACTCTTTGTATAAATTTAATGCTATAAAATTATTTTAAGTTCTTTGGAAAATACTCAAAAAGTAGATGAACAGTAGTCTGGCTTAACCCATCACGTGTTATTTGAAATTGCTCTTTTATGAGTAAAACAATCAGGGGAGAAGAATTCACATTACCAGTAAAATGTTATTCAGTTAAATCTAAAATTAAAAGTCAACTGAATTATCCCAAAATTTTATTTGTGAAAAATCAATTTTCTGATATATTTTTAAATTTAATTAAGTTTGTGTCAATCCCTCTTACTAATTTAAAAAATTTTAGTAGCATTAAAAATCTGACTTCCTTATGAATATTATGAAAGAGTTGTAGACTACTTTTAAAGAAATGCTCAACTATTAAAATATTTTTTATGCTTTCAGAATTTAATAATTACTGGGAATGCATATTGCAGACAATTGGAGATTCTGCTTGCAATGATGACCTAAATAAAGCTGAAAAGGATTTATCTTCACAGATTATACAGCCTGATAAATTTGTAAAAGAATATTTTAAATTAGAATGCAAGTAAGTGAACTAATCTTTTGAATATCTTTCAGATTAATTGAAACATGTAAATACATTTGTAATATTTTCAATAACCACTTTTCGAATGTACAGAAAAACTCCAATTATCCGAACTCCTTCTATCTTAATCACTTTCAGAATTTCAGCAAAATAAGTTAGACCGAAGAAGAGACGGAAAATGAGAAAAAGCTCAAGAATAGAAAAGGCGCCGCCCAACTTGTCTAGCGGTCAGCGTGCCTGACTGCGGATAGGGAGGTCCTGGGTTCGGGCATGGATGTCCTTTCTCTCTCAATCCATCCTGTCTTTGTTCTTTCCTTGTATGAATGGGTTGTGAATGGTTGCCTACCCTATAAATGGTTACCTATGGCATTGTGTATGCTGAGGAAGTCGGACTCCACACCAAAATATGGTTCAGCTGGAGAAATGGAGCAGCACATCCCATAATGCCAGCCTAGTTGGACCACAACAACAACAACCAAAGAAAAGGCATGAGAAGGATGATTATGAGAATGAAGTTTCACTTGAGGAATTCAGAAATATTCTTTTGAAAACTACTGTATGTTCAGAAGTTACAGCTGAAAATATCGAAAGGATTATGAATCAGACACTGGATGGATTTCAAATTACAGATGATGGTCAACTTATTGAAGGTGTTGAAGAAAGAAGTTGACCATATTTTCCAAGTTGTGAAACAGACACGGAAACATCAGCAAAGAAATATTTGCCGTTCTGAAACTGCTTTGAAGTCGATGGAACGTCAGCACGAGTGAGATCGCCTGGAAACTCTCAGTGTCGAGCAGATCCTTGACTTGGCTGCCCGATGAAGGCAGTAAAACAGTATACTCTAACCGAGATATTCAACAAGCAATAGATTTCCTTTACAGCACCGTACATACCTGCTGTATTAATGTAAGATACTTGTGAATACTTTAACAAGTAAAAGTGTTGCCTTTTTACTAAATTCCTTTTCTTCAAAATATAGTTTCCTCTCCCATTTTTAACTTACAATTATTAATTTAAGTGTATCCTTTTCTGAAAAAAATCCCATTAATAATTTTTTTGATTATCCTAATGGATTCTGACCCCAATTGATTCAGAAATTGGAGTTCAACTGCAATTTTTCTTTCTTCACAAATATTAAATTTTTTTCATAACATTTTCATTATAATGAAAAAATCAACATAACTGATTTGTTTTAGAGTCGAATTTTGGTGATCTAAATTATATTTTTCCAAAAAATGAGAATTTCTGAAGTAGAGCATCTTCAGAATATTCTCTATTTCTTTCAAATATATTGCTTATGATTATTATTAAAACAAGATTTGCATATTAATTACAAAGCCTGTAGTACGTTGAACCAGATTTGACGTATATTTTTCGGGGTTGATATCTTCAACATTAGGTCAGATTTATGGGACGATAAAATGTATATGTGAGCCCCTCTCTTGTAACAGCTCTTTTTTCAAAGTTAATATAAATGTGGGAGGAACTCAATAACTAATTGCCCCACTGTAGGTTCACTGCTGAAGGGTAAATACTATGCAATTAAACAACGACCATCAAAAAATTCCAAGCATTTATTGGTTATTTACCAATAAAAATTTTCAAGAATTTCATTTATTGCAGAAATATTGCATGAAATCATGTTGCATAAATTCAAATCCTTTCTCAATATATACGAAAGAAAATCAAAGATGAGCTAACATTAAAGTATGATTATTATTAAAAAAATATTTTCATAATATTTTTACTCGTAATTTAGGCAAAACATTTCAAAATTGAAAAAATAGATTTTAATTAACTGTGCTCTTAAAACCAATCATGATGAATACACAATTCATTAAGAATTATTTTTATCAAAAATATCACATGTATACACATGAAATGTATGAAAAAGATTTTCTTCAGAATTCAAGCTTTTGTATAAATTAACTTTCTAATTAACCATTGAAGGAAAAGGTATTTCATAATTATTTCCTGTAAATTTTTTCAATAGACTCGGATTGTTGATCTACTATTTCTTTTTTCTCAGAATGATTGATCGAACCAGAATAACAGATAACAAATTATTACAAAGACTTACTTTGAAAAAACTGAATCCATGAATTTTGTATCTGAAAGTCAGAACTCTGATTAATTTTGTAAGGCTATTTTCAAAACACTGCGTTTAATTTATTATTCCACTGTCCCTTTTCATACGAAAATTAATCTAATCGAAACATGTTAGAAAGTAAACTTTTTAAACTTCAAACTAATAAGTTATGCCTGAGGTAAGATATTCATCGCTAAAGATCAGTGTTCCTATCATCCAGTAACTATGTCAGTATTCAAGCATCAAGAAGTGTCCTACTATATATAATGTTATTCACTTTTATTATATTTTTTGTACACAATGTAATTTTAATGTATGATATCAATGCCATCATAAAATTATAATGCTTAATATTTTGAATCCTAGTTAAATGTATGGGAAAATAGTAAATTATCTTGCAATTACTTTAATATTATCTTTATTTGTTACAGGTACGACGAAACGATAGGCAATTGTCGTGTCAATGAAATAAAGGCTAAATGTGGAAACGGTGCTATATCTCTCTTACTGCTAAGAACAAATATTGGAGAAGAACAGTTATCTAAAAGATTATGTGATTACGTAAACGGTGTAAGTCGAAATTCCTCCCATTTGTTTTTGTGGCTGATTCAAGTTCTAGTCTTAGTTTTCATCTCCAGGTGGCTTCAGAGTAACTTGTTTCGATAGTTTTTTGTCAACAAATTAGACAAATTTAATTGAAAACATATAATTACTGATATGCAAAAGCTACACATGCTTTAAATAAATGTTTTAAGAAATAAAAATATCTTGATAGTTTTAAAGTTTAATGGTACACAGTTACATATTATATAAATTATCAACAAAATGGAATCTTATAATGCGGTTGGATAAAAAATTTCTACTTGTTGTAGGTAGGTATATATCGGAAAAAACAATTAACCTTTACTGATTGCTTATAAATGTTAAACAGTAATTGAACACTCAAACATTCTTATAAAATGTGTTCTAAATGATTATTATGACATTCCTAAAATGATTTTGAAAATATCGTATATTTTGTAAGAAATTTACTGAAGCACTGTGTGCAGAAAAGTATATCAGGATATCATTTTTTTCAATGACAGTTTTCGATCATTTCCCGATAATAAACAAATCATTATTTTTCCGATCATTAATTTTCGATGTGTAAAAGTTTGCAGCTTCCTCGTTGACTAACATGCCTGCTACTATCTCTCAGAATCTTATATATTCTTTTTCAACTTTCCTCGTTTTCATTTGATTATATAGTTTTAATATCTAACGATGATATATGCATATATAGTTATTGCAGTATGTCAAAGGTTAACACATCACACATTTGTCATACATATTGCAATAAAAACCCAGTGAAAGTGAAAAATGTTTTTTCCTTAATTTCTCTTAATCTATACTATCGCTACCACATGTATCAATGGCATACAATATTTGTTCAACAGCATTTGCCTGGAAGATAAAGATAAACACCAACCACTGATCATAGATATATTGTTACAGTGTAATCTATTAAACCAAAAAGAAACCTAATTTCCTTGATTTAGCTTATCACATGGAACAATTCACCATGTTTTTACTTTCAAGAGAACAAGATTGAGTAGTTTTTAGAAAGGCAATTTCCTAAACCATCATCTCAACCCATAATTTGAGCTTTCATCTGTAATGAACAATATATAAATTTTCATTATATATTGTTCAATATTTTTGCCGTTGTTTCACGTGCTATTATATCATTGCATTCATATATTTCTAATTGTTTTATTATTGCTATACTTATTCATTTACTTAGGTTATACTGCTAACTCCTTGTGAAATGCTTAGTAAATATTTTTTATATAATTGCAATATTTAGTGAATATTTATCAAATATTTGGTGCAATATTTATTAGTATGATCTGACAGAAGAGTCACATAAACATATTCAAAACATAAAATTCTACTCGTGAATTCCGGAATATAATTTTCTTTCTGTGAAATAGTGAAATTCCTTATTAATAAATACTTCAATCTTCCGCAAACAAATATTAGCTACCTAAAATCTATCCAATAAAAATTAGTTTCACTAAGGAAAGTATAAGATATAATCCCCCTCATAGTTAGCTACCATAATGCACTCAAGCTTCAGTATTACATCAAGTTTTAAATTTTTAATGTGTTTTGAGGAAAAATATTTATCACGGATTAACTGAACAAATAAAAAATTATATACCATTGATTTTGATATGAAAAAAATTTCACAAACAGAAAATTTAATCTTGAAATTTAAGAAACTTTCAAGAATTGACTATCTTAATTGTAAGTACCATTTGTAAATAGAAAGGCCAAAATCAACCACAGAAAGAGCTCGCGATGGACCAAAAGATTGATTTTGGCATTCAGTATCAGGTGCATATTTTATTATATGAATTAGCAGATTAGACTAACAAGACGAACCTCAATTCTTTTTCCAAAAGAAAAATAAAGATATCCATATATTTAAAGCCTACAAAATGTTTATATTATATATAAAATAAAATAAAGAGGCAAAGAATTTATATTAGCATAAAACAAGCATATGCTGAAAAGGTTATAAGCTTTACATATTTAACATTTTAGTATTAAAAACATTAAAAATACTTTCATTGTTTTTTTTTTTTTTCATCAATGAAAGTTACTTTTATTTAAACAAAAATTTCGTTGATAAGTCTGGTTTGCTCATTACTCAAGTCACTCTTTGTAAAATTAGACCAATGCCAATTTGAATAGAATTCAAATAAGCATTCGTTTAATTTTACAAAATGTGTGACTATTCAATAGTATTAATTTACAGATTCTATTTTTCCCCTTGATTCTGATAATTTTAATCAAAATTTAACTTAAGTAAAAGAAGAAATAGTATTTAAAAATAAAAAAAGTCAAAATTACTTGGAAAAAAATTAAAGCTATATCATTATATAAAATGCTATTTTACATTCTACCAGCACTTTCCTCTTTTCATATTTTAATAACATAATACTTTAATATCAGAAGCTAATATCAACATCAGTTTTCAATAACCAATTCAAATTAATCAATCCAATCTAATCAAATCAAAATTATCCAATGAAGAATAATGTTAAGACTTTATTTGGTTTATCGTTTTAAGATCAGCTTTTTCTCATGAGAAATATCGAATTTTCTTGGAGAAACTACAATTAAAATTAAAAATAGATTTCAAATCTTAACACAGATGTGCAAAAGTTGATTAAACAACTTGTAAAATGGAAAGAACAATTGATAACTGTTAAATAATTGAAACATGAAAAACTTGTAAAATACTAAATAACAATTAAAATCTCTAATGAATGATGAACATTGTAAGATATTATAACTATTATTTGCCAACAGTAATAAAGAATTTTTTCAAACTTCGAATGAATATTTACAAAGGAATAATTTTTATTGATTTGCAATATGTGGACAAGCAATTTGAAGAAATATTTCTGATAATCATTTTAAAGTAATAAAATTTAGCTGTCAATAATCCTGTAATAGATAAATAATCTAATAAAACAAACTAAATTTGATTTGTTATTTGTAGAGGAATATATATATATATATATATATATATATATATATATATATATATATATATATATATATATATATATATATATATATCATAAACATTAAAATTAATTACCATTATTTTTATTAATGAAATCTAGTTGAAAACATTATTCTCTTATAATTATCACAAAATTACTGAAAAATCATACATAAAAATGAAAAATATATGAAAATCCCATAAGTAATTTAATTAAATAAGTGTAAAGCCTATCAGTAGCTTTTGTGACTATTAGTAAAAATACTGTAAATCATAATTTATACATTTATAAAAGTATTAAAGATGTCTATATATCTGATTTTTAATGATTGTAAGTTATTTTATCCATTCTTTGAAGAAATGTGCGTTTCCTTTTTATTGAAACAACAATATGAAGACAATTTACTGCATAGAAAAAATCTTTATTGTAGCAATATGTTTATTTTATTTATTTTGTCACAAAATTAAAAACCAAATTAAAAAATTCTGGTTCTAATATAACATCAGATGTGTTCATTATAAAAATAATTACAGAATAAATTAAAATACATTTTTATTTTTAAATATTTCGACATAACAGATACCAAATATTTAGGTCTATGAAATAAAACAATGAAAGAAAAATGTAGTGTAAAACATTTTTTAATAAAATATTTTACAGTAACAAAACAAAATTAATCTGATAAAAGTACAATACATTAATTATATAAAATTGGAAATACCATGACATAAATGAGCATCATAATATGAGCACATATTATAAAGAAAATAATTGTTTATAAAATATGTCTCACAGAAAATAATTTAAAGATAAGTGATGATTAAATGTAGTACCCAAATGGAAGATTTCTCAAGTGTTACAAATATTGCTACATAAGACAGCATTCATGTAATTATGACAATAAAATAAAAAATATATTAGCAAAATAAAGAATACAGTGCTAAATGAATAATTTATTACATCAATCGATGTAGCAATAAATTGATATTATAAGTATGATGCAACAAATATAATGTAACATGGTTTCCTTTTCATAGAATATGAACAATTTTCTATTAAAATAAAATAAATATTATCTAAATAAGTCTTCACATGAACTCAGCAATGATAGTAAAGGTCCTACATTATAAGGAAATTCTTTTATTTTAACAAGTCTCTGGATCCCCATTCTCAAATCTGTCAAAACTAGCACAGTCATTAAGATGTTGTTGCCTTGTTTTGTATCACACTCCATATCTGATTCAACTTCAGAGCTTGAAGAACACGAATAAGATACTAGAGAAGATGGAACAGAAGAATAGTTTTCAGAAACACTTCTTTTGAAAACAGTAGATGTGTTGTCACAAATATCATCTGTAAAACTATTTTTGAAGCTTTTCATATCATTAGTTTCATTGAAATTTTTCAGAGATTTATTAGAATGATGTATTTTTTCAGTTTCTTGCATCTTTGTTTTGCAAAATATATTCATATTTCTAAACACATCATGAGCTTCTAGAAATTGAGCTTTTTCCTTAAGAAGAAGCTTTAAATATTGTGTAAGATACAATAGACAGCAAGTTTCATCAGATAACAAAAACGACAATAATTCATTGTAATTGAAACCTAGAAGTTGCAGCATTTGTATAAATAATACATGAGGATTGAGATTGCACTGAAGCATTTTTAAGACAGGATGTTCAAATCTGAAAAAAATAACAAAATATATAAATCCTTAAATTAAAATTAATTTATGTTAGAATATTTATAAGCAAATCAAAAATTAAATACGCCACATTTTCTGTCTAAACAGAGCATATTCCATTTTTTTATAATACAGCTAAATTTTATTATCTGTAGTTTGATTTTTAATGAATTGATTTTTCAATATGAATAGCAATAAAATTCCATACAAGTTACTTAAATTTATGTAATTTATCTCTTGGGACAACATTTACACTTTCTTACTATTAACAAAACATTCATAACAAAATGTTATAGAAAATTTTAATTTAATAAATAAGTGGGAGATAAAAGCTTTTTGTATTAAATGTACAAACTAATTTGAATTTGGTATACATATGATTGTGATAGCGAAAGTTTAATTTTACAAATTTTCTTTACTCTAATAATGTAATACATAGAAACTTCTTTAATGCACATTGATGGTCTCTTCCTCCTTAATCATATACCATCAGCTTTGAAAGTAATGTTTAAAAATAGCAATGTTTAAAAGAATGAAATATTTTGAGTAAATAATTTTGTAATATTTTATAGTGCATTGATAGAATATTTATATAGATATATATATAAATCCCCTGCCAAAACTAATATTATTGTTAATCACCCGCAGTGTTAAATTAAATACGAATTTTCAAAATATTAAAATTGTAATACAGAAATAATTAAAAAAGATGGAACAATGAAAACTATAAAAAACTAGAGATGTTAAAAAGTTTCATTAAAATATAAAACTTTCAAATAAATTTATTTGTAGTGTATTTAAATGTTTTATTTTCGATATTTAAATAAATAATAAACATCATGTTTAGAAAAATCAAATTTTTTATTTTGTTATATTGAAGGGAAATTGTGTTAAAAAATTTTTTGTATATTCACCTATATGTATGTAAAAATCCCATGAATATTGGTTTAAATTGAGTACAAATTAAAAATTTAATTAGATAACAGATAAATATTATGGTGAAAAAAAGTTTATTTATAGAAATTTTAAAAAAGACAAGTTTTATAATCTATTCACAGTAATACATGATTACACTTAAATACAGTAATATTTATGATTATATCCTTCATTTCTAAAAATAAAATAATTAATCATTTTTTAAATAATTAATAGTTAATGTAAGAAACTATTCAAAGATTCTTGAATTGAAATTGTTTTATCAAAGCTCCCAAATAGAATAACAAACAAAGATTATACTGTTAAAAAAATGAGGAAACTGGTTTTAAAGTATACATTGTTATTCTTTATTCTTTGAATTGTTTAAATCTGATATTAAAAAGTATTATTAACCAAATATGAACTACAAAATATTCTTTATAATCCCATATTTAAATAAAAAGTTCACTGCTATAAATGAAATCATGTAAGAAGATTGAAAGATAACAGAATTTCTTTATGCATAGAAAAAATATTGAATGAAATTATCATCCAGAGTAAAACACATTATAAAAGCTATAAGATACATAAGTAAAAACTTTGATTACAAATAAAAAGTGAAAGAAGATTATATGCAAATTCATCCATTCATATCACCTATACACACACACACATATATATATATATATATATATACCTTCACACATACATATATTTTGATAATTCGAAGTACAATTGACAAGTGTAAAATGCAAATAATTCAGAAAAAATTCCAAATACAAAGGCTTATCTGATTACTGAATGATTAACACTCTAATCTTTTATTCGCAAAATCATAAATTTGACACTTATTTCAAACATTGCCAAGCTAGTAGCTGAATGGTTATCACTCAGACCTTCAATAGTTAGTGAACTACATTTTCCCTTTGGATGTGAAAATTTATAGTAATTTGGAAGAAATTTACTTCAAATCAATTATTTTTTTTAAAAATGCATCATTTTTCTAATTTAGCAGAGCAATAGATGTTTATAGAGAACAATAATCCAAATTAACTTGAACACTGATATTTGTTATAGCTCAAAGTTTCCTAGAAATTCAAGCTGCTTCATGAAGGTTGATTGAGAATTTTTGAGAAATTTTTTAAATTCTTTCTCATTTTTGTCATTTGAATGCAAACAGTTCCCTTAAATGGAATGGTTACAAAATATGACCATAAGATAGAAATAAATTTCATTTGTATGTTTGAGATTATATTATTTCTTAACAGAATTGTGTGCCTTGTTTTCGTAGGAAATCTAATCAAGGATTGTGATTTGGACAGTTTAAATTTTGATTTCTGCTTTTAACAAGATTCTTCCACTAAATGTTCAAGACTGGCCCAAATAATAGTTTTTAAATGAATACCATACATTTAAAGATAATAGAATTAAGTTCACATTAAAAGAAAAAAAACTAATATTATAAATATGAATTGAAACATCCTCTTAATACATTAAAATCTTTCTTAACACTTTAAGCATATTAAAACCAAAATTGATTGATGCAAATAATTATAAATGTCAAGTAATCAATCACATTTCCTTAAATGAAAGTTTTAAATTCACATATTTTTTAGCAATATTTCTATAAATTCTTATTATTTGATGAAATCTAATAATGTAAACTAAATAAATAAAACATAAAAAACAAAAACTTAATATTACTGACTACTAAAAATTTGTTCAAAAGAAAAAAACTAGAAATAAGGAAAATTGTACATATAGTAATTAGCTATTAATTAACATTTTAAGTGCAAAGGTTTTCTAAATGTACTAAATCCATTCATGCACATATATTTAATAATTATTATAGAAACTAGATTGCAATTGTCGTAATACAAAAATAAATGTTTTGAAAGTTTAAATGACTTTTGTATTTATCAATTACTGTGTGGATTCTATTGTTAATAATTCAAAAATAAAGCCTGATTTTCAATCTAAACTATCCTTTAAAATATTTAATATACCATAATTTAATATAAATATAACCTAAGCAATTGTATAAGAATTAAAAGGTTAAAATTTTCACAAAAACAATAAAAACATTCTTCAGAGAAAAATGATGTGGGTACTATTCTAACAAATGAGGTGCATGGGAATTATTTCTTATTTCTGCAACACATTTGTTAAAATAAGTGCTGAAAAGTTTTTCCAAGTTTATTCTCCTTCACACATAAGTATTGCTCAATATTTATCTAAGGTTTCTAGAATTTAATCTTATAAATGTTAAGAAAGTCTCAAATCTCAGATTTTAGTTGGGCTATCCACTACACAATTTCAAACATTAAAAATAAAATAAAATCTTACACTGATAAGGCACAACATATAGATACCTCATATTAATTTCATGTCGTAAATTCATGTATATCCTGAGAGTTGCAGATAGGACACCAAACAATAGATCATCTTCTTCAGAAAAAATATCAATAAGCTGAATGGAAGCAATATTACTAATTCTATAAACTAACTTGGACAAGGCTTCGAATATTTTTTCCAACAACTGGCACAACAAATGCTTGTCTTGAAATTCTAAAAATAATTTTTAAATAAAAGACATTGTAATGAGCAGTTTATCAAATATATACATCTTTAAAATTATTTAACACAGTTATAAAAAATAAATGAAACATTAATTAAAAAAGCAAAATTTATTAATTGAAGATTTAAAAGAATGAGAAAACATCTCGATCAATATCCATAGCTAATGTCCTTAAAATTAAAAACATACAATAGTGCTTTAAATTTTTGGTTTAATTGAACAAATATATAAGGTAAACAATCTTATTAAAAATCAATACTATATATAATTATGAAATCAGTTAAATACATTTCAATTTGAAATCATATGAAATTATTTGTAGCAATTTTACATGCTGTATGCCAACATACATAATGTCAATTCTGGACAAATTTTATTTTTTATTAGTTAACTTTCATATTTTACAAACCTAAGAAATATTTTTTTCTTGACAATTCAATTTAATTAAAAATTCACAAGTTCAGATTAAAGTTCTTTGCATGTAAAAGTGATTTTCCTTTTCATCCTTGTATAAATATAGAATTTCAATCTTCTTCTTTTACACAAGAGAATTGGGTTGGTTGGGTTTTATAGTGCAACATGCAAGGCATAATATGTCCAAAAATGGACATACTGAGCCTTATACAAAAGAGATTATATTGTTAAGGAAAAAAGATGGAGATAAATTAAGTCACAAAAATAAAATTCAGCAAATGTGACATAAATTACAAGTCTTTAATTAGACCTATTAATATTTTTATAAGCAAAATAAAACACACGTAATATAATTTTTAGAAAAAGTGAATTTTTGATGAACTTGCTAACACATTAAAATACTCTATGCATTAAGATCATTTATATATTAAGACCCTAATAAAAAATAAAAATTGCACAAAATGCATTATTTGTTGATTTATGCTATTTAATAATTAAATGATCGGTTAGTTGGTTGAGTTTCCTGATACAAGCTCCAAAAAGAATAAGCTGCAGTTTCAGTTTTAAGAAAATAAAATTTTCTTTAATATTCTGACCGACTTACTGATATTGATTATGTGAATGTAAAACATTTACTGCACATAGATTTGAACACTTGAGTCAGCACTTGATTGGATGTTGCAGGAAATTCCTGTAAAATGTCTGCAGAATTTCGCTTCAGCCACTGTCTCTTCAGATATGGCTCTCTAAGGGGTGTAGAACAATAGACCTATGGTTGCAGTGCAAGGTTCTTTTGGAACCACCCTATTTTAAATCTAATCTAATATTGATATGGTCTTCTTGCAAGAATTTATGGAAGAAAATATACACAATCATTTGAGATCCAGCTAAGGAGTTAGATGCTAGTGCTATGTCCACTATTATATGCCATGCATCTTATAAACTTAACACACACCTTAAATTGTTGGACGATACATGAATTAATTCAAGCAGAAAAGAAGAAACATGCTCAATGTACTCAAATATCAATGAAGCACAAAATTCTAGACAAGATCATCACTTGTGATGAAAAGTAGATTTACTTCAACAACACAAGCAAAAAAAGGGATTGGTCTATATACCCTTTTTTGCTTGAACCTTTTTTCCTCTGTACAGATTCAAATGAGATCTTTTACCACACTCATTATATACCTCAAAATCACTCATTTGGATTTCTAATTTTTACTCGCTTGCAGTTACATCTTGCAGGTTCTATTTTTGATTCTGCACAAGATTCCCACAATGAAATTGATCTGTTTATGGACTCATGGCCACCAAGTTTCTGGGCTAAAGACTTTAAAAAACTATAAAAACATTGGTAGAAAATCATAGATTTGGGTGGTGTGATTACTATCCGCACTAAAGGTAATGCTTCCATGTTTCTTTTCTAACTTTATTAAGAACTTTGTATGATACAAAAACTTTCATTACAACCTCATATTACACAAACACAAATTTCCACACAAATACATATATATACACAATTTAAATTTATTTTTATTAAATAACTAGCACAAAATTTATGTTTAAAAAATAATGCATATATTTAAAAGAAAATCTCATTTTACCTGCTAAAAGATTTAAAAAAATAACAAACACTCTTCGTGATGTCAAATTAAGTTTTGGTTCTTTTACCACTTTACTGAAAAACCTACAAAACAAGTAAGACAAATTATATATGAAATACACTCATATTTCATAGAATAATCAAAATATAAGTTGCTTTTGAAGCAAAATTTGGTACATGAAATATCTATAACTCAATTTTTTAATGACATAAATAACACAATGAGTAAAAATAATTTCTTATGTTTTGAAATTTATAAAGACTAAAAGAAAACATGAAATATCCTAATAAGTGCTAACTATAATATAATCATAATATGTAATGACAATATAATATAATATAACTTATTTTAAGTTTAAAAATACAATACACAGTTAAAATATACATTAATAAAAATTAACAAAATATTTATAACCTTTCTAAAAGATCTTTTTATTGTCAGTTTGATTATTTTAAAAGATATAAGAAAAAATCTAAAATATTGCACTGACAAAAATTTTATGTTAAAGATGTTTCTTATATTTTATTATCCTTCATATTAACTGCAGACATTTAAAATATTCCTTTTGTAATAATTATAGCAAACAGAGTTTAAAAATTTTGCAACATCTTTTTATGAGTTTTATTTTATGATCTATCATTTAGTATATTGTTTTAATGTAGTGTTGTTATATCATCAATGAATCAATAATATGTAAATTATTTAAATGAAGTTGTAAATGAAAAATTTATAGAAATATTTTTTTTATTTTTTTTATCCTACGCCTGACCTTGGTTTTTCAACCATCAGTCTCTGTCGGGCAGCCCAATACAATCTTGAGGTGAATGAAAAGTCATCTTCCGCAGAATTTCTATCTGCGACGTCCGAAGAGTCCAGGGCAAGTGAAAAGGTGGTCACCAGTCATATCCTCTAGTCCGCAAAAGGGCAGATTGGAGAGTCCCTCAAACCCAAACGGTGAAGGTGTTTATTTATAGAAATATCAATATTAAGTTATTAAAACATTAATGTTTTGATCTAAATGAATATTTAATTAAAATTTTTATAGAATTAGCATTGCTTTCCAATTATATTTCTTATTATTTGATATAGTTAAAACTTTTACATCAAATTATAATTGCACACTTAGTAACAAGCTGAAAAAGTTTTCTTCACAGTTTATAATCTTATTATATGGATATAAATCAACAAAATACACAGAAATATTATTTTTTCTTAGTTTAATATTTCTTAGTTTAATAATATCATCAAAAAAGTGATTTTTTTCTCTTTATTTATGATAAATAAAAAAAATTCAAAATACATGGGAAACTATTTGAAATATTTTCATACACACACATATTCAATATTTGGTTCAATCATCTATGAACTGGTTGGATAAAAGAATGTATCATTTTTATATTTCCAGGCTAAGATTACCAATCTTGCTAAAATTACCTGTTTATTTACATAAAGAATTTTTAACTGCTTCAAAATTAAAAAACTTAGGAAGAGTAATAAGAAATAAATTAAAGTCACTTGCATTGGCAATTATTTTAATATATTCACAAATAAGCAATTATTTAGAGTAAGGTATTTCCCTAAAAACCAGTTAGAATCACAAAGTACATACAGTTAAACATCACATGATACATTTTATCTATTTTCCTTTAATATATTGGTACGCAAAAAGCAATGCCATTTAAACTTGCAAGATAATTCAGATTTAAATTTATAGCATAATAACATTATTTTTAATTTAATAACATGGATTCTTTTGAAGACACTAACCCTTATTTGGTAAGCATCACACCTGAGACATTTGGTGTGTTTTTGTTCTTCATCCTTAAAATTAAATTTGTTTCTAATAACACTTCACATTGAATTCTTTGAGTATTTTGATATTTCTGATGAATACACAATTAGTTCTCTGAATTTTGACAGTGAGTATCCATTTCCAATTGAAAGCAAAATCATTTACCTATTTAATTCTAAACAGTAACTATTGATCATAATAAATAATTTATATTTATAAAAAAAATATTTCATTAATTACTAAACAATGCTGCAATGAGTCTCGATTAAAGCTACAAAACAGATTGGTACTGTTAACGGATGAAAACTCTCACAAAATTTCATTGCCATTATTGTAATTTTTGCATATTAATTAAAAAACTAAAGACATCTTTTACCGTGAAAGATTTTTCATATGGTAAGCAAAAAATAACATCTAAGAAATAAGTTAATTTTTGGTATAAATAAGTTTTGGATGTATGTTATTTAAAACAAACTAAGAAATTTTCAACATCAAGCTAGGAAAACCATTTTCCAAATATTTTTAACTTAATAGCTACTATATATTAAATAGTATTTTTTATTTCGAATTTAAAACTTGGGTGCATTATACAGAGAAATAGGGAATAATCTAAAGGATATCATATATATGCCCAGAGATAAAGCCATCAAAAAATTTAAAAAAAAAATTTGCAATTCTCAGAGAGAGAGAATATATAATTTATTTTTAAAACACACACAATTACTTTTAATTCATTTTGAATTAAGAGCACCTATTACAAACAATATTTAAATTTTATTCATACAATTATTAAGAATTTACATCATTATCTTTTCATTTCTATTTCAATTCCAAATTGCAATTTATAAATTTATTTTATTTATTTCCTAAGATATATTTAAAAAAAATATTTATGATTATTAAATGAATTTTCTCGAAACTCTATTTTTTTAATTTAAGGAAATATTTTAAAAAATATTACCAAGTAATGATGTGCAATAGATTTACAATACAAATAAGTATTCTTGGTGGTTTGTTTGTCACTCAATGATCATTTCATAAATATGAGGGGTAATCAGATTGAATACTGTTGGTGGAAGGAAACTGATGTACCCTTGAATCATGAATGCAAAATTCATTAAGCTTTCATTGAGAAATAATTTATGTTTTTTAATTTAACATTCTTTCATTTAAATTTAATAATTTTTCAGGCAATAAATAACTTAACTGAAAGCATCACTTATTTGAACTGTTGAAAATAACATATTTACATTGGTTTCAATTTATATAAGGAATTACTTCAATTTATTTATATAAACATATTAAAATATAAGTTCCAACATATTTTTGAACTAAAGACATGTAAATAAAGAACATAATTCTAACCAAACTATAATTTGATAATTTTAAATATGACTAAATTATCAATCAAACAAATGAAAAAATAGTATTTAAATAATAATTACATATCAGCAGAAGCTTTCTTGATACTATTACAAAATTCACTATCATCATTTGGTAATGACTCCAAAAATCCAGCTGTCATGCTGAATGATACAGCCTCTTCAATATATTCACTATCTGATGAAGTCCATAGTTTCCATTTTAAACTTGAAAAATAAACCTGCAATATAATATATTGTAATATTCAATATAAATTTTGGGAACATTTAGTAATTATAGAAAAAATATTGCTTTCACATAAAATGCATCTATTTAATGTAATAAAAATATATTTCAAATAATGATTTACAATTTAAAATAAATTCCAAATAAAGAAAATATTCAGGATGAAATTGTTATAGAAAAAATTAAATTAAAGCTTAAGGAGCTAACTAAGAATTTCCTAAAAATAAAAGAATTTTTACAATTTTGGTAATTTACACTTTAGGGAATTACTATCTTATCATTTATGTCAATAAATTAGTTTTTAAAAACTTTTTACTTGATGAATCAATTAAAACTTTTTGAAAATTTCTTTAAAAAAATTTACAAGTGAATACACTTAACAAAACTGTAAAATTGCTTTTCATATATTTACAAAAAATATTTCTTCCATATTTTTATATTATTGACCAAAATCAAGAAAAGAGTAACATATAAAATGAAATCACATTTCTAATATATGTTATTATTGTAAAGAATAAAAAAAATTTTCATGCGGAAGATAATTAAGTATTTTTCTCATCTCCTTCAATATGTATATGAAAATTGTTTTAAATTTTAATAGCAACAAACTATCACTATTGCTCACTTAATTTTTCAAATTCAACTAGAGTGTTTTATATAAATTAAAATTTCATAACTTACATGAATAATCAAATCAACATATACATTAAAAGCTTTTGATTCTGGAACATTTTTATAAGATAAAAAATCCAAAACAAATTTTTTGTTGAAATACACACACGATAAATTTTCTTCCAAATTCAACTCGTACAATGATTTCCATAAATTCAAGAAAGCAATTAAACTATGAATTTTAAGTGGTGAGTTGGGTGGTCTGATGAATATTTTCATTAGATGATTCCAAGCAGCAGCAAGCTCAGAACAAACATAAAAACAAGCATCTGTAACACAGAAATTTAAAAAAATGATTTTAATAGAAAAATTATATCAACAAAATCATAACAAAAATATAATACAATGAATATTTTTAGTAGAAATACAAATCAATATAGAGCTTTTAAATATTTCACAAAAAAACTATAGTATTCATTATTAATCATGATATTCAATTTGGATTTTTGCTAGCTCCTACAGAAGCATAAACTATATTAGAATAAGTTAGACCTATAAGAAATATTATTATTAAAAATGTATATTCATGACCAGCAAAATAAATTTTATTTTAATGAAAAATTAAAGTTTTAAAAGAATTTCTCAATATGCTAGGTTAAAATAAGAACAAAATATAAACTGGCGTATAAATTTTCAAAAAAATTATTCTGAACAATCCCTTTTTTTATTTAAATAATGAAAAGTGTAATAATAAAAATAATAAAAAAATCAATCATGTTTTTAATTTTTTATGAGAAAAATTACCTTTTATTCCTAAAAGTAAATTTTAATTTAATAAATTATAAATTTAGAAACATCAAAAATATTCAGGGAATTGATTTGATGTTTTAACAATATTAAGCAAATTAATGAAAAACGTAATGTTAATGTAAAAAATGAAATATTTTTTCTTTAATCACAAAATTCTAATTTATAATGTTTTAGAAAGGATATGGATAAATATGTGGCAATCGCACATACAACATTAAATCCAGTACATTCCACCAGATGGCAGCAAAATACCAGGGATCTCACAAGAGATGTCAAATCCAACATAGACACCAGATGGCAGTACCGCACTAGTGATTCAGGGAAAAAGAACGAACTGTCAGTCGGACTGTTAATTCTGACCGAAGCTGTCGTCACTATCGCGCACCTATATGTATCACATTTATATATAGTGTTAATTAAATATCGTTTATGTTTATAACCTTCTGATGGATCTTTTTCCTTTATTGGCTTTAGTTTAAGATGTTATCAGGACGATAGATCGTGCATACTACAATTACCCAAAAATACAATGTAGCCATATACATATGAATTTTACACATCTTGCAGAATTTTTTGATTTAATTATAATAAATACAATTATTAAGTTTTTATTATATATACAGGTAAATATTGTGCACAATACAGTTGCTTATAATGCTTACAGCTCTTGAAAAAATCACTCTTTAAATATTCACAGTCACTTTCATTTAAAACCATAGCAAAATTGTTTATAAAACTTTAAAAAAAAAGTTTAAAATTAAACTTATAACTGAAATAATGTTTCTTTTAAAAATATATCTTTTTAGTAGTCATAAAATGCCTTTTGTAGATAATTTTTTTTAATTTTTAGCTTTTTTATTCTTTATAGATTATTAATCTAAAAACATTTCTTTCTCAACTTTAAACAAAAATGAAATAATAAATAATATATTACTCATTGAAGCTTGGTGACGTAGAGGCAGTGCTTTGCACTCTCACTGCACAGGTCTAAGATTGGATCTTCAGGCTGGACAAGGTCAACTAAGCCTTTTATCCTTTTAGTTGGTCAAAAAAACTGAATACAAAGTATGCTCAGGAACTAAATAATGTTTGATTTCCCATTAGGCTGCTCACCAAACCAGGACATGTGCTTTCCCACACAGGGCTCTAGGTCATGAAAACGAATTGAAGGCCTTGACCCCAATACAAGCTGTCATGCGACTGAATTTAGTTAATTTATACCACCCATCCCAAAACATTGCCAGAATAAATAATAAATGTCCATAAATATTGCTGAATGTACAGATACTATGAGAATAACAATATTAATGGATATGTAATATAAGTTCCACAAAATAACAATAACCACTGAATTTCAACAATATATTGTCAAACTGCTATTTTTAATAAAATACCATATTATTTTCTCTAGCATTACTGAAATATTTTAGATTCCACTCATATACAAAAATTCTAATAGTTTACATACAAACATTAACACAAATAAAATTCATACCGTCCATAATGATTTTAAGTATATTAATTTAACAAAACAATAAAAATAAACATTAATATCATAAAAATATCATGCACTCTTTTTTAAAAAAATATTATCTATAATTTCTCAAGTTCAAATTAAACATTATGCTTCACAATAAATGAATTATTTAATTCACATTATATTTTTAAGGCAAATAAGTTACATTTAAAATTATAGTTTGCCTATATATAAAGCTATACAAAATTAAATTAATACTTTAAATTTATATAACTATTGTAAATTATAATTTATCCATTAATTGAATAAATAAAGATGAATAAACTAGAAGAGCTTAAAAAATGTAATAGGAATTTTTACACTGTAGTTATTTAAAATCTAATCATTTTGATAAAAACATTTACTGATATATGTTGTGGCTCAGTATTACTTTTTAGGTAATATTTTTATTGTAAAAAATTATTACATACTTTATTCTAACTGTACTTCATGATTATACATAAAATAAAAATATTAAATTTATGAATAGCAGTAACTAGTAGCCATGAGCAGGAAATGGATTTTTTTAATATCCAAATAAGGCTGTACTTGCAAACTTTTGAATGATTAAATTAAAATATTTTTAAAAATTCTATTAAACAAATTTTTATGTTAATTATAAATTCCAAATGTAACTGCATTTATAATGGTATCAAAAATTAATAAAAAATTATCAAATTATTTTATTAAATTTGAAACATTTTACTTCACTAACTTTTCTAACAGTTCCTGTGCATGACTTTAATTAGATAAAATGTGAAAAATAATTTTCCTATAGATGTCTGATAATATGTAAATATACATATATTTACCTCTGACATTATGCAAGGAATATTGCATTAAATTTTCACACTTGCTTTCATCAACTTCTTTAGAAAGAGACTTTCCATAGCTCATGAATGAAATTAAAAGTTCAATTAAATTAATACTTTTTTTCTGACCACAGTATTGTATAACATTTTGCTTAATGTACTGAATACAAGTTTTAAGAACAGGCAACTGCATTCCATACATAGCAACTGAAAGAGCTTTTGCAAATGTGAAAGATAAATATTTACTGTCAGTCACTGAAAAATTCTCCACCTAAAACATAAAAATATGAATCAACTTCATTACTGTATCAAAAAAACAAAACAAATAAATAATAAATAAATTAATGCTATTGATATAGAAAGTTTTCGTAGCTATTTTTATCAGATACAATTAGTAAATTAATTCAAATTTTTTATTATTTAGGTAAACTAAAAAATAATTAAAAAATGAATACAAAGCATTAATCAGTGTAATCAAATCTTATTTACTTGTATTTTTACATTGAGGAATCTTAATAGTAAATAAAATGGCAAAACTTCTTTTGTAATAAGTAAATAAAATGGCAAAATTTATTTATAATGAATCAAACTTTTAATTGATTAACTAATACAAATAACAAACACAAACAGTAATTGAAGGGTTCTCTAAGCTATACCAATAAGTAGGAGGGATCAAGTCTACTATATAGTTAAAAGCCTAAAATATTCAATTTCATTAAATTTTAATTAAAAGTTAGAAAATATTACAGAAGGAAATATAAATTCGTATACCAAGAATACCTTGTAAGCTTTTGTAAAAATTACATGTAAAAATACTTCATAATTTTCAATCATAATCAAATGATAAGGTCAACGTATAAACAAAAGTCTTATTTCCATATGGTACCAATTGAGAGAAATAGGGTACTACAACTAAAATGATTTGTATAATAATCTATGAACAAGCGATACAGTTTATTGCTGTTTAGGAATATTAAAGAGTGTAATTGAGTTATGTAGTATATGCATCAATTTTGTTATTTGATCCTGTTTTTAAATTATAAAGTGGTTAATCGTGGTGATTAACAAATTAACTATAAGGAAAAATATCTGTAATATAACATATTGTAATGCCATAATTGCATATTGCTTCAAACACTAAATAATTTAATAATTTAGTCTAGTTATAATTAATGATCTCTTTTCTTTTTTACACTAAGTTTAAAAATATATATATACATCACCTAATTATCAAAAATACAATTCAATAAATCTTAAGGCAGGGTAATGCCAAAATGATCATTTCACAGCTCCTTAAGAATCAAAACTGATTTAGCTTCTTCATAAAACATTTTGTTTCACATTTATTTATCTTTAGCTCAGATAAAACAATTTCAACTTTTTTGGCATAACTCATCATATGAGTATCTTATTTATTTCTCAAATAAACCAAGCCAAATGTTTCTGTCATCTTGCAACAACAAAACTTGAGGACACCTCTTGCAGTTTAACAAAAGAGGGTTTCAAAAGAGTCATGAATATTGAAAATGCATGATTTTTTTTTTATTACATGGCAGCCTTTTATAAGGAATAATACCTTTCAAATAAAATCAAAGAGGTCAATTTCTCAACCAATAAGCCATAAATGACATATTAAGGTAAAAGAGGATCATCCATCTAAATAATACTGGCAAGTTATGATCTTCCTTAAGGTAAGAAGATACATCAAATTATGATGCCACATGCAGCTTACCACACATGTAGAGTAAGAAATGCTGAAATATGAATTTATTGCAGATAGCTCACACAATAATTTATCATTTGGATGCTTTAATAAAAGAATCCATTCCAATAGCATTTTTGGTTAAAAAAATTTTCAGAAATGAATGTGCAAATTATATAAATTGAAAATTTGTATAAAAAATAATTTTGGTCTTTTTCTTTTCTCAAAAGGATTTTCTAATTACTTATGATAGAAAAATATGTTGATATTTTAAGAATAAAAAGTTATTATTTTTTTAAAGTTTTTAAAAAATAATATAGTTATTTAATAAATATAAAGTATTAATCATACTGGTTAAGATTGATGAACTATCCACAGGGTTCATACAATTTCCAAGAATTTTAAAGAGTTTTCCAAGAGGCAAATCAAAAATTTCCAGAAATTATTATTCTTATTAAATAATATTCCATTTTAATTTTAATAGTTTTTCTTAAACAAATATGCATATGACAAATTTTTCAATTATATTTTAAAATAAATTATTGAAAAAATAATTCAATTATTTTTTTTAATTTTAAGTTAGAATTATATTTAATGAAAACTTCAAAAAGCTTTCAATGAATTTACATAGTTATAAAAGAAAATGTTTTATTTAAAAAATCAATAATTTTTATTTTATTTAAAATATTTTACATATTTAATTTAAAATAATGGGTAATTTTTTGAATTTTTAAAAATCTACATTAGATTTCTGTCGATTAATTTATTGAGTATTTTAAGATGTGCACAGCAATCTCTTTTCAAATCAATATACTAATTCAAAATAAAATAAAACTATCAAATAAAGTTTCTATGGTGACTTTTTTCATATTATTACTTAATAAGAGCAATTCTATAATTTTTACATTTGTTTACTTTTAAACTCTTTTAAAACCATACAATTTCACATCCCTATTCTATATTTTTCTATTTCTTTAATCATTCAATAGACTTTCACATTTCTTATTTATTTATACATACACAATATTGCTATTAAAAAATTTGAACTTTCCATTTTTAAAACTTTTGCTTTTAATTAATTATTAATACTGAGTAATAAATGTTGCTTAAATGTAGCACCACAATAACATGTGTTTAATTTTACAATTATTTCAATTCCTTCAAGAATTCCTATTGATTTTTCAAGTTCATATATGTCATCTTTCAAATGCTCCTTTGATTTTCTATTGATCAAGAAGTTTATCATTTTTTAAGAGCTTTTTGCTTTCCTTTTGTTATAGGAGTACTTTTTCTGTTGTTTTATTTCATTTAAATATAATTTACACTTTTGCCTGGATCAGCAGTAAAACTAAATAGGTTTTTGTTAGATATTATATTTTTAGCACTTCTTATGCTTCAAACATAATAATTAATTATGTACTTAGCCACAATTCTATCATATAAATTTTCTTTCATCAAATTTTTGTTCATATCAAATCCACATTCAATAGATGCTTGACTATAAGAGAGTAATAAAAACAAATTAACTGCTTTTCATAAGTAACAATAATTTTGTCTATTTGAAAATTAATTTTTAATAAATTATTAAGAAACTATTCGAGAATTCTCATTAATTTTTAAAATAAAAATCACTGCACTGACTGCACCACTTGTTGATCTTATTGGTGATTACTCGTTACTTCACTTCACATACATAAATTTAAATACCACATACAGTCTTGACTGAACAGGATCATCATGAAGTTATTGTGGCTGAACTAGATCTTTATTTAAGTCAACAGTTATGAATACAATCTAATATCAATAGTGCTGACCCTTACCTGTCAAGGAGAAAATTTGAGATTGACACCCCAATGACACTAGTTTTTACAGAAGCATGCACAGTTATGCAGTGTATTGGAAGAAAAGATGAGGATTATTATTTACTTTTACAAAATAACAAAAGAAAAAACAAAATTTAAGTGTAATGTTATATACCAACATTTGTGATCTTGAAGATGAAAGAAAACAGTCACCTAGCTCACTGTCTTCACTATCAAACATATTCCACAAAAATTAAAAGCCCATATAACACACTGTGACAAAAATGGATGTGAAAGAATAAAAAGTTACAATCTGCTCAAAAAGAAAAAATAACAACTGTAATGTCTGGAACACAAAACAGTTTCCACTGTTCTATAAGAAATATTCCCTATTCTAAATTACCCATTCTTCTTTGAAACATGTAATTCCATTGTATACAATCTTATGGGCATTCTATTGCATTCCAACGCCATGGGTCTAGCTTTAATGATAGTAGCACACTGCAGAAAAGCATATTTTGAAAAGGAATATATATATATATATATGCCAGTGGCAGTCAGCACATTGACTTAGCAGGGTGCATATATAGGCAGGAAGTTAAGAGCTAATACTCAATTTCATTGAAAATTTTTCAATAAAATCTCAAAAAATTATAATAAAAAATAAATATATCAAGGTAAGTAAAAATTCCAGGAATTACAAGAACAATTAAAAACAATTTTCAAATTCTAGGAGATGTATGAACCCTGTATTTATCTTTTAAATATTTCTTACATGGATATTGAAAAGGCCTAGTCTTGTCATACCTTGTCTCAAATGTGAATAACTAGGGTAAATTGGATATTGCAACCAAATGGCTTACAGTTACTGCTGACTGATACTTTAATAGATTAAGAAAATCAAAATTAGTAAAAAGAAAGTTTTAAATAATCCTTTATAAAACCATTATAAGAAATATATTTACTAATAATTCCAAAAACTGGACCTTGACAAAATCATATTAAAATAGGCTATTTTAAAAAGGTGTGACGAAGATTATGAGTGTAGTAAATGTTGATGGAGTATGACACCATAGGTATATTACACCATAAGTCAGTACACATAATTGTTTTAACAAAAACAATTATGTGTACTGAGTATATGAAGAGGCTGATAAAATTAATCATTAAAATTCTATAAAATTTTATTGCCACATTTACTATATGAATCACTCAACTATGATATTCAATATCTTCAAATGCAAACCAATGGGAGTCAAAGTTTAAAAAAAGAGTCAAATTGAGATTGGCAAACTGTTCTGATGAAGAATTTAAGATCCTAGGAGTTACTAACTGGAGTACCCTTGTGAAGAAGCAAACAAAATGGAAGAAACTTTTGAGGGAGACCTTCAAAAGAACGCAAAATGATGTTTAATTTCAGTAGAAGGAAATAATTCAACCATATTTTATTTTCTAACACACACAAATATATATGCTTAAAGTGGAGCTTTCTACATTATGGATTATGCAGGTTGTATAAAAATATTGCGGCATAAAATAAATGCGTCATCAGCTGGTACTTTTATCTTGTATGGTATTCCCTGTTTTCATATCATTACTCTATGTACGGATTCATTTTCACTCTCACTTCTAAAGATAGCTTTTCAGATTTGTGCTCATTATTTCTACCATAGAATTTGCTAGATTTTGATTTTGTGAGGTTTACTGGTGCAAGGTCCAATATGGACACATTTCTGCACCATACAAAATTTAAATCTAATAATTCAGTGTTAAAAGACTAATCAAATGTATAAGATGGAACATATTAAAAATTCAAGAAAAGCTTATGTAGAAGATTAAGATGCAGAATTTGCTAGAGGATATATTCCACAGTTGAGCAATCTCTGGTAAGTGGCAATGATTGTCGGTATGTAGAAAATGTGAATATTGTTATCTTTTTCTATTAATGATACATAATGCACACTAAATACTATTGACTATATTTTCTTTTTATGATAAGTTTACATCAAAATTTTGCACTATATTACACTGAGATTTATAAATGTGCCTTTTGAATTATTACATACCAATTACTTAATTTAAAGTTGACAGTCAATAAATTGCTTAATTATTCCCCAGAGGTAAAAACCTACACTTCAGAGTGAAAGATTTCACTGCTTTAATTTCAAATATTGTATTTGCTTGCATATAATCTGCAGCTTATGTGCTAAATAAGTTTCAAATTTCGTTGTGTGTATTATATGCCACCATGGATAATATAATAAAAATTCTCCATCAGAAAAGCTTACAATAAGTTTTGAAAGAAATACCATTTGTTTCATAAAGTAAAAAAAAAAAAAAAAAAAAACTATAACCAGAATTGTCAATCAGTTTAACTGTAATCAGCAAAGTCTAATTACATTCAATTAAAGGTACAAAATGCTGATAAAAGCAGAGGTGCCTAATGACATACAAACTCAATTCTAAGAAGAAGAAGAATTACATTCAAGAATGAATTTGGTTCTTCAGAATAATATTACATATGCAATTAGCTAATGTCATTTTGCCATCTGTCTAAACTTGAGATATTTTGCTCTGGAAACACTCATAATTCATACATCATGTGGAAGCGAAATCATTTAAATTACACAGCAAATTTTAAACTAAAAGCCATAGGAAGGAAAATGTTAAAGTAAGGTGAAAAAGAAAACATGCAGGGTACAAAAGAGGAAATGTATCTAATGCACAATTCAAAAATACTCTATTTCTTTCACTTAATTATTAATGACATAAATATATTTTATTTTTAAAAATATGTCTAGTCTTGCTTTAAAAGTCATTAAAACTAAAAATCAATAAGTCTTATGAGAATCTTCTTAGATCTTAATCAATGTTGTCCTTTCATCTTAGTTTATCACACTTTGTGTTGAAGTGGATCCAAACAGATCTTTTTCATAATTAATGCTTTTTCTGCACAATTTATTATATTTTTAATAATATTGTGTATTTTTTTATTTGGCGCCCCATTATCAGTAATACATATTTTCTAATATTCGCAGAAAAATTAACAGATTATAAGTTGCTGTAAAATTATGAGATGGATAGGTCTTGTGGATTATATACAGAAAAATACTGTACTATTTGACAATACGGAACAACAGAGAAGCTATAAGAAATTAAACACTTCTGAAATTTAATGTTTATGAAATATAAATAACATTTTAATTCCAAAATTTAAATATCACAAAAAATTTTTATTTACGCTATTTTATTTATTCATTATTTGTTCATCTTTAACTCATCTTTTTTCATATTTATTTCACTTTAGATGTACCACAGAAATATAAATATTGTCTTTTATATTTACATTTTTTATTTTGCTGTGGATATACTGCTGGAATTACAATACTGACTTTTATATTTGTTCTGTATTTCACTTTGCATATCGGGCTAGAAATTAAATTCTGATTTTAATATTTATCATCTTGTTGTGGTCTACGTTGTGCATGTAGAGCACCGGTTGAAAAATGTAGGTAAGATTTAATTTTAATTATTTTCTGCAGGCATAAAATTCCTAGAAATGTATGTTAAGTATTTAAATTTCCAATAATAAACAAAATTATAGAATCATTCTACTTTTTTAAATTATTCTAGATTTGTCTGCTTTTATGTAGGAATGATTTGTAACATTCTATCTGAAATCACTGGATTTATCAAAATTATTTTATTAAATATATTAAAAAATACATTTACTCGAAATTCTGAAGTTCATTATTTTACTTATTTTTAACTAGATGTTATTATTTTGCTACTTTATTTCCTTTAATTTTAATTCTGAATAATTTTTAAATAGAATCTTTAATCAATTGTTATGATTACTGTCTTTTTTTATACCATTAGGTTTAGCAATTTGAAATTGGGGGGGGGGACCCTGCTTTATTTACATGGATGTTATTATTGTTTTTTTTATATTTAGAGTTAAACCCCAGTTTCTTATGCTGATTGGTGCTCATTCTAATATTCAGTTTTATCAAATGAAAAATATTGCTAATAAAAAAAATCCTGCTGAAATAAATTATATGATATTAAATTAAAGTCATAAAAATAAATTGAGTAAAATTCATTAAAGTAAAATGTTTTGTAAATCTATATATACGTAAGGATGAAAATAATAATAAAATTTAATTATTTTAAATACCAAATAATGGTTTATAGTTATTAAAAATAAGTTCAATGAAATAGAAATAAATCCACATTTTACATTTCTATATTTGCTATAAAATGTAACAGTAACTCACCAACTGTAAAAATGCTTCAGTTGCATTTAATGAATTAAAAAAACCAATAATTTCTTTACACACTCTTTGATGTTTTGAAATCTGTTCAATATATATATCAGCACATAATCTTAAAATATTTACACATAATAATTGGCATTCTTCTTTTCCATTGAAATGTTCTGAAATATAAATAAAGATTATGAAGTCATTTTGCAAAAAATATAATATACAATAAAGAAATATTCTTTCATGAATTAATTTTAAAAGCTTATTGCACAAAATTGTTAATTTGATTTTTTTGCATAAACAATTTTTACTCCTAATTTTCTGTGCCTTTCAAACATGTCACATAATTCCACTTACATAATTTTTATCCAGCTTTTTATTGATTTAATTCATATTTAACAATTTGTTTCATATTCATTGATTTATGTATTCTCTTATTCAATTTGGTTTTCTTTATGAACAGAGTACTCAAACATAAAAATGAAAGTAGTTTCATTATACTCCAAATAAATATCAGTCCATTTATAAAAAAGTTTCAAAATTTATTACAGGTGTATATTAATTTTTAAACAAAACTGAAAATATATCATATGTTTAATGTTATCCTGATATCAGAGCAATAACTTCAGTAAACAAATTGTAAAGTTGCAGCAAAATAAATATGAGTTTTTCATGCAGCTACATACATATCAGACAATGTTAATGGTTTTATTTGGTTTAGCATCCTTTGGCCACATTTTTGCACATGGTTTGGTTGGTTTGGTTTGTTTGTCGCTCAACGGTCATTTTTTGCACACGAGGGCTAATTAGACCGGGACTTACGGCTTAAAGTGGATTCCGAACCACTACAAACATCCATGCCCAAGGTGGGATTCGAACCCACAAACTGTTGAACCGAAGGCAAGAGCGCTAACCATTTGGCTGCCAGCTCGGCCATTTTTGCACATGAGGACTAATTTGACTGGTACCTACAATATAAAGTGGATTCAGAGTAATTGCAAAAAATTGTGCTCAAAATAGCAGTGAATTCTGTAAAATGACAGAGTAAAAAATCCTATGCATTGTTTTTAACAGAAATCAATTGTTCTAAATTGAATGTGTAAATAAACTTTTTTTAATTATTCACTTATAAGTTAGAGAAGAAACTTATTTTATATCTACAATGCAGAAATTGCAACAATATTGATATCACTTACTTTACACAAAAAATCCCATCAAATTTGTAATTTATTCTTTTTATCATTGAATAAATATGCTAGCGTACAAAGTACAATCATTCTCACATACTTCAATTGCAACTAAATGACTAATTATTATTTTGTAAATATTTTGATAAAAAAAACAACTCAAGCAAAAATTCTAAAAAATATTACACAAACTTGGCAAAAAAATTTACTGCAAAATGTAACATTGTACAAAATACTTACATACTAAAAGTTAACCACTATGCCTTAATTAGAAATCAAACCATAGCATTTACAACATTCAAGATTATATAAATTCCAATTTTAATTGAATAAAAGATAAAATCCTAGCATTAGGTGCAAGTGAGTATACTACTGCACCAGAATGAATTCTTTTATTTGATAAGGTTTGACATATGTAGAACCTGACTAGGGCAGGTGCATACAGGGCACCAAAAAATTATAAGTCATTGTTATTCTATTATAAGTGTATAATTAGCAACTCAATCTGTAGAAAGTTAAGTAATTAGAAGCTGATGTCCTGTATAAAGGAATACCACTTAAAAAATTACCAAGTCAGAGAATTCTAAATTGAAATATTTTCATTTATACAGTTTTACAATGTGATTAATTTAGATCCTAATTCAATGCTTTTTAAAAATATAGTAATTGCTCCTTGAAAAATATTATTTTCCTTTGCAAAGCAATACTTTTCATAACATCTGACTCAAAATTTTATGATTCTTCCAGATAATTTATAGTCTACAAATAATAAGTTATATATAGAATTAATAATTGATTGTGCATGAAAAGATTATTTTGCCTAAGAGAACTGTACAGTGGGTAAAATGCACCAAGTGTGCTAAAAAAAGAGGCAAACTGGTTTAACAGTTCGGAATGTGTTTGCATGATGTGATATTCATTTTAAGACATAAGGTGATTGTATGAATTGTGCAAAATATTTTTTCCATGTAACCCTTTAAAAATCTTATGAGTAATTTTATTTGTTTACACTTAAAAAATTTGTTATGTTATTGTTTCCATTATTGTTTCCTTTATTGGAATCAAATTTTTTAAATGGTAGATTGTTTGGAATGTTTTCAAAGTTATATTATTACGAATTTTTTAAACAATGATTCGAATTTTTGTTTGGTTGGCCATTAAAAGATCTATACGAGGTACTAATCACATGCATGGTCAGTTTGATTTCTATCTTGTGAAGTATGTATAGCGATCAAATCATAAAAACATCATAGAAGATATTTAAACCAAAAAAAACTGCTTATTCTCCAACAGGTTGTGACAATTGCCAAACACTGATGATTTGGTGAGTTATTTTTTTTTCATTAAATTTCCATTCAGATTGGTGATTTCTAGTTTTTATAAAAATGCATAGTTACATAAGTAAATACATTCTTAAATTAGCTTTATTGTGATTTTTCACACTAGTGTTAGATTGTACCATATGGAAATTTTTTGAAGGTGAGCGTCACACTTCTGTTTAATTAAAATTCAAGTTTGAATAAAAAATGCAATTTGTCAACATTAGAAATTTAGCTTTATTGTCTTGTTGTCTCTGTAGTAGGTAGCACTACACTGAAAATTTTTTTAAGGTGAGCGCAACTGCCCAGTGTATTAAAATTCAATTTTTAATTAAAAAAAATTTGTTTCTAGTTATTAGAATTCTAATTCTTCTACAGTACGTAATTATAATAAAAAAATTCAAAATGACGCACAATTACAAAGTTGAAGTTTGAATGTCATCGGTATTTAGTAAGCGGATATAGCACATAGTTACATAATTTAGGTTGGTGAGACAGATGTGGAGCACTTGGCAGGAAAATTGGAAATTGCGCCAAGCCAGTACAGTTCTATCGTCTTTTACCAGGATATCTGTGATTTAAAAGTTTTGTTTTGACAAATACTTGATTATGCAGTGTGTATAATGTGAAAAATTAAGATACTCTTATAATCTTCCACACTTAACATCAGCTATAATATTGTATGAACTTAGAACTATAGGTTATGAAAATGCAGCCATAAAACTTTTGGAAAAAATAGTTAAAAATTTATATTCTGGAATACAATCTTGATTATTTCAAATTGAAACCACCATTATAAATGAATTCTGGCTGTTTTATATCCATTGTATAATTTAAAATTACCCACTTCATATATCCTCTATAAAGCATAACTACTCTACGCAGTATCAATATGTAAAATCTACATTATAGTATTTGATCATGAAATTTGCCTATGGTAAGTAAATAAAAGCTAATACTCAAAGTCATAGGTTGCATGAAATCACAATATTCAATGTCAGAGTTTGGGCTAGATAGCAACATTAAAAAACTATGACCATGTGAAACTGTTATTCAGATAGGCAAAAAAAATCAGTACTATTCCATTATATCCCCGCAATCAATCATGGAAGAGATTGCTAAGCAGTTTCTATCAGAAAAAAACTTAGGGATTTAAACTATTTTTATCAAAAAAAGACATTTATTTAATAAAACATAAATAAAATGTTTGTACTATTTTCAAATAGTTTTTAAAGATGTTATCTCTATTAAACAATGCACAACAAAAATATTTATCACAGTACCTGCGATTTTTTTCTTTCTTGCTAAGATGGTTGTATGGGAGCATAATGGAAATGTACCAAAAAATCATGTGGTATTTGGTTACTAAGTTGAAAATCATAACCAAAAGTTATAGGAATTTTAAATATAAAACATTATAAGAAACAGTATTAAATTGCAAGTTAAATAGAATACTCATTAAGATAAAAAACAATTCAAAAAACCATTTAGAAAAATTACCCACATTAAAAAATTACTTTCTTTTATAAACAAAGAGAATTTATTATCTTGATTAGATAATGTGTAATATAAGAAAAAATAAAACAGTAATTGAATAAAAATTTAAGAATTATTAGTCACAAAATAACAAGCTAATAATTGTTGTTAAAAAAACTAATTATTAAAGTTTTGACTTAAAAATTATATCATAATTTATTATTTTACTTCATAAAAAATATTCATATTCTATTTTTAGTAAGTAACTTTTAAGAAAATGGTAACTTTTATTCTAGATAAAAAAAAGTAATAGTAAGTCATAAAAATGTAAGAGTAATTATTGATAATATCTTTTTATCATTGAAAATATATTGAACAAAACAAACCATTTAGATCTAAGAGATCAGTTAAAAATAGAAGCTTTTATTTATTTACTTTATTTTGCTATTAGCACCATTTCAAATCTCAAAAAAAGTACAAAATTAACTTAGTAATATAAAATTGAAAAGAAAAGGTGGCAATTAGTGATAGATAGAATGAGAAAACATTTTTTATAGTATATATATATACAGGATATAGCAATCTGAAAAATAAAAGTTAATCACGTTTAAGCAAAGAAATTACATAGCATATTGCAGAAACACATTTGCTATTGATTTAAGAATCATACCTGCATGATTTTGAAAGCAAGCCTGAAATATATTCATAAATATATACTGTCCTTCTTTATGGGAGTTTAAGCACATGCATTTATTATCTTCCAAATAGTCATATAATAACGCACTTTCAGTCCATAAAATTTCGGAATCCATATTCATTAAAATAAAATATACTAAGCAGTAAACTCAAAAAACAAGATACTACAGAAAACTGCAGCGGAACGCCTCTTTAAAAAAACATACAACAATCATAAATTCGATTTCCTATGTTTAGATGAGGAGGAAGCCAATTAAATTTCTGTAAATGAATTGAACATTTACTCTTATGGAGCCAAGATAATTCTATATTTCATATATGATTAATTTAAATATAATAAAATAAGGCAATACATTTGATTTCCTAATGTAAAGAAAATTTAAATTTAAAACTTTGAACCAAAAGAGTATCCGCATTGCAAGAATGGGTTTAAAAAATTGATTGATCAATTAATCATACAGTTAAAATTCTATTTTATAATTCAAAAATTTGTAGCATGTACCACTGCTGTAAACTTCTTCATTTCATATTAACTTTGAAGTTGCCAAACAGAAGCAACATGAATGACTGGGTGGAACAGTGTATTCCCTCCAGTTACTCCCCCTATAATAGAAAGCTTTTATTCTTATAATGACGTCATAAGAGTATTCTATTGGAGTATTTTTCCTACACGTTCATTTCAGTACAAGGGAAATAATTGTTTTTCAATTTAAAGAACAATTTGTAAATGAATAAAAATATTTCATTTTCGTTTTATCAAAATGATAACAATAAATTTAGAAATTTACAGAAAATGTCCTTATTGTCTACTAAAATAAAATAAGAATAAAAATTATTATTTTAAATTCCCATTTTATTTAGTCATTATATATCATTCACGATTTATTTAACATATTTAACATTAACGGTCGAATATTATTTTTCTAGAAGCTTAGAAAATATTTGGCAAATGTTTAAATAGTCAACAAAATTGCAAATATTATCTTAAAAATTATATGATTTTTTAATTTAAATTTATTATATTTACTTAAAAATTATATGAAAAAAAACTGGAGTAAAACCTTAAATTAACTAAGAGAAAAAAGTGGAACTACTGTAGTAAAAGAATTCGATTAGAAAAATAACACCTAAGCAATGTTGCAATTAATAATGGAAATGCCTTCTGTTTAGTCCCTGCTTAAAAATCAAGAAAATCTAACTTTCTTTGAGACAACAATGATACATCTACTGGTTGTCGTACTGTGTAAGTTTCCTACAAGTTTTTCTTTTGCTGTGAAGATTCGAGTGCATTTGAACAGGGTGTAGTTCTCTTATTAACCGGGCATTATAAAAATACAAAAAAACATTATTACAAATATTAGATTATTACAAAGAAAGAGAAATTAATGGAACTTTTTCTGTCTTTGTAACAATCTAATATTTGTTTTAATGTAATTTGTTATAATGTAACTTTGTAAAAACTTCCGCAACTTGTTATATGTAAACAATAAATAATCCTATTTGTAATCGTAAATAATATTTGTGAATAAAAAGTAATGGAATTTTGTAAAATCTTTCATTATTTCCTGTTTGGTAGCGAAGAGGTTGCAAAGGAAATGATATTATAGCAAGTCATACAATTTTGTAGACAATTGAGAGACACTTTAAAACTCATAAGTATTTAATAAATAAATTAGATGAAATAATTGACAAGATTAAATTTATTTCATAAAGATAATGAGACATATAATTATTTCTAATTTGATTTGGGTTAATTAGATTTAAAAATTAACTCTGTCGGAAACTGTTTTGTAAACGGTATATAAGATAAGTTCCTTAATGACGTAGTCAAATATACGTTTTGTCACTAATAGAAAAATTTTAAATATAAAAATGCGTATTGATATTTTCTATTTATAACTTAAAATTGAAACTACCCTAAGTCGGGAAATAAAGGTTAATATCAAATGAAATTTGTTTGTATGATAATTATATAGCATGCTTGAAATGTTCTAATTTGTAGTGGGTGACAAAATCTGAGGTATAATATCTAAAGCACAACATTTATTTTTCAGATTAGATTGTTTATCGATGAAACATTGCGTTTCCATTTGTAATTATAATGATTTTATAGTTTATATATTTTACAATAAATTCCTGTCAGATTCATTGTAATATTTATGAATAGCATTAAAAATTAACCAATAAACTCATTTATTCCCAAATAATTTAATTTAATAACAATGCTGTAGTGATTTAACAAAGTGTCTCAAAACAAAAAGATTGAGTGACAGAAACATACTTCATGCTTACCGAGAAATATCTCAAACACCTGATGAGGAAAATTCTATATTAAATCTAATAGTTATCTGTAAATGGTGTAAAAAAACTATATTCCCTCTCAAGATTGAAATAAATTTGTATAAATAATATTTAGGTATTACCAGTTATTGCTATCATATTGAAATAGAAAAGTATAATTTGCACTTCGAATCATTATTCTTTTATATAGAATTCCATATGCCAATTGCAGCTCATCTTTTTGCTGCAGTTGCTATTTTCTAGCGAACATTTCAATTAGTTCTTTCTCAAGTAGATTAACTTTTTCCAAATTATTTTGCAAATTAAAGTTTCTCTGTGATGAAATACTGTGGGTAAGAATATTGAATTTTTAGATTGTGTGACTCAGGAACTGCCAAACTTTTTTGATAAACTACACCCAAAATATTTTACAATATTTTATCAACACGCACTGTAAAAATGCTAAGAATAATCGGAGCTGACCTATGTCTTAAATAATTTTTATTATTTTGCAAGCTCAAACATTTAAATTAATCAATGAGATGGATTTATTTAATGGACTTTTGTCTTATTTGAACTCTGGTCATTATTTGGTTCTATATTTCTTAGTTTCAGCCTTAAATCTCCTCAGAATTTTGGATTCATTTATTTCAATGCGTTGTTAAAATAGAATTTAAGTGACTGAAACCAGATTCAACCATATATGAAATAAAGAATACAATTAAAAATGATAAAAATAATCGGAGTTTATTTAGATATTTTGCATGCTTATTATCATCAAAAATTTGATTTCATTTTTAATTATTATACTTAAGTAGTTGAAAGGCATCTTGGTTTGAAGGATTACTAATAATTCAAAGACTTTCAATTGCAAATGACTGTCTATACTTTCAACAACAGGACAAAAAACAGTTTAAACAGAAAATGAGGAACAGAACAGAAATTACCCACCTTTTGGAATACCTTTAATTTTAATATTTAAAAAACATAATCCAATATCATCATTTAACTTTTCTAGATGGGCATGTGCTTCAATTTTTTTGTTGGTTATAACCAATTAGCTTAAATTACAAAATGCGTAACAATTAAGACTTAAATAAGTTCAATTTAACTTGTGTAAATTTAAAGAAATTATCCGTGTTTGAATTAATGTCATTTTTTTTCCTGTGAGAGGAGTTTTAATATCGCTAAAGTTTGCAAATAGATATGCTAATTTCATTTATCAATAGATATCATTTTTATTTATTTATTGTGCATTTCATTACTTAATGCTAAATTAATTTCTGAGCAAAATTATGTAACTATTTCAACCCCTTTAATAAGATTTTGTAAACACACATCTCATGATAACCATTGTATTTCGGTGGGTAACAATAATTGTTTTAATATTCAGCACATTCTTCTCAAACTTCAGGAAACAGCTGTGATTTAAATGGTCTATGCTCTAATTTGGGTAATTGATACAATACTCAACAGTAATATTTAATAAAATCATTGAGATATTTTAGTATTAGATGAGTTAGATGTAAAATGAAATACATAGTACACATACTAGGTACTTTTTCCTAAATTAAAATTGACATACCTTTGTAATGGACTTCCAAAGCAGGCTCCCCATTATAGTAAGTTAATAAATAGTAAGTTTATTAAAATTTTATGAGTATTCAAGCATTATTACAGATTCTGACATATTGTTTCTTCATTTGAGTGAGTTCAAAGCATTTTTAAAATAAAAATTCGCCGATAATATGGAATTTTATTTTACTAAAATATCTTACATTGACAATAAGAAGATAAAAATTTACAAAAGTAGATATTTCTAATTTATTAAAAAACTTCCAATTTCTTAGTTTCGAAAGCGCAATAGTTTCCATATTGATTTTTCTTTCATAGATACGTTTTGTTCTGAAATCACCCTCAGTGAAAAGCTTCTGAAAACATTTATCAAACTCTATTTTTAGTTACAGTGATCTGTTATTGATTATAAAGTATTCAATAACATAATTAAATTAAGATAAGATAATTTTTCTCACGAAGGAAGCGCAAAGGTCATTGGTGAAAATGTAAGCCATATTTTAAATATTTGGCTGATTATTGTCGCCATATCTACTTAGAATTTGATTTTGCCATTGCAGAGAAATAATAAGAATCTTAAAAATTAAAATATAGCCAAAAGAATCTATTTTCAAGCAAAAATATAGGTTTAAAAGAATTACTGGCAAAGAATTACACATGCGTAGAGATAATCATTCTCTAAAGTCGAAGACACTACACAGAAGGCAGGAGATAATTTAACGATAAAATGATGCTGACAGCTCGGATCATCTTGCAGTAAAACGGATCAAGAATTATATCCCATAAGCCTGACTTAAATAACACACTAAAAATATACACATTTTAAGAGCAAAAAAATTATTTACAAATATATTGGAATCATTAACTGAACAAGGTATAATCCATAATGAAAACTTTATTTACTATGCTTTAATTATAAATAGAATCCCAAATGAAAGTTATATATACTGCTATGCTTTCAATAAATTTGCAATTGAATAGTATTTGTACTCATTCGTCGATCCCTATCAACACCAGTGATCATATCTACTCCTTATCAAATTACACCCACTTTTATAGGTCAACTCTGTTGGTGATGCCTGGTGTAATTGAATAAAATTAGTACTACATGGTTCTCAACATTTTTATTAACCATGAATCGGTTGTTTCTTTCGTTCCAGTTGAGATCATTGTTACATCACTTTATTACAATTCTCATTGGTTTGAAATATCCATGGCATCAGATAACTTTCAACATCACACATATATAATTAATTACGATATCGTATTACGACGGCGTCGTAAATCTGACTTGTCGAAGAATTTGTTGCCTTCTTCGAGTGACATCAAACAACACATTCAACACATCAAACAACAATCACATTCTTCGAGTGACAGCAAACAAGGCGAAGTTCTTCATGAAATGCTTAAGAATACTGTCGAAGTTTATTTTGTTAATAAAATGATTTCTTATATGAAGACCAAAGCATCGGTTTGAGAAGATGTTTTTAATTAATGCCATTAACAAGTTCACAACAAAACAGAAGAAAAAGCAAAATGAAGATAACAAGACAAAACATCATTTTTATGATTAGTTGAAATAGGCAAGGACGATTTAAATAGCGGAGCTGCTATATTCATGCCAAATTCTGAATTTTTTGGGTACAAAGAAATCTTGCTAAGATGATGTATTGTGACGTCTTACAATGACATAAATATTCGGGTTGCCAAAATAGAATTTTTTGCATAATTTTTATAAGTCTCTATCTATAAAAACCAAGTTGTCAGATAAATAAGAAAATCCACTTAAAAAATTCCCTAATTCAGAATTTGGCATGCTGGATTAATCAGCATCTGTGCTATTTAAACTTTTAAAAACTTCATTAATTAATATAATTCTAAATTAATAATTGGATCATTTGTAAACAATCTCTTTTATATCTTAAGACTAATGGCTTGCTTACGTCAACATTAAAAATTTCCTTTTGAATCATTTTTAATGTTTATTTTATTCTCCAAGTGAAGAAAATTTTTGTAACAGATAATGTCATAATGAATAGAAAAGAGTAATTTTTGAGTATGTTTGCATATCACAGTTAGTATATCGAATACAATATTTTTATTTAGTTATATTATCATCATTTACTTAAAATATGTTTTTTGTTAAGTTATACAACCATTAACATTAAAAAATTTATAATTAATTACTTATTATAATGAACTTTTCTCAAAATAAGTAATTAAATAAAATAACTTGAAGAAAGTGTTTATTTCACGTGAAAATATGCATGTGTATTGTTCATGTACTTTTAAAAGAGCAAGTATAAATATATAAAGCCTTACAGCTTTTCTGAACGGCAAACAATTGAACATTGAGTGTTCAATTAATGAAACCATTCCTAACAGCGATGGAATTTTGAGTGTGCATATGTCCAGATAAGGAATAATTAAGACTCTTAATGATGTCTTGTGCTAAATTCTGTGATTTTCATTTAACATTTACTTATGTAATTTTCATTTAACATTTACTTCCTAGATCTGTTATATTTTGGAATGCTAGAGTCTATCGGCCTATCATATAACAAACGCTTTTGATTAACGAGAGACCTAATGCCTTAATAAATGAAGAATTATAACCACAAAAGAAAGCAGTCAATAGCTATACCTGCCGCCCAGAACTTGGTATCAACCTGTTGAAAACTTTCAATAAAATAGGATTTTACCCAGTTAAAAATAATTGTAAGTTATTATATAAAAATTATTATAATATATTATTAATGATAATATATAAATTATTATATCTTAATATATAAACTATCAGCATATTTAAAATTTTATGTGCTTGCTTTCTTGATTATCTATTGCAAGGAAGTTAGTCTGAACAACAGGTTTTTCATGAACGAAAAAAAGAAAAAGTGCATGATAATCTGGGATTTATAGGCAAGTTAGAGATGGTTAGTTCATCATGGTACAGTGGTTTGATCACATTATTCAAAGAAGTTTGTGTTACGATTTCATCCATATTAGAAAAATGAGAGATTTTATTCATTTTTCTGATATTTCCATGCACTTTATTCGGATAGTTGTTGGAAGTTTTCTAGCTTATCTTCATCGCAATGTCCGACTGCATAAGAGATTCTTCTTGAAAGACAAAGACGGGGTAAATGTACACATGCTTACTTCAGCCTTTTGCTTTTAAACTACATATTATGTGTTTTCTAACTTCGAAGTTTCTGGCAAATGTCTACACATCGATGTAATTTTTTTCATTAACTTCCAGTGGAAAACTTTTTGTTAAGGGTATAGTAAAGTGTTTAAGGTTAAGATTTAATTACAAATATTTTTATAAGTTATAATAATATTTTTTACACAACAGTTATCTTAGACATATCTTTCTCCTCCTTTGTAATTTAACTAAACTCTGTAAATGTGAATTCAATACTGTACAGTCTACAATGTAGACTATTTTCATTGATTTAAGTGGCTTCATGAGGTCAAATGCTCCGACAT
>CM075856.1:72424806-72539806 GCA_037975125.1 Latrodectus hesperus | reverse complement strand
TTTAAGGACATTTGTCAATATTCCTTAAAAAATATTGTTTGTTTATTTTTTAAATGATTCGAAACGAGATGGAGAAAAATACTACATTTATGACCAAAAGTGAATGGGTCATGTGATAGCCTCAAAACCAACATGAATAGGAAACTTATATATGTTAAGTTTCGGAAACTGTTAGATTTTATATTTCTATCCGATATATATCTTGATTTGATTCCCAGATGAATATGAATCAAAATAGCATCACTACCTATCTTATTAAGAAATATTTACATTATATATTTCAATATTTCCATCTCTTAACTAATTTCTGGTTTATATTACGACTTTACCCGGATGTTAATAGTCAAATTATAACAAAAGACAAGACTATTTTAAATTATCACTTTATATACAATTTGAAATGCTTTTCAAAATGTTAATTAGAGATGCATTAACCAGAAAAGAGTCACAAAATACTGAGTAAATATAATGAGATTCATCTGGATAACGAATCTGATACTCCAGAAATTCCAAAATGAATAAAGACTATCTATAAGGATTTAATTACTGACATAAAATGAATGAATAAGATTTCAAGTCTTGCATCATCTATCAATCGCGAAGATAAACAAGGAACGATAATTGCCCTTTGTATCTAATCAATTTCATTCACATTTTTCTAGAGTCAATAATTAATCTATTTATTACTTTGACTAACAGAAATTCATTTGAAATGAATGAATAGTTTTAACTTATAATATGTAAAAAGCAAAATATACTCTAATGAATGTAAAATTTAATATATTTTTTGCTTTAAGTCTTTAAATTCGATATTGATGTTATACTCATTTCTTCTCAATTTTCGTTTTCTCTTTCTTTGTAAAAACAATATTGTGTTACATAACTTCTTTGCCTTCTTTCAAAAATAATCACCATTAATGTTTCATTTATAGCTATCAATAGCTTGATTATTGTACAATTTTTTTCAGAATTTGAAACTTCTTTTTAAAAAAAATTATAAATGTATCTAATGACTTTTTCATGGAAGAGCCATAAAATTATAAAATATAAAGGAATGAAAAAAGTATTCCATAATAAAGAATGTGGCTTCATCTCTATAAGCCACTATGAATATTATGCATGATAATTAATAGTAAATTTTATTCGAATTTTACAAATTATGGACAATATTTAAACAAAAAAATCTACTAGAAATTTTGAAGTAATCTTTAATGACATACATTACAAAATACTCAAAATAGCGTTTTAATTTTAATCTATGCATAATTACTGAGGGAAGAGAAGCAAATTTATGACATCAGACCTTTTAAATTTTCCTCATACTCAAAGATATGTACTTTTTTTTCAAGAAATAATGTTATCTTTGTTTGGCTTTTGAAAAAGCATTCTTTCCGTCCATTATTTTACTGTAATTTTGGTTTTTTTTCCCGATATTTCACAGATTGGAAATAAATTGCTGGCACCTTCTGAAACAAGGTGAAAGGAAAGTCTTGACTTTTAAATATTTTTATAACTTGTTAGCAAAGCATTTATTCAAAATTTTGAAATGTCATTTGATTCACATGTAACTGACCCTTATATGAGACATTTTGCCGAACTTTTGAACATAATTAAATAAATAATAACTTTTATTGTTTTCCTACCTTGAAATTTTTGAAAAACTGGATAATGTTTTTGAACATAATCATATACAGAGGCAATAGGTGAGCTTGGACTGTTAGTTAAATATATAATTCTGTTTCGATTATATAATTTGATTTTTCTTATGTAATATTTCCTACTTTTAAATATTTGAATACCGTATTACAGATTAAAATTCTTCACTTAAGAATTAAATTTCGTTCTATTTAGCTATTTATTATTTAATAGAAACAATAAATAATTTAAATCAGTAAATAATTACTAACTAATTTAGTGATATAAACTATTTTCAAATTATTTTTATTACGGATGTAAAATAATAGAAAATGATATTTACTCCAAAATAACTTAATTAAAAATGTTTTAGTTACAATGTAGAATATAATAAATTCTCATTCATATGAATTCTAGGGATTATCGAAACAATTTATAAAATTTAGAGCTTACCAAAAAATAAAAATATGATAACTTATATATTATATGACTATCTAATATATTACTTTCCAAATTTTTATACTAATATATTTATGACTCCAATATATAAAATACTAAACACATTAACATTCATTGATTGAGTTCAATGATATATTAAATTAATCAATGTAAAATATTATAGAAATTCATTTTTACTTAAGTTTGTAATAAAATAATCATAAATTAAGGTACTGTATGAAAAAATATTTTATAATTCCAACAAAATATGCAAGATTTGGTCTTATTTTAAATAGGTCATCAGAAAAATAGATGTCAATATTTTTCTGATGACCTATTTCAATTAATCGAAGTCATTAAGCACATCACACTTCTTCGTTATTTCGAATCACTGTAAATAATAAAACAAATTGAAGTTATTTTCTCAATATATATAAGGGGAGGGATATTGGATATAACGAAGTACGAACACAATATCTCTCTGCAAAAAAACGGTATTTGAAATCAGATATTAAATTCGTCAGTTTTTAAAAACGAATTCAACGCATTTTCAAGATATCTTTTACTTCAATAGGCACTTATTTTCTAAGTAACATTGTTTCATTGCATTTCTTTCTGTCTACATCTTACAGCTCCCTATGAATTCCAAGCAAAATTCAAATAACGATGTCGATGACAGTTTTGAAGCCCCTTTCATCAATTTAATGCAACTTACTAATATGAGATATTAATCCTTAAATAAAGTGAACAGGATAAAGCGGCTGGTATCTTCTGTAACTATCTTCAATAGAACCAGACATCAAATCCTTACTTCTGCAAGAAACAAGGTGTGACCTTCTGCATCGGAAAACAAATTAATTCCCTTGCCCTGACTTGTCATCTTCGATTCATGGTTCCTAAAGGGGTTTAGAAATTAAATAATTTACGCCCATGAAAAAAAAACCCTTTCTCTTCTTCTAAAATAAGAACTTCTAAATTCTCATCCATTATGGTGATGCATTCATTCTTCTCTTCTATGCATATTTCTTTGCTATCATGAGGACTACTATATTTAAAAAGGGATGTCTTTGTGAAGCAATTTAATTTCGTCATCATTATAAGTAAAATTATATAATAAGGAATTTAATTCGCCTGTGTTATTCATATCAGTCTATACATCTGATTAAATATTTTTAAGATCAAGGGCAATATTGAAATCAAAATTAAAAAATTGTAATCGAACTTATTAAAACTGAATTGTAATCGTGAATTAGGACAACTTTGATTCTATTGAAGCTTTAACAAGCTAATAAATTTATTAAACCACTGAAAACGACTTATGATTGTTAATTATGAAGAACAACAAAGAGCAGGCATATTTTCAAAGGAGGTGACTTTGGAATGATTCACTATCATACAATCATGGGATCTAATTAAGCATGTTAAAATATTACTTTGCTCAACCAATTAAAGTCAAATTTCGTATAATCAGATATTATAATTTTCAAAATTTGTAATAAATAAAACCATAAATTAATTTATCATTAATGGAAATTTCTATCATATAGGTGATTTACTTATTTAAATCACTTAGAGCAGAATTTATTTGATTCCATTCATGAGATGGCAGCTTAATTCACTTTACATAATGATGGCCAGATGTTTGACCTCCGGTTAAGATTTTCCCATTTACATCTGTGTCTTCATTCCATCAGTCAAGAAAGCTAACATGGGTTTCCAATCCGGGTTTTATGCTTTTTCTTTCTTTCAAAACAACGCGCCATTTAAGACCTTTCTTGAAAGCTGAGGCAATGTATAAAGTTTGCAAAAAATTGGATTACAACTTCAATGAGAGATTAGATATGTGCGTCAATACCGATTCTAAAGTTCTCATTCAATAATGAGCAAGAAAATCATAAAAGAAAAGAAGTCGGAAATGGTTGTACTTGCTTTGATTGGATAAGATTAAATCTTCAAGTGATGAATAAAGCATCTTGATACATTTATGTCAGATTCCTCAACTAGTATTGTATATACTGTATGGCTGGAATATGCAACTTTGATGGAATCTCGACGAAATCTTTGGTATTTTACAGGTTTTATGGTGTTTCTTTGGTCTTTTATGATATTTCAAGTTTTGTGGAAAGAAAATTGTTTTCTTTTCATCAGTGCATTATTGTGTTATTTTTTGGAGTAATAAATTATGATCTTGTTAGCTACAACATAACTATTTTGAGCACACACCCAAACGTAAGCGATCGAATGGTTTCAAATTGGATAATGTTAGAATAAATCTTCATAGATTAGTTTTCTATAATTAATAGAAGAAAATACGTTTATTCTATTAAATTCATTATGGGTTATTCTAAATTTGTTGTCCTCTATAAGCTGTTAGAAATCAAATGGAAATCAAAATGACAGAAAATTCTATATATATGACGTTAATACATACATAATTAGTTATCAAAACGTATTTTAAGTAAACAAAATCCTTCTACATTCGTAGGATAATATTATACAATCATTTTAGTAATTACAATTTGGGAATAGACAACTTATTTAAAATCCAAGAAAATGGGATGATTAATGTTGCATTAATTACATATTTATTCACCCTTAAGATCTAACCATTTCAATATTTTCATTTACTTAGTTTACTATTACTTAAATTTTTAGTGTAAATATAGTTACATATTTTACAGATATATAAAGCTATCGTAGCCGTGAAATGAAGTTGGTAATTGAAAAAATTATGTTTCTTATTTTATTTTTGACTCTTTATGTTTTTATTCATTTTTTCTCATGAACGCATATTTTTAAAGATTTGAAATCTATTTTAAACCGCAATTATCATTTAATTATCTCACATATTTTCCAAAATAAAATCTCTGGAGAGCGACAGATTAAATTAAACTAGTTATGTGATATGGTTCAAAAAGAAGGAATACGTTGATCGAAGCTCAGAATTACTATATGATTGGTTGATGACAATCTTCGAAGGAATGCCGGTACCTTGGCTTCCTTTGAATATAGTAATTTTTATCAATGTGCATTTCAAGTGGTTCAAAGATCATAATGATCTTTGGTTTACCTTGTATCTTCTAGTTTCTTTTTTCTCTAATTGTGAAAAAGTTACACGTTTATTGAATTAATCTGATTCTCAATTTACCCCCTGCTTTCTAGTTAAAATGACCTTGTATAGATCTCAGAACCCAGAAACTTGTTTAGTATTATTATCACCAGACATTTATATTAGGTTGTTCCTTTATTTAAATTTAGTGCATTTTATTTATCTTTTAAAATCTGATTATGTATAAAGACTGTATAACTTAAGAAATTATGTCTCTTCCTCCAATAACTTCTTTCGATTATGTAACTTGGTATATTTCTCTATATTTTTTTGTGAAAAACTCTGTCATTAGATTTTTTTTACATTCTAATTATTTTGCATATCTTTGAGGCAAATTTAAGCGGAAGTATAAAAACAATTTTGTACACTACTGGCCATTAAAGTTGCTACACTAAGAAGGAATGCAAATAACAGAACGATATTTATTGGAAACATACATTATAGTGGAAAGAACAAGTGATTTGATTTACTGGAAATTAGGATGTATAGATCTTGAGAAATCAGTACACAGAGCAGCCACCTCTGTGACTGCAATAACAGCATTTATCCGCCTAGGCATGGAGTCAAACAGAGATTGCATGGCATGTACGGGGATCTCAGTCCATGCAGCTTCAACATTATGCCACAGTTCATCGACAGTAGTGGATGGTGAGTGATGGCGTGCCAATCGCTCGGCAACCATTGACCACACGTTCTCAATTGGTGACAGATCAGGAGAACGTTCTGGCCAAGGTAACAGTCCAACCTGTTCTGTATCAAGGAAGTTCAGAACAGTACGGGCAACATGCGGTCGTGCATTATCCTGTTGAAACAAAGCATTAGGAAGGCCTCGAAGATAGGGCAGATCCACGGGTCTTAGCACATCGGCAATGTAACGGTTGCTGTTCACAGTGCCGGTAATGCGAACAAGAGGTGATCGAGACGTGCATCCAATGGCAAACCCATACCATCACTTGAGCAGATAGGCCAGTATGGCGATGTCCAATGCAAACTGGCAATGCGCGTTCTCCACGATACTTCCAAGCACAGATGCGGCCATCATGGTCCTGTATACAGAACCGAGATTCATCTCTAAAGATGACGTGATGCCATTCCCGCGTCCAGGTTCGTCGCTGATCACACCATTGAAGGCGCTCCTGTCTGTGACGCAGCGTCAATGGTAGCCGAAGCCATGGTCGCCGTGCAGACAATCCAAGCTGCTGCAAACGTCGTTGAACTGTTCGAGCAGAAACTTGTTGCCTTGCAAATGACTCCATTTCTCGACTTAGGGTTCGTGACGTGGCTGTACGATCCCTTGTGACCATGCGGATAAGATGTCTGTCTTCTCTGCTGTTAGTGATGGGGGTCGCTGAGATCCTGCATGACGTTCCGTATGATTGTCCTGAACCCATCGATTCCATATTCTGCTAACAGTCATGGGGTCTCGACCGACGCGAGCAGCAATATTGCGGTACGATAAACCGCAATCCTGGTAGGCTATAATCCTTCCTCGATCAAAGTCAGACACGTGCTGATAGGCATTTCTTCTTATTACACGAGGCATTACAACAACTTCCTTTGACAAGAACAACGTTGAAACGGAAATTGAGTATGAGAAAACTGTTGTCCAATCTCTGGTTTTATACACATTGTAGATGTCGCTACTGTCGCCTGCTTTGTCTGAATGCCCTGAAAAACTAATCATTTGCATATCACAGCAAGTTCTACCTGTCAAGCAAGTTTCACGTGTGTGGTATTCCGATTTCCTGGTGTAGCTATTTTAATAGCCAGTTGTGTAGATTAAAAACTTTCATTCACCTATAAAGAAACGGATTTGACAGTTTAGCCAATTATAGATTTCAAGAAAAATTCTGCAATCGGAATTGATTATCAATCCAAAGTGAGTAAGGCACTTCACATTTTCAAATTTATGAGAATCTCTCTCCAGATATGAAACTCTATTTTTAAAAGAAATAATATTTTAATCATTCTTTATTATTGAAAGAAAGTATATTTCTCTGTTTATTGTAAGGAGAATATATTTTATAGAGAAATGCATTTTATTCAACTTCTTACACGCTTAAATATTAAGAATGTTTTCAAAGCAGAGAGGGGTTGTAATACCATCAGCGTATGCTAGAAATTGCATTTGTATATCCATTGTCCTTGATACTGGAGTCACGAACTATTTTGTCAAAGTTAAATCAAGAACTATGTTAAAAAATAAATATACATAAGAGTCTCCCTATCAGACATTTTTAGAAAATTATTTTCTGACTTAATCTTAAATATTGTATCTTTTAGCATTAGCCAGATCAATTTAATGTTTAGAAGAATTCCTGAAATCATTTAGTGTTTCAAAATAATTTTAAATATTACAAAAAGCATATTTAAAATAAACAAAACTATGATGGACGTTTTTATAAATGTAATTTTGATTATATACATTAAAAAACACTCCAAATTAAAATACTAACAAGTCACTAAATACCATTAAAGAAAACTAAAAACTAAGTGATTAGTTATTTTACTGAAAGTTAGTTAATAATAATATAATACATTTCTATTCATTCCGAGTTAAAATAAGAAACACCTTGATAAGAAGTTATAAGAAGCTATTTTCGAATTTTTAACTGATTTCCATTATTATAAGCAATTTTGTTACTAGTCGGGAATTAATATGAGCCACCGATATTTTCGGATTTTATATTTTAGGCTTTCTGTATTAATTAATCGAAGTTTCTAAAAACAACCAACTGCCTCTGATATGCTCCATGAAGAATGAATGAACTTAATGAACTATAGTTTCTAACTTAAATCCTACATTCATAGAAATATATGGAATTTTACGAATATATAAAGTGCATTGACTTTATTCCGTATAACAGTATTCGAGAAGGTTATTATCTGCACTTTTCTGGTTACGAAAAGAATGGCTATATGTCGTATTATTGCAGCTCTATTATTTTTTCATTAAATTCGTTTAATATATTTCGTATTTTATTCCACCAAAAATTCTAAACCTAAATGATTCGTTATTTTAAACAATTCGAAAATTATGAAATTAATATTGGCGTTGGAATATTGAACTCAAATCTTCTCCACCTTACAAACGGAAAAATGATAAACCGTAAAAGAGATCTAAGATTCACACATTAATAGAAATACATTGAACTTTATGAATATTTAAAGTGTATTGGCCTTATTCCTGCGAAAGGATCCGACTAGGTCATTATGAAATCTGCTATATTCTTGTTATGAAAATAATAGCTAAATCTCGTGTTACTGTAGCTCTTTTATTATTCGTTTCTCATTTCATTAAATTCATTTTAGAGTTAGTTCTTATTTCATTCAATCGAATACTCTTAACCTAAATGATTCGTAATTTTAAATATGACGGAAATTTGGAAGTTACTGTCAGAGTTGTAATATTCCAATCCAGTCTTCTACACCTTATTAATAGAATGATGATAGCTAAATTAATAGACCTGTTCTTTTTAGTTTTTATTTAGGTTATAGATACTAAATACTTTATCCATGGGACATGAAAATGAAGCTTTTACTTATCAATATACTATAAGCCATCAGCATTCTTTCAACAGAAATTATAAAATCTGAAATCCTTCATAGACAATTTTTATTAATAGAAATGAGATACTTCAAGGATGACATAATTGCAACCGATTAACCGACTTTTTCCAGTCTGATGACTTCACAAAGGTTGAACTTGTGAAATATATTAATTTATGTGACATTTTAACAGGTAGATATAAAAATTTAGGAGCATCATTTCAGATTATCTCTTTCAATGTAAACTGTTCTCTTTCGATAAAGTGAAAGAAGTGCTCCGTTTAAATAGACAGGTAGTAAAACAGTCGTATCAGGAAAGTTACGAAATATATATATGCGTAATAATGACACTGAAATGTTATGACATGTATATTTTATTTTAAAATAATAGAAAATCTCTTTATTCTCTCTTTCTAATTACAAAAACAATTGACTCTTTCTAATTACAAAACAAAAACAATTGACGACTAATAAAATTACATAATTACTGATTACATTTATTTTACGATCAAAAAAATTAGAGAAAAATAATTTCAAAAAGAAATCTTTCCTTAAAAATAAATATTTCGTAATTAACTATAAATGAATGTTCATAAGGTTTAAAAAAATAATCACAAAATATATTTTATTGATAAGTATCTATTTCATGCAAAACCTAATTACTAAATGACATTACTTTTTAAATAGTGAAATTTTAAGAGATATTTTGATTTGAGTGTGTTTCATAGTATTATTACAGTATCTACCTTATAAATATCACCATCAATTATACTAGATTCGATAGATGTGAATTCGAATGTTGGACCCCTATTTTAATCACATCTTGCAATTATATTGAGATCTGGTAATTGCAATAGTTATTTTCTAATTTTTTATTCTCAAATTCTCAGTACATAAATGTAATTGTGAGTATTTGGAAAAAGATACTCAAAGAGAAAGAGATGATTATGACAAATTAAATGATAAGGTTTCTGTATATCTTATTTTACTATCAGATATTATAGAGAAAAATAATTTCGAGAAGCTTTTGACAAGTCTTTTTTAAAAAAAGCGGAAATTGTTCTTACATTTTTGGGCTAAAAAAGCAACTAATATCTAAACTTATCAGCAGAAAAACAAAATTGAAAACTTAAAATACACTCATACTACCCGTGCTGCTATATACAAGCGATACATGGACTTTAAATGTTGATATACAGCGAACCCTGGAAACCTTTGAAAGGAAGATATTAAGAACTATCTATGGGCCTGTACAGAAACAGGTTTGCTGGAGAACCAGATATAATTTTAAATTGTATAGGCTCAGAAGCAACAGGCTAAGATGGCTTGGCCATGTCTGGAGAAGTCGGGAAAACAACCCCACTAGAATGTCAACGTTTAATAATCCCGAAGGATTCCTTGCCCGAGGAAGACCACTAGCAAGATGGCTCGTTGACACTGAAAATGATCTCAAGATACTGAAAGTTGGGAACTGGCAAAGTGTTCCTCTGGACAGACTGGACTGGAAAAGGCGTGCTGTAGAGGCAGCTAAGACTTGAAACAGGTTGTTATCCTATTAAATAAGAAGTTCTTACGTTAACGTAAATGAATGTTCATTTATTCTAAACTGAAGTAAAATTTCTTTCCTTAATTTTCTAAACATTCCTGCAAACGAACTTTGGATAATGGTGCAGCGTTTTGTTGAATGTGAAATTCTTGATCCAGCTTGATCCAGTTAAAATTCTTGATGCAGATTAATTTTAGATCTAGTTTTTCACGAATCAGGGTACCCTGATTCGTGACAAACTGGACAGAATAAAAAATGAAGCTTATGAATGTTGTGCTAAAGATAAATCTCGGTAAAATATATTTCACTCATTCAAAAATATCGGGGAAGTAATAAACTAAGACCTATCATCATCATCAAATGCATCTGAATTTTCAACTGCGATAGAATAAAGAGACCATCTCAGAAGTACTTGCATTTAACTACAGGAAAATTAACTTGGAAATACATTATTTCCTTGAAGCTTCGAGTGATATTCAGTATTTAAGTATCGAATGAGAAAAAAATAAATATTACTCATTATATTTCATTTTCTAACGATTAACACGGTTGCTTTTCCAATATCATTCTGTTCTTTCGTTATATTGAGTACTCTTAGTACTCATTCATGTAAAACCAGAGTTTTATACAGTTCATTAACTCTTCTTACTTTGAATCTGGATTATTAAACTATAATTTTGATTTATCGGGCGCGATTTGAGCTTTTCTCTCTCTCTCTCTCTCAACTATTTATTTCGTATATTTTTGTGTAAAATGGAGAATAATTCTGAACTAATAGAAGGAATGATTGTTATTTGAGCAGATTTCTCTTCAGCTGTAGATGATGTAAAATACAGAAATTATTTTAATTTTATAAGAATATAGATTATTTAATTTATATTCTTAATAGCAGAAAGCAATTGAATTGCTGATTGACGCCATCGAGAGTATCTACTGAAAGATTTAGGTTATTATAAAGCATAGGATCATAGGATGTGTGCGCCCTGCTTTCCAGAATCTTTTATAAATATTGGGCCATATTTCAATGTTGAAATGTTAAAAACTCGGAAGAACCCTAAGAATTTATTGCAGAGTGTATTCATACAGATTTTAAAAACGCATAATCTATTTCTCATTCAAAATTATTGAATGATACTTTAAAAATCAATGATTGGATTAAGAAAGAAGGACCTTATATTCATTCTACAGAGCACATTCAACATTTTCTACAATGTATTTCAATGTGAATCCTAAAATGGCTAGTAATTATGTTTGCAGCTTCATTAAGAAAATATTTTTCTATTCAATTATTGCCTACATCAATTGAGGGACGTTGCATTCTTGGAATAGTTAACGTGTTTAGGTATTCATACCATCATGATAATTGATTGCATCAAATATCGAATCCATTATATTCCAGAGTAGAAAGTGGTGCCTTTTTCCATCATGTAGTCGTAATTCAATATTTCATCTTTTTAGCTGTTATTTAAATATATGGAAATGCAATCAATCAACAAATTTATTGTGCATGACATGAATTTAAATTTAAGATTAAAAAAATGCAACTGTTGTGAAATACGATGGTTACTAATAATTGTAAATAATTTAAAATGCCAGAAATTAGAATACATTTTGTATTTAAGTGAGCTTGAAAAAAATATTCCATATGTAGTTTAAGAAATATTAAGTTACTTTCTAAAATATTTACATAAATATCATAGTTTCAGGTAATTAATTATTATAAAGCTTGATAAACTGTAGAAAATTGGTCAAGTATTACAGAATTCTTAACGCATTTGAAAATTTTTAATAAGGTATCCAAATAAAGCATAATGAAATATTTAGGTAGTGAATTTGTAAATAAATCGTTTAGCTTATTTATGCAGCACAAGTACTAAATAGATGTTTATTAAATCTCACAAAATCTTATTCAAGCTGTAGAAAGAAATAACTGAAAAGGCATAAAATTAAAATTTCGGTTTTAAAAAGTTTCTTATTTTTCCTAAGTTGTTTCCTAAATAACTGTTACTAAGTTCATCCGAACAAACCATCTGAATTTAACTAACTCATATAAGTTTATTTAATTTACTATTTTCTGCCAAATTTAATTTAATTTAATATTAAAAATAAAAGTTTAAAGCAAATTAAATCTTGACTGAGAATTGTAGGTATATAAAAATACGTGCTAAATTTGTAAAAAGACCAAATAATAGTACGTTTGACATTTTCACTTAATCAAAATATTTTTAACCTATGTGTATAGAAGTATGTATAAGATTACATTATTTTTCTTAGCCTCCACAAGATTATTACGCATAGCTTTTATTGAAACAGTAATTATCAATATTCCATTAAAGTGTATCAAAGGAAAGAATAAAAACGCTTAGTATAACTGAACAATTGATAAAATTTACGTTGTGGGACATATTTACATTAATATCTAGGACTCCCTTGGATCTGAGGTCAAGATAAGATAAAAATCATAAATACTTAATGTACTTGACATAGTTAAATAGCAGTATAAAAATATGGGTCGGAGTGAAGTGGTATTTATCAAATTTTTATTGCCATAATTATAATTATTTGCAAACAGATTTAAATCATGTTATCATATTTCTTTGAAATAACTTTTGTCTTATAAGAAAAATGCTTTTTAATGAAATATTAGAATAAAAAATAAAAGTCGTTTAGATAATCCTAAATTCATCTCAGTATTGTATGAAAACTTCATGTGTGTATGTATATATATAATGAAGTTTTTCTGACTCACGCACATATATTCAAGAGCTAAAATTGCTATTATTACCGTTGTTGACTTGACGAAGTCATGGAAATAATAGTAGCATGCAACCAATGAGCTATGTGATGTGGCAGATACTGCAAAAGACAACGTGTATATGGGAAATCTGTTTGATTAGTTATTGCAGTTACAGTGTAGTTTTAGGTTATTAATATTTAACAGACTTTGCATGTGCCGTTATTGTCAGTGCTTGAGTATAATTTTTTGAAGTAGCAATGAAATTTGAATTATTGCGAACGGCCATTTCTTAATTTATTGTGAATACAAACTATCCAATAAAACACCAAATTTCAGTAACGATGGAATTGGGAAAAAATTGAAAGAATGGAATTAACAATGACTATAAAGAATTCTTAAGCGAGATAGATTTGCAACATTTTTTAAATTGTTGATAACTCTAATGCTGTGGTTTAAGCAAATTACATCTATGAACTCTTCTAGAAAACATTTCAGAATGGGCTTTCTAAGCCGAAGGTTTTACATCTGTACCGTTGTTGATTTGATGGCAAAAATTTCAAGACTGATCAAAATGGTGGTGCTTCTGAGGGGATACGAGGCAAGTGTACCAGAAAAATCTAGAGACAAATATGACTAGTAGCAGGCATGTGAGTATCTTATCCAATCAGCTACAACTATTTATTTTAATTATGTAATCTAATTGCTTGGTCACTTCTACAAAGAAAATACGTCATTTCACTTGCAAAGATTTGGTCTCGGGTAGATCTAGAATCGTTTCTCTGTTTTCAGACATTACCACCAGCTAGATAATACCGAGCATATCTAGGATATCTTTGCAACTTGATGTTCATAAACGATCACCACTTCTAATTCCTACGCATTTGTGAATTATTTTACAGGATCTCTGGTAAGAATGCTTTCAGGATACCTTCAGACATTAATCCATTAATCGAACTCATGCCACGTCGTGCTGTGACACTATTGCGTGCACATTGAAATTTATACGTTATTACTTAAGTGTGCAAGTTATACTGGCAATTGAGCACATCTATATTAATAAATAAGTAGTATAAAATTACTTTTGAATGATTCTAGATCTTCAAGCTACTATCTATCCAAATGACAAAAGTGACCACGGTTTTCGCATCGGTGATTCGAGGAAAATATGTAGCTTTTAAATTATATTTAAAAACTTTATTGAATAAATAGATTATTGTATGAAAATTTACATTTATCAGATATTTACTTTCCTTAATTGTAACTTTTATTTTAATATTCTTTTTTTATTTCAAATGTAAATTTTACTAGAAATTTTTTTACAATAATAAACCTTTTTTCTTAAGTATTTATTTTAATAGAAAAATTTTAAAATAATGAAACACAGAAATTTTGTTCTTTTTATAATAATAGTAAAATATATGTAGAAATGTCACAAAATGAGCAATATGTTGTATGATTTAAATTAATTTCATTAAATAAACTCTTATATAAAATATACATAAATATGTGAATTGAAGTAAAGCTATACACAGATTAAAAGTTATTATATTATAATAATTACTTATGAAATATTGTTTGCTATATGGGTTCGATAAAAAGAGTAGCGCAGCATATTACACTTTTTGTCAAGTTTATGGGGAGGATACAATAGACAAAGCCCAATCGTCCATTTTTTTGTAATTTTATTGAAGAAGAAGAAGAAGCTGCCAAGGTCAGACTAGGAATGGAGGACCATCAGATTTTTGAAAAACGTGATATTGACAAAGCCATAAGGAATTATCGGATTAGTCATTAAGAATTAGCTCAGACTTTCAACGTACAACGATCGAAACACGGCTGGTTAATATGGGTTTTACAAGGAAGTTGGATTGTTGGGTTCCACATAATCTGACAGCTAATCAGTGGGATGACCAAATGGCCACTTGTGTTTCCTTTCTTTCCTGGCACAAGAATGGCCCATTCTTATCCCGAAGTGTAACAGTAAATGAGAAGTGGGTTTTGTAACGTAACGTAAAGCTTTGTAGGAATGTATGTCGCCCTTTTGATCTTCCTGTATTAATTTCGAAAGCTGAACTTCATCCTAGAAAGGTGTTATTCAGGGCATGGTGGGATGTTCAGGGATTAATTATCTGGGAAGTTCTGCCACTCAACCAAACCATCAGCGTGGTCTTCTAGTGTCTATTGTTAGATAGGCCGCATTCAAATTTAGTAGAAAGAAATGGCCAGGTCTTATCAATTGTCACGGTTTTATTTAGCCTCATGACCCCTCTAGGCCACATGCTGCTGTCATAACTCGTCAAAAGTAGAGCTTTGTTTGGGAGATTTTACGCCCTCCCTATTTTTTTGTACTACCACCAACTGATTATCACCCATTTCTTGCTTTGAACATTTCTTTCTGCCAGAAATCTTTGATGATATAGATGCTGTCACAACTACCATCCAAGAAAATCTTTTTGCTCTAAACTGTCAGAATTTTATAGATTTAGTTCGTAGGATTTATCCCCTACTATAAAGATGATTAGAGGCCATAGACAGATAGCAATGGGGATTATGAATAATCATAGTACACGTGATAAATTACAAGACAGCAAAATTTAAATATCCAAGTATTTGTTGGTGAAGTATAATATCTTTTGTTAGATAAAATTTTGAATATATACAAATAAATAATTAGTTAATGTATATATATATATATATATATATATATATATATATATATATATATATATATATATATATATATATATATATATATATATATATATATATATATATATATATATATATATATATATATATATATATATATATACACACACACACACATACACACATATATGAAAAGCCAAAGACCCACCGAGTACATGCGATATACGACCTCGTTAAATCCGTGGAATCGAAAGTCCTGTGGTCGATCATTGAGTAGTTAACATGGGTGCAATGGTCTGGAGAAAATTTCCTCTCCTTTCAGACCAATGTCAAAATTGAAGGAGAGGATTCTCTGGTGGTGCCATCTATCGGAGGATTTAAGAAAGAGCAAAGACGTACTTTCACCTTCGTAGTGCTCTGATAAAAATAAAAGACGCTCCCTATTGACTAAAATTCACATAGCGAAGGTATAGCGAGCTTGGCAAATGTTATAAGCAATAACATATATATATATATATATATATATATATATATATATATATATATATATATATATATATATATATATATATATATATATATATATATATATATATATATATGAATAGCATTAATATTTCACAATAGACAGTGTTATCAAACTACATAAAAGTGGAATGATTTTTTTTCGATAAAGTAATGAATTAATCAATTATTATGTAAAAGTTTACAATGAATAAGAGCGTCAAAATTATGGCTAAACAACTCTTAATAATAGAATGCATTAAAAAAAATTAGGCAAGATATCAAATAATAGATAATGTAGGCAATACATTTGTAAATCTGTACTTGATATTAGAAGCAAAAACTAAATATTAAATTGAATTTTTTCAAAGTAATGATAATCATAGATTAAGAGAACTGAAATTATTAATATTTACATATAGTCTAACTCTTGAGTTTTAGCAGAATTAGAATTTATCTTATTTTAGAAAATTACATATTCAAAATAATACAAACTGACTTATTATGTCAGAGTTTCTGTCCTTTTAAAAAATGCATTTCGATTTAGTGAAAATTCATCAGAGAAACAACTAATTTCCGATTTTGAGTAGAATTAACCAAAAAAGTTAAATGTTTTGAATATTAAATTAAAAATAGTATAATATATATATATATATATATATATATATATATATATATATATATATATATATATATATATATATATATATATATATATTAAAATTAGAAATTTACTAATGGCTTATAATATAATATTCAAATACCTTAAAGTATAGCAATTATAAATGGAAACTATGAAGGGCATATTTGTTCTCTTAAAAAATGTGATCATGAAAAAATCATAAAAATTCATACTTATTTACTGTAATGAATGCTATTGTGATAAAAATGCTGGAAAACTCGTCTGTAATAAATATCAGCTGAGGAATTTTATTAAACATTTTCACAATACCAATTATCATTTGGAAGCAATCAGAAAATTATTTAAGTTATAATTATTAGGAAGCAATTAGAAAATTATTAAATTTTATCATCTAAAATAGATTAGTTTTTATTGATGGAAAATTTTCATATTTCTATGATTTTCTGAAAAAAAGGACGTTATTTAGCAAACAGCATTAATTGAATTTTATTTTTGCTATGAAATTTTTGCAATAAAAATATTTAAAATAATATAAAAGATTATTTTTTTATCGAAAACATTTCCCTAGTACAAAAAAACTCAAGAATAGTAGAGGGCCCTGTTAAAATGATACGTTATTTAACATATCATCTACATTCATTATTTTCAATACATTGATCAAGGCAAAGAATTGATACTCATAGTCATCATTTATATTAAGAAACATTGAACAAACATTTGATTCCTACAGGAATTTTAAAAGATTATTTAAGCATGGAACTCATCTCTTTTTGAATTTTTCAAAGAAATTTGAATTTATTTTGAAATCAACAGCTTGCTTTAAAGGTTAGATCATTTAAGGCAATTATTTTTTAAAATATATTATCTGAAGGAATAAAACTTATATATATATATATATATATATATATATATATATATATATATATATATATATATATATATATATATATATATATATATATGTATATATATATATATATATATATATATATATATATATATATATATATATATATATATATATATATATATATATATATATATATATATATATATATATATATATATATATATATATATATATATATATATATATATATATATATATATATATATATATATATATATATATATATATAGCTAAGTTTTTAACACTGGAATTGCTTAATAGAAATAGAATGGTACTTGAAATTTGAAGAAATAAAGATCTGTAAACGATCACTTAAAAATATATACTCAAAAGCTAAGGTAATGTTGATTGTTTTATTCAACTATCAAGGTGTTTCACATTATGAACTCTTATCAACTTCCCAGATACTCAATAAAGATTATTCTTTGAATACATGTTGGAAAAAATTCTTCAAAATTAACTAAAATGTCGAGAAATTCAAGTCTTGCATAATGGTTGTGCGTTTCTTCACATTAAAGTTATCCGCAAATTTTTTTAACAAAAATTTAACAAAAAAGTGCGTTATAAATATATCGTGTTTTCTTGATAGGGCACCAAGGGAAATATTACAACTGTTGGAACTGATTCGCTATAGCCATCATTTTGAGTTCTTTAATTTGATAAAAGAAAATTCTTAAGCTTTAAAGACGATTTCAAAGCACTTCTGTCAACATTATTTTTCATTCATTTACCATGTGGGAAAGGATTTTCACGCATGCTTTGATCATTGGAAAAACAATTAGCAGAAGTATTTTGAAGCAGGAGAAGAATATTTTAAAGAGGATGAAATAAATTTTGATAAAGAAGTTTATATTTCTTGCATCATGCCATTCCTCCATATGATTTTTGACCGGATTCCTTTGCTTACTTTTTTGATTTCTTTATTCTTGTTCTATATGAAAAAAGTTGATTAATTAATTTGAAATTTTTTATTGTACTTTTCTGCTATATTTTCATAGAAAACTCATGGCTAGAATAAACATCATTATTTAAACTAAGTATTATTTTTTTTTGCACATCCAGATTTTTCTAACATTAAAAAAGCTATTGAGTATGTTGGGATTCATTTTGAAATTTTTAATAGAAATATAGGATTTTTTGAATTTCAAAAAATTACTCGCTGTAACATAGATTCACTCGCTTAAAGTGTGTTATGCTTCCACAGACTTAATACTATACCGAAAATTTCAGATTTCTTGGTTAAATTTGGATTTTTGTTAAGTCAAGAATCGTGTTAAATGTGTTTTGTATTTCTTAATTTTATACCAGCAATTAAAAATAAAAGTAACTGCAATTAGCAACTGTCACTGACTGCAGTTAGTAGTAGTATCAGTTTATTTTTAACTGCAACACGCAATTAAAAATAAACTGTTTGTACCACTAGTGTAAAATATAATCCTCTACAAACATTGATGAAATTTCTATAAAATTATTTTCACACCTATATAATTTTGTTTACCGCTCTATATGAAAGAAACATTTTAACTTTTAACAAATTACTATGTGTCAGTCAAATTTAATCAAATGATATCGTTTTTGTTATCATTGAATTGAGTTTTATTATAGTATAATAAGTTATTCAGAATCTTTATGTATTGTGAGGTGTTATATAAATATTTATTTGTTACAGTTTGTGAAAAAAGCAGCTCAAAAATTTTCAAGATAACATTATTCAATTTTTGCTTAAAATATTTTGGGATTGCTAATAAGCAAGCTCTATATCAGCTAATAAATAAGTTTTAGTTATAAGCGGATATCGGTTCTGTATTCTTTATAGATTAGTATCACATAAAAAAAGTTGAATGAAGAATAAGTTAACAGTAACTGAAATACATTTTTTCCGTTTACTTGATACTACCATAGAAACTAATAAATAGCATCTAAAAATTCTCGTAAGAATAAGCGTGTGTATTTAGATCAAAAGATTATTAAAGAGTATTTATTCTCTCACGTGTAAAACTTAATATGTATTGGCAACACAAATTTATTTGAAGTTCTGTGTAATTTTTTTTAACAAATAAATGAATAATATTACCTTAAAAGACTCTGAACTTCTTCAAGTATAACAAATTAAATGTTTACATGATATCCCAGTACAGAAAAGGTTGGAAAGCAATTTTTTGGTAATACGATAACAAAACCAAAATCAATGATAACAAAAAAGTAGCAGTACGAGTTCAGGATTTATAATTAGGATGTTCTATAGTAAATAACTTTCGCATGCAATATAAGATTTTGCAAATTTACCAGTATTTAAAAATTAGTCATTAATTTCTAAGAAAGAAGTAGAACTTTTTGAATACACTTAGCAATTAAAAAAAAACAAATAGAAAATAGGAGAAATTTTACATTTTATTCCTCACATACAATCTATTTCATTAATTATTTTTTTTAGGTTTTAATCACATTTTTCAAATATTATGCAATAGTTCATGTATAATTTTGCTATTTTTTTCATAGTACAACACTTCTAATTTTTATCAAAATATTTTCTTCTGTTATAATAAAGTTTTTAAAATAAAATAAAGCACCATTTTTATCGAATTTTTTATTTCAAGATTAAAAAATGCCTATATTTAATTTCTTGTTTTAAGGATAAATTATGATATAGTTAATAAAAAATTATCAAAATAGTACTGAAACATAGAAAATTTAATTATTAATAAAATAGTTATTATGGAGTGATGAATATTTTTTGTCTTAGCTTTATAGTGTATACTTTATTAAGAGCAATATATATTCACCGCAAAAGGAAATGATAGCAGCTTTTCCTTTAAGAATCAATTCAGGGTATTTGAAAACAGAAGTTGCTCCTTTCAACTTTGTAAATTATATAATGAGTTATTTTACACTTAAAATTTATCGATTGCTTGAAATTTTGTGGAAAATTATCGCTTTTTTTATGTAATATAGTCATGAGAAATAAATGCATGTCATTTTTTTCTTGAATTCAATTAATTGAATTCAATGAATAATAATTGATGTGTCCTTAGAGTTTCTTGATTTCGAAGTTTATTTTAACATAATGGCGGCCAAAATTATTGGCCAGTGTGTGCTTGAAGTAACTTTATTAGGAAAGGGCTAATTACGTGTAGGCGCGTGGTGTGGGATGATGTTTCTGTAGACAATGAAGTGCTGTCTCGGGAAAATTCCTTATTCGTTTTGTATTTTCCAGTTTATTGGGCACTGCATACAAATTATTTCTGCTGGTATTGGCTGGAAGTAATGAAAAGCTTAAATAATACTTTAAATTCACATAATTGTCTTTTGTTTCTGCTTTCAAATCATATTTCCTGCAATAATTTTGTTGGAATTTGGTGTAATTTGCGACAGACATAACTGTCAATCTAACTATAGTAACTGTCAATTTATGTGAGAGGATTATTTTAACGAAATACTGCAAATTTAAATGAAGAATTTTGAAATGGGGTTCTTGTTATATTTATGGCTTCTGAAATTATTTGACTCATTGATATCATTTTTGAACTATACACTAAAATTCTTACTGATAATGCATGCTTTAACTTCAAAGCTGGCATATCTGGAGTATAGCACACATTCTCACATTTATATTAAATAATGTGTTCCATCACATCATTCTCCTGATATTGTTCGGGATTACCTAGCAATTTATTATTTGTTACTATTTCAATCATTACATAAATCTATTCTGAATATTATAAAATCATTTTTAAAAGTTGAAGTAAAAAATCAGTTTAGTTTTTTAGAGTGCCAAGAGTTCACAAAATTGTAAAAAAAAAAATTACACTCTATTTTACCTTCATGGTATGGTACTTTTTAATATGTAGCTCGAAAATAATTGTCTTAAGTTTCGAGAATTTCACATAAAATTTCTCGAGTCTTTATTTAGGGTACTGTGAATACATCAGTAAATATCATCTGAGATTATCTGAGTGTTGTCAGATTACCAATAATCAGATCAGAGTATAACAGTAAATATAATTCCCTTCTGATAAAAGTATTTATTTTTAAAAAGGAAAGCATTTAAAATTTTCTGTGGAATTGTGTGTGTTTAGTCTTAATAAATGTTCATAACTTCTTAAGAAGGTGCAATGTTGATTTTTCTTAAGATAATTATTAATTGATGTTATATTCAGTGTAGTGTTTGTTATATAAAAATATATGATATTATTTTCAGACGATTGTTATAATTCTCATTGCAATTAATTTATAAAGGGTAATTTTCTAAGTTTCTAGAAATCCAGCTTCTAAATAGATTTATTTTTCTAGAAATTTAAGACACATGATTTAAGCAATACTTCAAACAATTATTCTTAAAAATACTAATTATTAATAATCATCCAGAAGCAGACTTCAAAGAAACAGCAATTAATCAATTTGATGCTTGCAGGAACAAAGGATTTCCAGCTGCAGTGTTAACTTCCTGTTTTATTACTCACGTCTGAATGACAGACTGAAATTAATTAAATTATAAAAAAACCCGATGTTTAAATCTATTCATTAGCACGAAAAAAGTTTTTTTCGAACTCCATTTATAATAACTAATTATGCATTATTTCAATGAATAAGGATTTTCGATCCCAAGATTGAAGGTCACTTATGTTACAGCTTATTCATTAGGTCATAAAACATAATAAGGCACACATTATCCAATTAAGTTTTCTTAATATGTAAACCTTTTGATACTTTTTTCAAAAGTTAGCTAAATATAACCCAGAAGCTTCTATATTATTTATTATTACGAGTTAATTATAAAACGCTCGGGAAAAAAAGAAAAATTAATTATTAGTGCGTAGGTCATACTTGTATGTTTGCTTTGTTTTTAAGGAACTATCGTGCTTTAAAAATAGTCTTGAATTTATAAGTTTCAATTATTTTTCCAAATATTTTATGTAAAAAGAAAGTGTGTCCAAAAATCAAACCATATGATATTTCCTAATATAATAACGTTCCACCAACATCTTTTTTTAGCAGAAAGTTCAAAGGTCAATAATATAATTTAATTTTATACGAACACAATTGACACAATGTGCAAACTTACGTGAAATTGGGTGTGAACGGTACAAATCATCATAAATTTCGCAATACAGAAATATAACGTCTGAAATAAACGCGATATATCTGGGAAAACATGTATTATACGAAGAACAGGAAATCGCGTAATATGAAAACGTGTTATAAGAGTACCGTGTTATAGTGGGATTACTGTATTATCAACAGAATTGCTAAGCATTATTTCCAAGTGAGTTTTTTCATTTCTAACATCTATGACAAAAAGAGTAAAAATATTGAATCTTACAACATCATATGGCATTAACAAAATTACATGAAATCATTAGCAATGGAATTAGAATTAGTAAGATTATACGGTAAACATAATTAAAGCACTTCACGATATGAATTTGAAATTAATAATCAAGAATGAATGGAATTAGAACAGACCTGATGAAATTAGTGGGTGAAGAAAAAATAAGTCTCCAACTTGATGTTTTGGAACACTGGTGATATGATATAACATAATTTTAGAAAGACAAGATTGAGTTATTCGATTAAAATTGCAATTAAATATAATGAAAGAAAATTTAAAATGAAGAACACAAAAAATATTTAGGCTGGAAATATTAAAAATTTTATTTTGATTTTAGTTTGGTACATTAATGTTGTAAGAGATATTAAATATAGTTAGTTTACTACACTGTTGGACAATTGCTAAGGACGGATAACACTATCATCCATAGCAACCACAAAATAAAAGCAAGCAAAATGTGGAAAATTAGAATAAGTGCGGGATATAGTAAGAAGAAGTATACGTATGCAAATTTTTTTCCACGTCTGTTCATCACGTGATAGCGTTCATAAGAGCTTTAAGGGTTTTGACGCGTGTGGACAGTTGTTGTTTCAAGTCAAAGTTTTACAGGAAAAATTTAATAGACGAACTTGAAATTTTTGGCATGTCTTCCCGACATCGCTTAGGTGATTTTATGCGTGACCGAATTATTGGAAAGATCGAAGAAGGGCGAAAAATAACAGATGTTGCCAGGGTGTTTGACATCGCTCACAGCGTTGTTCCACGGCTGTGGAAGTCATTTAAAACTACTGGAATGTGTAGTAGGCGGCACGAGGGAGGTCGTGTTAGAAGTACGAAGCCTTCAGAAGACCGATATATCATCCTATCAGCAAAAGGGAACATTCGCACCTCAGCTCTGCTAGTGGCAAATCAGTTTCTTGCTGCCTCAGGAAAGCAGATCTCCCGAAAAACCGTTGCCAGACGATTGAGGGTAGGAGGACTATACGCTCACAGACCTGTTGTGTGTGTCCCATTGACCAGACAGCACCGTACTGCCCGTTTGCAATGGTGTCGTGAGCATCGCAATTGGACTGAACAGGACTGGGCATGCGTACTATTCTCATATGAGAGTAGGTTCAGTCTGTCATCCGATTGTAGACGCCAACTGATCTGGCGCGAGAGTGGTACTGCTTACCATTCAGAAATTATCCAGGAAAGGGACCGATATCCAACATGCAGTGTCGTGTTGTGGGCCGGCATCATAATCAATGGCGCACGCCCCTACATGTGGTTGCGAATGGGACTATGATGGGCCAACGATAGATTCTTCAGTATCGTTGGCCTTCCTCATGTTCGGCTTTTCCGGGGTGCTGTCGGTGATAAATTTGTTTTTATGGACGACAACGCAACAGGTCATCATACACACACTGTTCAGGATTGTCTAGACAGCGAGGGTATTCAACGCCTCGTATGGTCATCACGTTTTCCAGATCTAAACCCCATTGAAAATGTGTGGGATACTTTGGGGAGGCAAGTTGCTGGTCGAAACTATCCTACGACAAACAAGAACACCCTCATCCGTGCACTCCCAGAGGAATGGGATAAATTGCTTCAACAGCTGCTGGATAATGTTGTGCAAAGTATAATATGACGTGTGGAATGTTGCATCACACTCCATGGTGGACATATCCCGTACTGCTACCTTTCTTCAAGATGCCTGCTGACTTTTAGATGCATTGTTCCATTTTTCCGTATACAGCATCAAATGAACATTTTTTTTCCTTTCAGATGTTTCACAGCTTTTGTACTTTCCAGAACAATAAATATTCTTTATTTTAATGTCTGAATAGTGTGGCAACTATATTTTATCCTACTAGGCTCCATGTCTCGCTTAATGTTATGCTACATTGCCATTTGTGATCCGTCCTTAGCAATTTTCCAGCAGTGTATAATGTAAAAACTTATAAGAAATAAAAGTAATGTTTTTATAGTACAAAACTAAAAATAGATATTAATCTTCGCTTATACCTAAGCGGCTATTTAAATATTTTTTGACAAAAAATAAATAGGTTTGTTTTATTTCGATATTCGTGCAATTTAATGAAATATGTATTTAGTCTGTAACAAATTTGCTTTAGTAGTTTGCAAGCTAAGTATATGATTTTCATTTAGTCAGACATTTTCATCAATGTTTATACTTATTTTAAAAAAACAGTATATTGTATACTTTTAATGCAAAAGATATTGCTAAAGCCTCCCTGAATTCATTTTTAATCATCTAATTTAATCATGTAATTTTAATCATTACCATATTTATTATAGTTAATATACAAAAAATGGATTTTATATTATATAATATTCAATTAGTTGAAAATATAAGCTAGTTACTGAAATATATATACTAAGAATGCAATATACACAGAATTAGTAAGACAATAAGAAGATGCTGTGAAATACAAACTATTAGATTTTCAATGGATTCATAGGAAATAGAGGATGATCATAGCATCTACAATGTAATTTATATGCTACAAATTCCTCCTACACAAAATATATTTAATTTAGACTGACCAATTTGATAAATCAATTGAATAGATTTAGACAAACTATCCTACATGCTCAACTACACTTCAAAATATAATTTTTTAACAAAAACTTTAATTTATTGTCTTGCCATTTGTATGACTATAAGTAAAAAAAAAGAAAAATTAAGTCATGTGAATTTATAATAAATATAGGTCTCCTTATGAATTTCAAAGGAAGGCATGGTTTCTGATAAATTTTGGTGATATTTCAATTCTAACACCAATAAATGTGAAATTTTCCTGCTTTGCATTCGCACATTTGAGAGTGAAAATTATGCATTTCAGAGTAAATAGCAGAAGAAACGTTGATAGACGTTAGAATAGCATTTCAAGAGGAAGTATAATAGATAATGACTCGCGTATTTTTTCTTTCCACAAGATTAATAAACTAGAAAGTTCTTACCTCCACTGTGATGGATGCAAAAGTGCTGTGTCCTTCGTTGTTCAGTGATGTTTGTGATCGATTTATTCTTAAAATACATTCGAAATCCACTTATTTCATTACTGCTCATAATTATGCGAACAATCTTTTTTAAATAATACATAAAAATGCCATTTAATAAAACAAAAGTTTTGAAATCATTGTCAAAGTTTAAAAAATATCTGGTCAATAAATTGAAAATTTATCTCATTTATGAATAGTACTTTATTTTTCACTAATACAACATGTTGTATTTTAATTATTATTGAGAAATAAAGAAAAATGTATTTGGATTAAGGATAAATGCATTTGGGCTTTTCTATTAAAATCTTGATTCACTCTCTGAATTTAACACTCAAAATTGTATGTTATTAGGTAGTTTTTGGCATTCATTGGATAGGTTATTTAGTAAAATTTCGTATCAAAATCCAAATCTAAATTTTAAAACAATGTATATTTCTGTTTCTGTCATACTAAATATCAAAGTAATCTTAAAATTTAGGACAAATGGATAAGCACGAGATCTTTGTACTTGAAACTAACGAATTTTCGAAAATTACAATCGTACAATTGTTTTTAACTTGCAAAGTGTTTTTCATTTATTTTTATTTAGAATGAACTAATTTTTCTGGATGATTCAATGGATAATTAAAAGGTAAAGCTTGTTGTTTTCTTTTAAATAAATTGTTTCGAAATATTTGTTTTGTGTTACTTAAGATAACTGTCTTTTGTTTTACTGTACTCCTTTCTGTTCAATATCTGAGTTCATTGCCCTCTCTGATTCCACTTTATCTGCGTGTACGAAGAGTTTTAGGGGCATATATATATAGATTGATTAATTGAATTTAATAAAATATTGACAGTTAGATTTTTCTACTATTTTTAAGTGCTTCAAAATGTAATCTTTAAAAAAGTGTTATATTGTCTTATAAATGGTAAGGAGTTTCTTTTTCTATTTTAACGAGTTGTGATAATTTAATATTTAAACAATTTTCAGAGAATGACACTCAAAGGATATTTAGATATATAAAATATTAAAATTATAAAATCTTGTATTAACATTGTAAATATATTTTTATATTACATAGTAAAATTTAAATGATAATATGTTTAAATTATTGGACAAAGTATATGAGAGATTACAAAGTTGTTACTCAATTTTTATTTTTTACCTATTTCTTTATGTTGAATAAAATTTTACACTATAGTAGAATTTTTTATGACAAGAATTTTTGCTTTATGTCATATGTATCATGTTTGGTGACAAGATAAATTTATTATTAAGAATTTCTTTTCTTTAATTTAAAACATTAAAAGTCTTTTGAGTAGAAATTGGTTTTCCTATAAATTACATAAATTTATATTTCTTTCACAATTTTTTCCTAAAATATGGGATTTATAAAGAAAGACATTTCTAAGATACAAATTATATTCCTTCAAGATAATAGGTTTTGGTTTGCTACCTTATTGAATAGTTCAAGAAAATGTATACTCACATTTTCCCTTTGGAACCTCCCTTTGGAACTCAGCGAAATTAGGACAACTATAAAACTGAATTTCTTAAAAGAAAAAAACAGTTTTGTACTTTAAATTATATTCGTACCAAATTATAGATTCAAAATATAAGACAAAGAAATCACTTTAAAATTCTTGTATCAGAAGATATAAGTTTCTAGATGTAAAAATGAATCATACAACTTTTGTTGTTTTATATACTCTCTGTTAGAAAACCAATTCAAAGTCTTAATTTTTAAAATTATCAATTGAAGATTCTTAGCAATTGGAAATTCTCTTTTTTTCTAATTCTTTTGAGAAAAACTAACTATAAAAGAATGCTGATATTTACAATAATAAATTTTAGTAATTTTTTGTAAAATGTAAAAAAAATATATCGCTTAACATTTGTTTCGATTACTTTCCAAATCAAAATTTCCATAACTATGGTTAAATTTATCCTAATGTTTAAAGCACTGATGCTGTAAATGGAATCATGATACACTATTCAAAATATATTAGAAAATAACAAAAGTGAAATGGCGATGAATAATGGGATACAAAAATGCAACATGACCCCTTTAAAAAAGATAGAAAGCAAATATCTTTGAAAACATTGTATAACGATTTGTGTGTGTATATATATATATATATATATATATATATATATATATATATATATATATATATATATATATATATATATATATATATATTGTTATCGGTTTCATTCTATTTGTCAGACGACGAGTCAGTAGCTTAGGTGGGGAAGGAAGAAGTTCTTATAAATTTACTAATATTTAAAGATTTATTTACAGAATATTTACAGATTACTTTAAGGTAGCTCCTTCATACAATCTCTTCTCAATTGCTCGTACATACCTCTCAACATGACATATTAAGCACTGCAATCTAGTGGCCACTCCTTTTTTATGTAATAATACAGCTTGATGCTAACAATACATATATGCACATCGTTATACAATATTTTCAAAGATATTTGCTTTCTATATATATATATATATATATATATATATATATATATATATATATATATATATATATATATATATATATATATATATATATATATATATAATACATATATATATATTATATGTATATATACATATAATACACAGTCCAATCACATTAATATGACCACCACATGTCAAAATCCAGAATAACCCCCTTTCGGACAGCGGACTGCTGCGAGACGTACAGGAAGAGAGTCAATTAGGTTTCCGAAGGTGATCACTGGTTATCCATGTTTTGGTTATCCGAATTGGTTATTCCGATCACTGGTTATCCGAAGGTGATCACTGGTTATCCATGGCAACGGCACTAGAATCAACATGTTGATCCATGTTGACTCTAGTGCCGTTGCCAGCTGCGCTAGATTAACCAGGTGAGGATCTATGCCACGAAAAACCCGATCGAGATGGTTCCACAGATTCTTGACTGAGTTTAATTGAGATGAGTTTTTTGGCCAACGGAGAGCTGTTCTGCTGGTGGATGTCATCATCCCGAGGCTCATATAGGGGGGCATGAAGTGATTGTAGGGTGCTTATTCTCTGAGGTTTCACATCGTATACGGCAACGTCCACCTGTCTGATGGAACATAAAACGTGATTCATTGGAAAAAACTACATATCTCCACTCAGTAAATGTCCAGTTACGGTATCTCATGCAAATACCAGCCTTCGCCACCGATGAACAGCAGTTATCACAGGTTAATGAACCGGGCTTCTGCTTCGCAAACGCAGAATCTGATATTATTAGTTACATTTTGACCGATTTCCAAACAAATACTTCAACTGATTTTAAAAACTGCATTTCACTTTCAACCCTAAGGAATCATTTTCTTTGCGTTTGTAATTGCTCTTTTCTTATAACAATTTTATTCTTGACTGATTTGAATACTTTCTTATATAAGTATTCAAAAAACAATCTTTTTGTAGGATTTAAATGGCATCCTTATCAAAAAGACATACTTTAAATTTTGTAAAACCAAATGTTATTCAAACGAAAGAAGAAAGGAAGAAGAAGATCAATATTTTTTTAAGAAGATCGATAGAATTTTTGAAATTTTTTTTATTCTATTGATGGAAATTTCTATTTTAATGAAGTTCTATCGATGAACATAGTTTTAATAATAATTATGTTTAACTTATTGGAATATTTTATTGCACATGAAATTTGAATTCTTTTAAAGGCAAGAAGTTAAATTATATTCCCACAGGACACATAACACATGACCAAATTGATTCGTTAAAATAACAACTATTATACTAATTTCAAGGATCTGATAATAGTTCTGTTATATGTTATACAAAAATTCAAATCCCATTTTTAATGAGAATAGACATATTGTTCTTTTATGTTTGGCTTCTTTCTTAACAGCTGGAGTTTTTAAATTATAGTTTTAATCTTATTCCATGTATGCAAAAGTTTCTTTTGAGTGACAAATAAAGCAAACGAAAAATAACATCTGGAAAATTTTTAAACATATACAAAAATTATTTACATATAAATTAAATTACACTATCTAAGAATTTTGAGAGATTGCTTCTTATATTTAGTATAACTTCAACTAAATTTTCTGTAAAAAATTATACAAATTGCTTAATGGTGTACTTACTGTTATGAACTTCACATAATTAAATAGTTGTTGTAAATCTTTGCTCACTTTTTGATAAAAAGTACATGTAATGACTTCTTAAAAACATTTGACTGCAACATTTATCGAATACTTTTGAGGAAATTTGAAGCATTGCTATTCGATTCTGCGTTTTCATTAAAGGCATTTGCATCATCTATTTAATTTTAAATGAATCCAAATAAAAACCTTATTTTAAGTGAAAATTTTAATGACAGTTGAGTGAATGAAATAACTTTAAAAAATGTAGATTGTTACTAAAACATTTAATACAGTATTTTCATGATATAATCTAGAAAATGAAGCTCAATTTAAAAAAATCTCCAATCATTTTTTTTTAAATTTTAGGTATGTATTGATTGTTTTTAAATTTATCATTTATAATTAATACTTTCCAGCATTAAAAATTGTGTCATAAAAAAGTACCACATAATTTCTTAATCTTTGTAGAATAACCTTTTTACGCAATAAGATAAACACAATCTTATGGGTTACTGGCAATTGCCCTTGAGAGTGTTTCTTAATAATACAGGGTTATTACAAAAGGATCATCAGGATTTCAAAGCGTTTATTTGGGAAGATAATTAGGTTAGAGCAATGATTTATACACTACTGGCCATTAAAATTGCTTCACCAGGAAAGCGACACACCACACACGTGAAATTTGCATGACAGGTAGAACTTGCTGTGATATGCAAATGATTAGATTTTCAGCGCCTACATACAAAGAAGGCGACAGTAGCGACATCTATAATGTGTATAAAATCAGAGATTTGACAGCAGTTTTTTCATACTTAATTTCCGTTTCAACGTTGTTTTCGGCAAAGAAAGTTGTTGTAATGCCTCGTGTAAGAAGAAGAAATGCTTATCAGCACGTGTCATACCGCAATATTGCTACTCGCGTCGGTCGAGACCTCATGATTGTTAGCAGAATATGGAATCGATGGGTTCAGGACAATCATACGGAACGTCATGCAGGATCTCAGCGACCCCCATCACTAACAGCAGAGAAGACAAACATCTTATCCGCATGGTCACAAGGGATCGTACAGCCACGTCACGAACCCTGAGTCGAGAAATGGAGTCATTTGCAAGGCAACAAGTTTCTGCTCGAACAGTTCAACGGCGTTTGCAGTAGCATGGATTGTCTGCACGGTGACCATGGCTTCGGCTACCATTGACGCTGCGTCACAGACAGGAGCGCCTTCAATGGTGTGATCAGCGACGAACCTGGATGCGGGAATGGCATCATGTCATCTTTACAGATGAATCTCGGTTCTGTATACAGGACCATGATGGCCGCATCCGTGTTTGGAGGCATCGTGGAGAACGCGCATTGCCAGCTTGCATTGGACATCGCCATACTGGCCAATCTGCTGGAGTGATGGTATGGGGTGCCATTGGATACACGTCTCGATCACCTCTTGTTCGCATTACCGGCACTTTGAACAGCAACTCGTTACATTGCCGATGTGTTAAGGCCCGTGGCTCTACCCTATCTTCGAGGCCTCCCTAATGCTTTGTTTCAACAGGATAATGCACGACCGCATGTTGCCCGTACTGTTCTGAACTTCCTTGATACAGAACAGGTTCGACTGTTACCCTGGCCAGACACGTTCTCCTGATCTATCTCCAATTGAGAACGTGTGGTCAATGGTTGCCGAGCGATTGGCACGCCATCACTCACCATCCACTACTGTCGATGAACTGTGGCATAGTGTTGAAGCTGCATGGACTGAGATCCCCGTACATGCCATACAATCTCTGTTTGACTCCATGCCTAGGCGGATAAATGCTGCTATTGCAGCCAGAGGTGGCTGCTCTGGGTACTGATTTCTCAAGATCTATACATCCTAATTTCCTGTAAATCTAATCACTTGTTCTTTCCACTATAATGTATGTGTCCAATAAATATCGTTCTGTTATTTGCATTTCTTCTTGGTGTAGTAATTTTAATGGCCAGTAGTGTATATGAAAAGAAACTGAAAATACCCAAGATTGACGCCCATACTACAGATGTTCAATATGCGCTTCTTGAGTGATACAGCAGATGCCAAGGTGACAGTTGTGTTCGCTCCCTATATTACTCAGCTTGGTCGGGAATTCATTTGTGATGCGATTGGGCAACTTAGCCAAAAATGTAGGAAATTCTAGCATGGATACACAGTCCTTAACATATTCCCAAACGAAAAAAGTCACAAGGTGAAGGTCCGGACCTTCTAAATGGTGACGAAAACAATGTCTGGTCATTTCGACCTCATCAATCAATTCATCGTTCTGGAAGTTGGTGATTAAATTAGTTGTGTACCTCTTTGGAAAAGTGTGATGGAGCTCTATCCTATTGACAAATGAAACCGTTGATTTGGTGTTCCAGTTGGGGAAATAATCATAATTGAAATATAACTAATTAGGAAGTACTCGTCACATTGCCCATACTGGAAATTAAAGATCCATACACCTTGTTACGAGAAACTGCCCCAAAACATTGATTTTTGAGGGATCGCGTTTGTGTTCCACAATTTCATGGGGATGTTCTGTGCACTATATCCGTACATTGGATTGGTTGACCTTGTAATGAGATAAAGAATTAGCATCGTCACTGAAAATAAGCTTGTTTTCAGTCATCGTCCTCACAGGCTTCTTTCATGTTCTCACAAAACCTCTTTCTTTTGACATAATCATGTGGCTTTAAGGCTGCATAGGGGACGGCTTAAACTGTAAAGTGTTCCTCAAAATTCTCTGCTCGGTTGTCTGTGGAGTGGAAAGTTTGTGGCTAGCGTTGTTTGTTGATTTCTTGGGATTACGGATGTAAATTTATTCTTGGGGAAACGAATCAATCTATCTCTGTTCACTATTTCTTTCGTAACGCTTGGTTGGTCGTTTGGAAAGTTACATAAACAGGTTGCTTATGTAACTTTTATTTTTACATTCTCCTGTTTCTTTAAACTGTCGATAAAATGCTTTGTTGTGTTGGTAGTTTGCATTTGTATGTCCACCAGAAGGCTCTTTGATTGATTATGAGTGATTCATATTTTGAAAGTTCCTGTACACAAAACTTTTTTTGATGTCTAGTCGCCATTTTGAATATGGCGTTCGCGCAGCAACCATGGCAACCACACTCACATTGCACATACGCAACATGAAACTGTGCTCAACACTTTCTCGTTTGCTCGTTGTTGTCATGGAAACAAATATTTTTCCAAGTTCTTACGTAGTAATATATCAAAACCCGATGATTCTTTTGTAATAACCCTGTATTTTTAACAATAAACTGCTTTTCTTGGTGTTTTATTTAAGGTGTTACAGAAATGCTTAAATCTTTCAATTTGATTAAATCTTTTGTAGCAGATTGCGCATACACAAAACGTTTCCGACTTCTTCTTAACTAAAATATTCTGGTGGCAGCCAAATTGTTGCAAGCGATCAGATGAGAAAAAAATTTAATCATCGCACTTAAAAATAGCTTATTTAAATGATGAAAATATTTGTGCATAAAAATTTTTAATTAATGTTGAGATTTTAAATTGATCTTTATATTTATATAAGCTGCTCGACATTCTACATCGAATCTCAGAAACATGTTATGTTTGAAATAAGTTCGAAATAGATCTTATTACTTTTAGAGAAACTTATTTTTGAAGATTCTTAACTTTTTAGTTTCGTTTAATAAAAATAATTTAGTGCTATAGGTCTAGATAATCTGAAATTTTATTTACCGGAATGAATCCAATAAATTTCTCCCGGCATCTTAAAAATCAAATGATTTTCAAAATGCCGGGAAAATGTTGATAAGTATCGAAAGAGGGCAAAGGAATTTAGCTTTATTTCCAAGAACAGTGTAGATATTTTGACATTTCTTACAAAACTATATTTTTTGTATGTTATATAATCTTCATTTTATTATTAACACAAAATAACTGTTTTAAAATTTCATTTTGTATCAAAAACATTTCAAATAATCAGCGCGTGTACTTTCAGAACAATTTGCTTATTTTTAAAAACATGGTTTATATTAGTGACGAAATACTATATAATTCCAGTTATTTACTGTTAATAAAATCTTCTTACTGCAAATTTTTCTTAGATTATTCTAGTAATATATATAAAATCATAAAATCATCATATTTAATTGGGAAATGTTATCTAGTCAAATTTTCTGCTATTAGCATTTAATGTATAGGTATAATGCAATTTTATACATTTACCTTAATATCCAAACTTGCCTCTTTTCTTGAAGAGAAATGTTAAAAGTAACTCTATGTTAAACAATATAACAAGATATATAACATTTTTTTACTATTTTTGATGCTTACAATGCTTTCTGACATGGCAAGCTCAGAAACGACACAAAATGGCACAAAATAACCATTTTGGTAATGAAATTGGCATTTTAATGTAAGCGTATCATGACGCTTTTTTTCCTTCTGGATACTTCTTAAATCTTCCCGAAAATGAGAAAATTTAATCTCTGGGTCCCCAAGATTAGATATGAGATAGATCAAAGATTGTGATGGCTGTAAAGATAATAGCTGTATTTACTGTAGTTATTAATCAAAAAATATTTCATCACGATTTAAAATATAAACATTTTCTTCATCGTTTTACAAACTCAACAGTATTCACATGCTTAATCATTGTGATCGATATTTTCAAAAATTGAATTCATAATTGGTCTTATAAATGAACGGATCTTTTCGAAGTAAACAAAAGATTTTTTTAAGAATCAAATTAAATAAAAGTGCACAGTAATCTTTTGTTTCCCTTTATTAAATTGAAAAGATAAGAATAAAAACACAGTAATTATTAAAATTTATTTAAATTGAAATTAAAAAATATAAAATATGTACATCAATATTTATGTTCGTTATTGTTTATTTCATGAAAAATAAACAAAATGCTACATTATAAATTTTATTGAAAATTTAGAAATTTACAAAAGAAAAGCAAAATGATCTTCAATGATTTTTATCTCTTTTACATTCACACCCCAATTCCATTACATTATATTTTCTTATCTCATCTTCTAATCTTATCTAAGAGTGATAATATTTATTCATCTGTTTCTGTGAAGATCTCTTTTCAATAAGAAATTCAAAGCATAAATTTCTGTTGAAGAAATGTGTCCTCTGAAATGTGACACGTGACCTTAGGAAAGCTGATAAAGGTTAGAAATTTGAAACTCACGTGTTTCGATGTCTTGTCATTTTATTCGAAGCTTTGTAATTTCCATTTAAGAAGCTTTTGATAACCTTTTATTAGTTTCAACGCAAAATTCTAACAAATACGAATTGTCTCAGATTCTTATAAATAATCTCTTCCTACAAACTTATAGGATAAGTGTTAAATATTTAAAGGGGTTAGAATAGCATAAGAAAGCTTACTTAAAACATTTAAACCATAGCTAAAAGAGAGTGTTTAAGTCAATTCATAAGAAGTTTCACTAAAGTCGTTGACTAAATATCAAATTATATGAAAACTCTAATATACTATTTTATAAAGATTTTTAATAGCATGTTAAGAAAATTTTTCTTGAAAACAGTCTACCAAATAATAAATTTTATGCACATATCGCAACAGAAGACTCCAATGAAAACTACCAAACTCCCACTCTATCAGATGTTGTGGTAGAAACAAGAAACTCAATTTTCATCTCCATTTGTGACTAGTATCGAACTGGAGAGCTTCCAATTCTGTAATCACTGTTTTGCTCTTTTACAGTTGTGATCTTTCAATTTAGTTCACGGTTTACAGTCAACGCACAATGTTCTATTGATTATCGGTAAAAATAAGTTCCTTTCTCTTTGATGTAAGACGTAGCTGATTGTTTAAGATTTGCTTCTGAAAAATGTACAACAAAGGATTTACATATCTCAATGGCATATTTGAAAGTATTTAAAAATGCATGTGGTACACAGAATTGGTGAAGGTGGCTTATGCGGCTATGACAATAGTCAAATTGTACTCATTTTTGTAGCCATGAATGTACTCATTTTTGTTCCAAATGAATTACACATAGAAATTCTTTAGTATAACGGCTTTATTACGTTCTTCTTACGTGTCATCTTCGGAAAACATTTTCGATTACGTTTTTTATGCGATTCTAAAATTGATCGAAAATACCCTTTAAAGTTTTTAAGTAGGATTGTGAATTAATTCATATAACTTTATAAATACATAACAATGATATTATAATCAAAAATAAATATTGCGAAAATAATTTCACAATAAGGATATGCGAAAATAATTTCGCAAAATTTCACAATAAGAATAATTTAAGTAAAAAGAAGGTTTATTGAAATTAATATTATTTTTTTTAAATTTAATTTCAAACAATCAGCTATAGCAAATTAACTTAATGCATTTTCATTTTATTTCTTCATAAAGTTTTATCACTTGATCATCTTTTTAAAGATCTATTTAAATTGTATTCGCTTTGAAATTTTCATAGGAATCTGTAACAAGTTTATAACTATTGGGCAAGTTTATAACTATATTTTTTCATAAAACCTTTGAATATAATTCGTGAACAATCATATACGTTTATAATTTTAAAGAACTCTCGAATAAAATTAAAATATACCTTTGACAACATTTTTTTATCAAAAATTAGTTAAATGAAAATTTATCAGATAATTAATTTTTTTTTAAAAATGCTCTTGTTTAATTATGAAGTCTCTTTTTTATGAATGTAAGAGAATATCGTTAACTTTCTATTTATATTTTTTAAATTCTATTTTAACTATAAATGTCTGAGCACTCAAGAAAGCGAAATTCGAAAATATCCTTGCAATGGTTAGACTTATAAATTTCGAAACTTTGTTATAAAATAGCACCTAAATATTTGAAGCGTTCAGCAAATTTTTACGAAATTGATTTTCATTCATGGAAATGTATATTTTCGATGCATTAAATAGTTCGTGAAAAATCGTAAAAGAATAAAAATCGAAAATAAAGAAACTATATCTTATATCTATATAGAAACTATATCTATATAGAAACTAATCAAAATGTGTTACAAATTAATTTATTTGCTTAAATATAGTAAAACGTGAGGTATATTTTGATCAGAGAGAGCCCGGTGGCTGCTACTATGAGAACAGCACGTAGAAATAACCTGTTAACCACTAAATACCCGTTAATCTCAATCAAGATTAAGGCAAACAGATTCATCATTTATGTTTGTGTATACAGTTACTTATACTCTGTGTTTACCAAAACAGTATATTGCTGATCCAGGTAGACATATTTTTTCTGTTAAGAAATATTTTAGCAAAATTAGATGCGTATATTACTTACGTTTACTACAGCTTTAAAATTGTTTGTTTGCAAATTTTCAAATACTACCTTTTTATATTTCGAAAGTTTGTATAAAAATATATTTTTTTATCATTCATGATTTAAAAAATCATTAAAATTTCACACTTTATTTAAAAAAATGTAAATATAAATAGAAAACAAAATTGATAAGATTATGTACGGAGAAAGAACTCATAATTACTGTTGAAACTTAAAACACAGAAAGCTAGAAATAAATATCAAGATTTTTAGAAATCTTGCAAAAATAAGAATTCTCTTAAAATGAGGACACATTATTTTTTCCTTCTTTGAAAGCAAGATAAATAAAGTAATGAAAAATATCGATCTCATATAATTTTTTGCCTTATTGTTGAAAATTTTTGTTAGTTTTTTATAGTAAATTTATAGTTACTATCATTGCTTTCTAGGAAAATTTTTTAATAGTATATTGCATTCAAGTGCAACAAAGATGGAAACATGGAAAACTCCCAATCATCTTCCCGAAAGATGTAAAAATGTATTAAGCATTCATTTCTTGTTATTCAACATAGCTGAGATCGACCTCAACCTCAACGTTGACCTTTAATCTCAAACAGCAGTGAATAAGAAATTACTAAAAGCAGCTAAGGAGTGTTTTTTTAAAACAAAGGAACTCATTTCTTTCCTATATTATGACGAAAAAAATTCGTCGAATTAGATGAATGAAAATAGATAAGGAAACACTTTTAGTTCTTTGATAATTGTTTTCTTTTGTGAAAAAAAATCCCATTACTTCAGGAAATTCTCATTCGAATTTCAAATTATCTTTACTAATGGTACGCATTGTAAGGTATTTCGAATATGTAATAATATGAATATTGTGCAAAATATTCTAAATTTATTGCTTAGTTAAATACGAGAGAGTTCTCAATTATTAATATGATTTATAATTCCGGTAGCAGATAATGTTATCGTTTCAAATATTGACATAACTAAAGATTTACCGATTCTTCGGATCTTGAATATAAAATTTTCATGACTTATTTACAATACGTTTCCGGCTATGCATTTCTGTCCATTGAAAAGACGCGAAGCATTGAATTTCATAAATTGAACAATGATCAAATGATGGGATTGGTTCCTAAGTTGGCACTCTCAATACTCTACAGCACGTTATACTAGCGAAGGAACGTTGCGGCCACAATCTCTTTACATACCTTAGTTATTGTAAATGAACATGGAAGATCTTTGGCTGTGTTAGGTATAGAATCGGTCACTGCTCTGTCAGAGAACAACTCCTATCCTAACGAGGTCATCGCGAGCTCTTCCCTTTCTCATTGATACATTTTGTTACTACATGAATTCCGGAAGATTCTAACGTAGAGCTGTAGACATAGTGTCCACCTAATAAGAAATTTCTTTTTCAAAATTACGAAGCATTGTCTCTAGTCTAGTCTTACATATCTTACAAAAATTTCAAAAAGAAAATATTTGAGTTTTGCATTTTGGATTCGTAGATTTAGTTTCTTCCTTATTACAGCATTACAAAAACAGTAACTTTATCCACATAGCATTTTTTACTGCATAATTTTCCATTCTAAAGAAACAGTAGGGCAGTATTTTTTTAGGGTGCAAAACTGCAGCCTTTAATTATAGACACTATTTAAGATTGATGTATAAAAATTAAATTTTCGTCGTTTGCATATGTGTCTTTTTTATGGATATGCTCCAAGGATATTCAAACTGTCTCATTTGTGGCATATAAATATGGTTATTATTCCTTCATCGTTACTGAAAGGAAATACGTTTTTAGTAAATTATATATAATATTCAAAATATTTTTTGTGCTATATAAAATATAAGTCCGTAATTAAATAATTTATACACATTTAGTTAAGGTAGGACATACACAACAGAGATTTAACAGAAAAAGAAATTTATTTCATTAGATTGCTTTATTGTATTAAAATTTTTAAAATTATTAATAGTTTGTTAACTATTATTACTATTTAAAATTATAATTATTATTATTATTATATTATAATATAATATTATTATTAAAAATAATTTAATAGTTGTTATTTTTTTAAAAAAGACCTCACTCATATTATTTTTAAATTAATTTTCAATAATTAATATGGTAGTTTCATTTAACGATATCATGTATATATATATATATATATATATATATATATATATATATATATATATATATATATATATATATATATATATATATATACATATATATATATATATATATATATATATATGTATATATAGTATATGTATATAATTTGTTGTCTGTTTCACAAAAATCCGTAGAAGCAGATTCAAATGCATTTAAATTCACATGAATCAGACATAAAGACTAGATATTGTAGTTTAGAAATTTTATAATTTTTTTATTAAAAAAAACAAATTAGAAAGTTAATCTCTTAAGAAAACAGTAACTTTGAAATTGTTTTGTTTTGAATGCGTGTACAAGATCGAAGAAACTTGATCTTCCTTACATGTTTTTAAAATTAATGACAGATAATGAAGAGTTGAGAAGGAAGTAATTCAAGTCCACTTTTATAATCAGCATGGTCTGCCTTAAATACACATAAGAAGCTAAAAATTCTAAGTTCATGTGTCTGAAGCAAATAGACATTTTAGAAATATTTAGTTTTTATTCTATTATAACTTTTAAAATTTATGTTAGCTTATTATTAGAGAAAAGTTATTTACTGTCTAAAAAATATTTTGTTCTCAATATTTCATATCTGAAAACGTAAAAGATATATTTTTATGCGTTTAATGGATCCAATAGAAAGCAATTTGAGCAAAAAGCAAAAGGTAAACTCTGCTTGATCTAAATAATTTTTCCGGTATTTTATGTCGTATTCATCTTACCGAATGTTTCTCGAACTTTATGAATTAAAAGTAAATGTCACTATTTATAAACTTAACTTTTTAAATGATAATAAATTACGAACTTTCTTGTTTTTTCATCTTTGTTTTTTGATAGTTTTTAGATTCACATTATAAGATTTTTTTGAATAGGAATTACAGTATTAGACTAAAACACAACATATAAAAATAAATGTCTGTAATTTATTTTAAAATGGAGAAAAGGAATTTTTAAAATCCCCAAGAAATATTTTCTAACTTATCATAATGCCTGAAAACTAGTAAATGACTGCGGATTTAATTTAGGATATTTATAACAAATGCATTGATTTTTGTGTACTTATTTGCTGATATAAAATTAGTATATTATTAACTCTAATTTAATAATATTTTATTTAATTAAATGCAATCAAATATGCATTCAAAGTGCTCTTTGAAAAGTTAATAACATTTCATTTTGACTTCAGTTCTAGGTTTTATTTGGTTGTTTTTTTAAGTTTTTTAATTCCTAAACTTCATTTGAAGTAAATGTTTAACTTGAAAAGTAGCATTTGCATACCAATATATATATATATATATATATATATATATATATATATATATATATATATATATCAAATCAGCAGTAAATGTTGTCGACTACGTGATGAACGAAAATTCAGAATGTAAATATTATCTGGCAGACATGAATAAAAATTTTTGTTTAAGATTTGTGCATTTTGAACATAAAATTTCTATCCACTGGTGTTTGAAGTATTGGAGTTATTTTAAAACAAGAATTTATTTTCTGATACATAAAATGAACCGATATATGATGATTGACTGCATTTCCATTTGTAATGTCATTTTCGTTCTTTTTATTTTTTTTTTTTTTTTTGCAAAAATTTTCTAGCTAAAGAAAATGTTTCTTTATATTTTTACTAACATTAATTTAAAAAAAGTCATATTAGTATAATACATAATGAATTTGTAAAATACAGTCTCTAAGATGTAAAATTTAAATCCCCTAAATTATAAGTTTTTTATCGTAGACTGGAGTGAAAATTACAGCAAGTCAGCTAACAAGGCATAACTGACATAATATTATAAAATGTTACAAAATATTTCAAAGCTTGATTTAACTTAATATGTAAATATCTATGAAGAATACAAGGTATTGAATCTGCTTTAATTTCGATACGAATTTTGAATCAAATTTTTTATTCCACTTTAAAACGGTCATAAAATTATTGCTCCCATTCTTGATAATCACGCATCTAACAGTTGAAGAACATTGTAAAGCATTTATGTGTTCCCCGCGAAAGTTGCTTTCCAGAATTACTTTTCATTAATAGTGAGCCTTACTCTTGTGTTGGAAAGGAAGATACAAAGAAAACTTCCCCTGATACAGTTGATATTGTGCAAGCAGAAAACAGAAACAGAGAACGTTTTTCTCTCATTATTTAACAGCGTTTAGTACCACTAGACAATAATGAACTTTGGAGAAAAGTGTTATGTTATTGTTAATACTTTAAATGAGGTTATATTTATCCTAAAAATAATTCTAACAATCAATATCAATTTTATTTTTAAATTTTAAATTCATTTAATTAAGTAAGCATAAAAAAGTTGTTTAAAATCGTTCTAATGATTTTTTTTAAAATTTCCAATAAAACAAACTGAAAGATAGGATCGCAACTTTCTGGAATTTGCGAATTACTCCCGGAATACTCTGAGTATTTGTTATAACTCCATCAGAAGGAATGCTACGCACTTTCGGTGAATCACATTTTTCCTCGCCATTGAACTGATCATGAAATATTAAATACTATATGCTACTACTGAATCAAATGAAAATGCTTAGAATGAATTTAGTAGAATATAATGCATCTGCTTCGATGAAATATGAAAAAAGGAATGTCAATGCAAATCTCAGTCTTTATATTAACGTGTTTCAAAGTTGCATGAATTTGATTTTGTGGGCTTGGGTAGGCATAAAAATAAGCAGCCAAAAATGAATTGCAAAATCCTAATATAGAATTATTTTCAAAAGAAGCCATTGTTTTTGATTCTGTGCTAGGAAAGGATGTTGATCGAAATACTTTACAATTTAAATTATTATGACTAAATCGGTATAGTGCTGGATCACATAATAAATTGTTGTTATTTTTCTTTACACCTGCGAGAGGTTTGTAGCTTGCTAATCAAAGGAGTCATTCTTAGTATACAGTGGGTTCTGTACTTGAACCAGATGAAATTCTTACCAAAATGGTTAATGCACATTGAAAATTTCGTATTATCCAATGTTCTTCTGCTGGTGTGGCATGTAAAATATATATACCATTGAGAGAAATTCAAAATTACAAGGCGGTTTTTTCTAATACTTAGATTTTCACCTTTCAACTCTATAAGGGGCGGAAGTGAAGGTAAATTTATATAATGGAGTGCCATAATGACGCTAAAAATGGTTGGGTCTTCCTAATTTGAAACAGGAACTAAACAAAAGACTACCAGACTTTGCCTAATAAACAGACAGGTATTATTTAGCATGTAAAATATTGCAATCACAACGTATTTTACGATCTTTAGCTGCCATTAGTGAACACGACTGATCTTCGTTGGGTTGAGATTCCAATTCACTACTTTCCGATAAGGAGAACGACGCCGTAACCAACCTAAATCACCATAACCGCAATTACAAGGCGGTTGACTATGTTAAACGACTCATCAATCCACAGACTAAGGCAACTGGAAGTATAATTTAATAACAGACGCAAATCATTTGATTTATCTTTACATCTGCTAAAACCAATTCGAAAATTCATTTTTTAATTTTCTGTATTCTTGCAATCATTTCGCAAAATTACACGTGTATTATACAGAGTTTTTTATTGAATCATTTTCTTTCGTATTATTTCAAGAATTTTCAGGTGATTTATAACACTATCACATAAAGATTGTATTTAAAGTTAAAATCCTGGTACTGTGAGATGATAAAAATTGTGATTGAGTATAAAGTGTTATCAATGTAGCTAAATCAAAAGAGTAATTACATTACCAAAACTACTTTTTTTCATGCAGCTCAGTCTTATAACCTCTTAAACTTTCAACCAATCAACACTTTTTTTTCTTTTCATAATTATTTTTTCTTCCCCAGAATGTTATTAATAAAAGTGACACCAAAGTTCCCTCCTCTAAAGAATTAATTTCCTTTTCTTCTAAGATTCTTTCCCTTTTCCTCCAACACAGTCTCAAAATTTATTAAATTATTTCTTAAATGTGTATTTTTTGTCTGCTTAGCATTTCATAGACAGAAGACTTATTGAAAATTTTTTTATCTTAATTAAACATCTATTCATTTACGTCAGACTGGGAAAAACTACAGAAAATTGAAACTATTTAATGAAAATTAACTTCACTTTAAAATTTCATCGTAGATATTTTTTTATCATTTTATAACATTCAATATATACTACATTTAAGGGACAAATCTATTCATTCTAAATAGTTTTGTACCTCAAAAATGTGAATCACCTATTATAATAATCGGTGTCATACAGCCATGTGTTGTGTGATTCAAATTCATTCATTTTAATGATATGTAAATTAATCGCTCTTATCTATTTCTTAGTTTTCAAAAATTACGTAATTTCTTTGTTATATTATGAAAGCCTTCCTTCTTTTATTCTCTTTAATTTTCCTTCAAAGTATTTGATATATTTTCCTTTAATTTTGATTTCTGTATTTTTAGCATCATATTTTTGTGTTTTTAAATTTTATCTGCAAAATCGGACTTCAAGAAAATTACCTTATTACTTTCAATGTTTCATAATTATGCGTATTTGTGCTTACTTAACTCCTAAAATCTTTGAAATGAATGTGCATGCTTAAAAAATCGCTAAATTGAAATATTTTGTTTTAATGATAGATTTCATAGACTCGTATCTACTACTAGCGAATTTTTTGTATCATAGAGTAATTAATCCTATTTGAGCCACTCATATTTTTATATTATCAATAGATACGAATATATTTCAAATGAAGATTCGTTTTTATATATTTTAAAATGAATGACATTCTTCTTTGTAAGTAAAGATGCATTATTTTTACCTCAAAATTGTATAATGTAGAGTGTTTTACGAAATAAAGATAAGTTGAGTTATACAGAAGCTAAATAGTTAGTGCTCTAACCTAAATTTGTGAGCTCGATTCATATTCTGAGTAGTGACTCAGAATTTATTTGAAACAGAATATTTAGGTTGAAACTGATATTCAATATATATATATCATATCATTTCTAGCTTTCATATATATATACTATAGCTATATATAGTATAGATTTATATATATATATATATACTATATATGATATATATATATATATATATATATATATATATATATATATATATATATATATATATATATGTATATATATATATATATATATATATATATATGTGTGTGTGTGTGTGTGTGTGTGTGTGTGTGTGTGTAAAAAATGTGGTGTTTTGTTCAGTTATTACCCTTATTTGAAGATACAATTCTAAAGACATATATATGGATTGATCTCTCGTGGTAAATATTAAAAATTTTATATAAGAGATTTTCATTATTTTAGGTAATATTTATTATTATTTGTCGGAAGTTAATTTTCAAATAAATAATATACGTTGCATTGTACAATATGGCAAAATTTCATTAACGGTCACTATGGCCTAGTAGTAGGATATTATTTTTGGGAGTATAAGGTCCTGTATCCACTTTTAAAGAACAGTAGAGGAATGTTGCACTTCTGTCATCCTGCAACTACATCTGTCAGAATGAGGGTTAGGAAATGCGGAGGTAAGTTTGCGGTTTTTCTATTACAACAGGTAAAAGAGTCTCATTAGTTACCAAAAAGTTCTTTCATACTGCCAAACGCAGTGGATGGTAAAAAGCGGTAGTTTTCAGCTATTCATTATCAATGGCTCAATTTACTAATATCAAATTGTTAAATTAATTCAAATTCTACACTAAATCTCTTTATTCATACAAAATAACCACTTTTAACATACAAATTTGAGATACAAAAATTTCTTATTTCTTAATGATGTTCAGATGAGTATAAGCTTGATGCATCAGAATTGTAATAATGAAAATTTAAATCAAATTTTGAAGGAAATTGTGTACTTCAGTTTGTTTGCATATGTTTTCGGAAGCTAATTTTTGTTGACTGATAAGCCATTAAACACAGTTAATCGCTTTGTACTTTTCAACCATTTTCAAACGATGAAATTGACACCTGATCTGACATAATCTTCTCTACTGTAGTAAACTCGGTAAGTTCCTAATATATTTGGATATTACAGTATGTTTAATGGTTAGGATATTTATTTCTGTCACTGAGGCTGCTAGAAAAGAGAAGCAACTCGTAATTTTTAACCAAAGTCAAGGAATCAGGCCAATAGCGGAATTGGAATAATCCTTTTTATGTTTCACTACATCAGCAGAGACAATGAAACATAACAAAATTTTCCTGTGCAGATTCATTTACGAAACAATCCTTAGAGAAGACTTCAAAAATGATTTTGAATTAATTTTTAAATAAAGTTAATAAATATTCCACTCTCGCGTTAAAATGAAAGCCTCTTTATCATAGTAAAAAATCAAATGACAGGGAGTAAAGTTTGATGAGGACAAATTTGATTTGAACTAAAGTAGATTTTGAACCATTGAAATTTCCCTCTCACAAGATAAATTTATCACACATGAGCCATTGAATTGGATGTTTGAAAACTACAACAGTTCAGTTCTCGTTACCAGATTAAACAAACTGAAAAAAAATCGAACATCTCAAAGCGAATTTAAATTCAAGAAATAAACAATAAAATTGAATATGTTTTTTAGTCATTTTTTCTAAACAGGTTATAAAACGTCAATCTTCAGTAAAATAAATCAACTGTCCATTGCTAATGTGAAATTAAGTATTTTGCTTGCAGATGTGTAAAATATAATTAAATAATTAAAAAACTGTGAAATATTTAATTTCAAAAAAAATAGAGAATATATGCTTACTTTCTATAAGTGGCTGATAATTATCATTCATTTTAATATTGTTCATGCTACTTTAAAGTGGCATAATTTTTTATATTGAAAGATTTTGTAGTTCTGTTGTGTTTATATAATTTAAATTTTAGATGTCGCAAAATATATTCAATACAGTTTTTATAAAAATGTTTAAATTGTTTTAAAAATTGGCTTTATTTATTTTTAATATGACTGTAAGACATAACTTTCAATTAAGTTACTTTTTCCCTTTTATAACAACAAAATAATATATAGTAAAATTGTCATATATATATATATATATATATATATATATATATATATATATATATATATATATATTGTTGTACCCAGTTAAAATATGTTTAAAATTTCTAAGAATTGAAAATCAGAAATATTTATAAAAATATTATTTTAGAAACAAATGCTTTTAATCATAATGATGTAAAAATTTCAAATAAAAAGCTTGTTTTGATGAATATAAAAATGAAATGAAGAAAAAGTTTGAAAATCAAGAACATAAAATTTCAGCAAATTATTTATTTTAGATATTTTCCTTTTACAACAAAGTTGAATTTATAAGTTCGTGACGAATCAAAGAAAGTTTAAACTGAAACCAACACATTTGTTATATGATCAACGACCTTTTGAAAATATCTTCATTTATAATCGACATAGAAAATACTAGTTTTTATTTCTATTTATATTCTGAACTAAGAATCTCAGTTCAGAATGAATGATTTTTTTTTTACTTAAAACAATAAAAACCATCCTGAAAATAGAAGAATATATTCTGAAATATATTCTGAAAAAAACCTATAAATACAACAGCGAAATGCAGTGAAAAGTGTTTTACTTTCATCTTTAATTTTATAGCTTAATTTTAAAAATATTATAGCTTAATTTTAATAATATTTTAAAAATATTATTAATGTAATAAAATAATTAATACACAATTAAATTAATCAATTATTAAAATAATATTGAATATTAAATCACATAAGTAATTATACAATATTGAATAGTAAAATAATAGATATGTTATAACCACATAAACAATTGATGTTGATAATGAGCTTGATGCAGCAATTGTATAAGCCCAGATCTTGTTCAATATCATTGAAATACTAATTTTTAAATTTTCCATTGTACAATTCTACTTATTCTCTCACAAGTACGAATTCATTGAAATATTCTTTGATACATTCGAATTTTTATTAATGTTTAATTTATAATATCGAAATTCATTTCCTGTAACACATATTTCAACATTAATTTTTCCATTAAAGCGATAAAATACATAATGCATGTTTTTTCCATCTTAAATTTTCAAACTATTTTTCATGATAAAATTATATGGCGAAAAAATTTTGTTTTATCAAACAAATGGCAAGAATTTAAAACACTTGAGCTCACAATTTGTTAGTAATAATTTTTTTTACACACAAAAACATTTGTGACACAACAAAAAAACTTTATATAACAGATTTTTACCCACAATAATTAATTGTAGATAACGATCTACAGTTTAAAGTAGATTCACAAAGCACTACAAATATCTTTTCCCAAAGTGGGAATGAAAGCCACGAATTGAATCGAAGAATGTTAATCGTTTGGCCGTCACCTTGAATCCGTACCAACCACTATGAAAAGTACTTCTAAAGCGTAGCTATCGGAGTTGAATAATAAAACGAGGTAATGTAATGAATGCATCATAAAAGCTTTTGGTTGTTTAACTTATCACTGTACTATGATAAATAAAAACACTTTTCTTCCATTTGAATCCTATTATATTTCGTCTATTGTAAATGATATATATTTGAAGGATATTTTATTTTATTTTGTTTATTGCAGGCAATATATTTTTTTTTCTTGTATTCTTTCAAACTCTTAATGATGCACAACCAAAATTAATTTAATTTGTCGGTTATAAAAAATTGATATCATATTAACAAATAAGGTATGATAACTAAAACTTCATATCCTATAAATTTTTCATAAATAATATATTCCGTTTCCTTTTTCAAGTTTACTTCAATTTTCACGGATTCTTGAAGTATTTTTTTTTGTTCACTTGTCATCGTTTCCTTCCATCTAAATGCAAATCCTCTGATTGCTCAACTGGCATCTGTTTTTGCTTATTCAGCAAACCGGCGTTCCTTTTTAATCGGTCCGGCATCCGACTTCCATTCACAAACAAATAGTTTTACGCGTGACCGCATGATGGTTTTAAAAGTTGCATAAATTGTGTTTACTTTCCAAACATTTATTATTCAGTTCATAAATATGAATTTTAAATCAGCTTTCTGATTATTTGCCTCACACAGATTATATATTTAAACTCAGAAACATTGAATAAACTTATAAATAAAAATTCCCAATAAATATTATGCATCATTTTTACAGCAAAATTTCTCAAGAATAGCTATGTACTTCTTCTATTATCAAAAATTTAAATTCTATTAATAAGATTCTCGTGAAGAGAATAACATTTAATAATTTAGAATGCTATCATACATCGATATTCTGGTGATTTAAAATATGCTTGCTTGATATAACAGTGTCTACGAGCAATAAAATTTTGTAAAATCCAATGTCACACTTTCTTGATACGAAGAGTTTGATGCCAGATGAGTTGTCGACTTCATCACTTGATCATGGTTAAAAGTATGTCGAGTGGTTGATTATTTACGGTCTCCAGCCTTCACATATAAACAGCTAGAAAAATATTGCAATAACCTGACCCGACTTAACAAAATACAGTTTAAGAAATAAATATTAAAGTTTGAAATTCATGTAAGTATTAAAATATTTTCTATTTAATTTCATTAATTTGAAATAATTTAATTCGTAATCAAGTTGATATAACTAAAAGAAACAATGTATTTCTTGTTGCAAAGCATCTGGCAAAAATTTATGTTATTGTTTTGTTTATAGAGAGTTGAGATAATTATGGGTGATTAAAAGAAGAAAATGTTTTTATTAAAAACAGTAGATTTAAATGCATTCAATGGAGAAATTTTATTAAAAATATCGAAATAAAATGTACTATTTTTTCAGATTAAACAGTACAAGCTTCAAATTATTTAATGAATATTTTCTTTAAAAAATGAAGAAATTAAGACTGCAACACTAAAATTACAATAATCTTTTAAAAATACTCAAAAATGGCAGTCAATCATCATCATTATCAGCCAATTATTTTTAATCTCTATCATATATATAATGCTATATATAATCAAATATTTATATGCGCTAAATTAATTCTTTCATTTTACAATATTTTCTATTTTTTAAAGTTAAATATTTCAACATATTTTAAAATATAAATATGATGATTTGGTAACAAAGATAACTTCATCTGATGACTCCGAATTCCATAGTTATTCCAGAAGAGGAGTACAAGCAACAATTATACTGCTTGGTGTATAATGAATTGATGAAGAACTCCATAACAGATCAGCACAATTCACAATGTAAGCCTCAATTGTTTGTAAGCTAAACAAAAATGTATTGTGTCTATGACAGCATGTGAATTATTTTATGAACTATCAACATCATGAATTGTGTATAAATTCATGCTGAGCTTGAATAACAATTCTATACATTTTGCGTTGCTTTACATTTCATGACAGAATTAGTTTATTTCTAAATATTACATCTTTACACCAAAGAATTCAACACATTGTACAATATTTTTCACGTAAATTTCCAAATTTAGTTCTTTTCAATAGCAATAATGAATTATTTATTGTAACAGCTGTGTTATTTATTTGGCTTAGTATATAAGGGAAATTATATGATTCCTTCAAAACATATAGTTCTAAGCACTGAGTTTCTATAAACAGATAGTATTAATTCTATACCAAGATATATCGTTTTGCATAAATGGCAAATATTGTCTTATGATTGAAAATCAGTTAAATTTTTAGTCATTTCTCAAAATTTTTCAGATGCTGCATTATCCATTGAAGTTTCATTTATTAGTTATAAGAGTTGAAAAGAAATATGGTACTTTACTTTTCAAATTTGTTATACCTGGTTTGTTTTATATTGAGCTGTAAGCCTTTTCACTACAGATTGGAAGTTCCCATTATGTTATTTGAAGGAGGAAGGATTAAAATTGAAATTATAAATATGTCCACTATATCTTGAGTATGTTTTAAAGTGTATTATTACTTTTAACACCTGCGTAAACCTAAGACTATTTTGTTTACGTATTCCATTGACATTTATTCCATATTTTTATTCCGTTGTCATATTTAAAAAAATGTTTTGATAAGCAGAATCCTTAAACTCAAGTTTCTGAATAAATCAGGAGAGCATTTAGCAGCCTGTAAAGAGTACATTCATATTTATATGGCAATGTGCAATGCGACTAAATGCAGACAATAGAATGTCACATAATCTTTGTTGACATTCAGCCAATTTGAATCGTTTTGTCACAACTGTGTAGTGGTATTCATATGAATGAATTTTTTGGATTAGGCTTTATTTTGAAAGACGCCAAATTTCACCAGATTGGCAAACACATTAAAAGGATTTTTCTTCAGCTTATGACAATCACACACAGAATATAACTTTATTGATTTCAGTTCGGCGCGATAACATTCCTGTTTTTTTTATTTGGAAATAAGTATTTTGGTGGCTAATCACAGATGTAATAAAATGTTAATTTACGAAAGGAATAACAACGTATTTTAAGACTATTTTGGAAAAAACTAAAGGTAGTTTTTTATTCATTTATTTAAACATAAAATTGTGAGGCATTTTTCAATGAAGTAACTGCACAAAGTTTAAACTTAAGGAAAAATGAAATAATTTGATTTTTATGCTACAACAATATAAATTTAGGTTTCTTCATAGACATAATAGATGCATACATAATTAAAAAAATATTATGAAATCCTTTATTAATATTAAATAATAGTTTTAAAATTAATATGAATTATGCCTCTATTCAACTTCGTGCTATTATGAGACAGATTAATATTTTCAAATAACCTTCTCTAGCATTAGCAAATTCTTGGGGAAGCTTTTGCATTTATATATACTCGAATTGTTTTTTTGAAACAAACCGTTGAATGTATATGAAATATAAAAGCTAAGTTATATTTGTTTCAAATTAATGTTTTCAGAAATAATATAGTCATTGTTCATTAAATACATAAGCAAGATACATAAGCCGAACGTGAGGAAAAATTTGAAGTAATTAATAATGTATAAGTTAGCTTATTGAGAAGACAATAAAGCTACGAATATTATGAAAGATAATTTAAACTTTACATCAATCTGTGACATGTTACATAATGTATGATATTCAATATATTTATATATAACTATGGAGAGTTTTCAGAAAATTTTCTACGAAATACAATGGGCATTGTTCAACAACTATATAAAGAACTCATGCTACAATAAGATACATATTATGACCATTGTACAAAAGTTAAAATTTAACCAAAATTATTCACTTAGTTTAACTTTTGAATTTATATCATAATTCATGCAAGGTTGCTTAAATCTTTTTTCTTTTATTCACCTCAAAGTGGTGAAGGAATGTCATAAAATTACAATTTATAGATTTCGCACACACATTCGTATCTTCTTTGTTGCCATTGTGAAACAGATTTGCATTAACTCTATTATAATATCAAATACGGCTAAGATATAGAAAAGTAACCCATTCTTTTATGTTAAAGCAGAATAAGTTTAGAAACGAATCATGTCTTGCCGTCACTTGAAATGCTAAATAGTTTGTCTTCAATTTTCCATGGTATTATTTCATGAAAATTGTATGAAAGAAATTAATTTGCTCATAAATGTTATTAATTAATTTGCACATCCTTTTTATTAAGAAAAATTATTTTAAATATAGTGCGTTTTTGTTTGTGCAATTTTTCGGATTACCTAAAACAGGGTGACATATGAAAAACTGATATGCTAAATCTTAATTATTTTGACTTGTTATATTCATAGTAATTTTAAAAAGTTGTTTCTACAAAAACTATAATATGACTTCAAAAATTTATTAACTATTATATATTCGAATTTGCCCCTAAACAAACAGTCTGATCATGGAACATGTTGGTGCTTTAAAAAATAAATTATCGTATTTATTAATATTTTTGTGTTACATTTTTTAAAGATGACAAAGGAAAAATAAGACTTCATTGAATATCAATATGATATTTTTCCATGTGTTGAAAATGAGTAAAATAAAATAATTATGGGTATTGATTTTTTTTCATTTTTTCAGCCAAAAACATTTTTTTTTAATTTTATAAATTAATGAGAGGGCAGGAAGGTAATGTCAACCAATTTATTTTCATTAATTCAATCAATGGAAATATTTGTTGATGATGGAGTCTTCATAATTTAGAAACGAGAATCAAGGAGAAAATTTTCATAATTTGAATTGTCACTCTAGAGGTATCATTTTATTTGGAGGATATTGGAACCATGATTTATTTAATGTTCCACAGACGCTTCTACAAAAAACGACACATCTGCAGTTAACTCGTAAATTATTACCTTCCAACCACGAGAACGAAGTCTTTCACAAACAGGCTTTAGTTAAAAGTAATATCAAGAATAATTCTTATAGAATAAAAGCCTCTTAGCTTATTCTAAAATGTTATACATAACTGAGGCCACTCATTGATTGGTAGGATAAATTTTTGTGAAGATGCTGCTACAACTCATGTTCTTATAGGTCTGATTACTAATAGTGTCTATATAGGATGATATTATTGAATTTTATAATGCTTAATAATTATGTATTTACGAATTAGTGAGTTTTGAACAAATGTGTATAGTATTGTTCTTTAAAAAAAGGCAGCTGGAATTTCTCGAAAGTTGCAAAAAACAATCCCCAACAAAACTTAACAAATACAAAATATATAGCGTAATAGTGATATAAAAAGTTAAGTTAAAGAATGTTGCATGTAAAATCCAATATTACTAAAAACATCCGCCACAAAAGTAAGAGCGAATATATATATAATAAAAGACTCAAGCATCTTATTATAATAACAAAAGCATTCGATTTAACAGAGCACTAGTTGGAAAGCTGTACATTATTTTAGTTTACAATGTTATGCTGTTCCTTGTCTTCATTTCTCCATTTCAAAAATGGTTTTCTATAATCTATAGATAATTTAAGACATGATGGGTGTTAAATTTTTCTGTTCTAGGAATGACTTTTGACGGAAAATAGTTTTTCTTTCCTGGTGATGTAATATTTAGAAAACTGTTACGGTTTGAAAAGGTAATTAAACTATCACAGGTCAAGTACTTAAACTCTTAATCTGTGGAATCTGCGGATATAATGAAAATATGCCATGATTTTAAGCAATTATTTGTCACATAACCCGACTAAATTGATACTTCGAACCAAAGGTAAGTGAATAAGTCAACTTCCTGTTACTCTACAGAAAATGATTGCGAAGGAAGATAATTATTTATTGCAACAATTATTCTAAATAGCTAAGAGCTATTTATTAATAACATGTGCATGATATATTCGATGATTTCATTTGTGACAGGACAGTTGAAATTTTTCTTGGCATTAGGCTGGACCTCTTATTTCTCTATATATTGTGCAGAAGCATTACTGAAAACTATTTATTTTCAGCATGAATATCACCCGTAATATGTAAACTTTGATAAGGTTTCAATTTTTATTAAAAATATTCTTGATGGATAGCAAGATTATATTAAGAGAAATAATGCTGTGTATAGCAAATTACTTTTCATATAAATAGAAAAAAATATTTGTGAATGGTATTACAGGTGTTCAGGATGCTCATTTTTATTGAAACACTCGGATGAAAAATCAAATGCTATAGATGAAATATAATTGCCATGATTGAAATAATCAAATGCTATAGATGAAATACAATTGCCATGATTGAAATAATCAAATGCTATAGATGAAATACAATTGCCATGATTGAAATAATCAAATGCTATAGATGAAATACAATTGCCATGATTGAAATAATCAAATGCTATAGATGAAATACAATTGCCATGATTGAAATAATCAAATGCTATAGATGAAATATAATTGCCATGATTGAAATAATCAAATGCTATAGAGATTATGCATGTTGTTAATGTCATACCTTTCAGCTAATTATTAAAAAGAACTTTATCATTATAAATAAAACTCTTGTGGTTTAAATCGCAAATTAAACTTCTACAGTTCTACTGTTAGAATCTGCATACCTAAGAAGTTATCCAATTTCCTAAATAAAATCAAATAAAAGGAAATTTATAGCAATTGATCAAATGATATTTAGTTAAAAATATAGTTCTTTAATTTTACAAATTGTTTGGATCTTATCACCATGAACTATAAGAAAATTTATAATAATAAAATTATTAAAATATAATTAAGCTTCAATATTTCTTTATAAGTTTATGAAATAAGTTGATATAAGCAAAACGTATCGTAATTTTGCACTTTCCTCTAACATCTTTTCAATCACACTAAAAAGAAGCAAGATAAATATGTTTATCAAATCAATCAATATATTATTCAAAATTTAAGAAAATTGAGCAATTTTCTGTTCAATGTTTAACGTGATTTATTTCAAGCTAAATTAAAGTAAGCAAAATGAAAATAATACTTATTAAAATCTTAGAAGAATAATCCTCATTTAAATTCGGAATTTTCGGAAAAATACTTTTATTTTTTATTGCATCTATTATATCGATAACTTACCTTTTGAAATAAAATCTATAAATTGTTGCAGTGTCTTATTGATGTACGGATAAAACGTATTCTGCTTTTATAAAAGAGACAACAATATTTTTATCCCTTTGGACCTTTTATCTTCATTTTCTTCGCCGATACAAATAGTTCTACTTTTATTTGAATGCCCATGAGACTATTGACACAATACCCTATTGAACCTTCTTCTCCCACGAATTTCAATTTTGCAGTTTTCATTATTTATAAATGTATTAACACTTATTTTGGAAGACAATGCACTGTAGATTCAGGACTATTGATTTTGTTTTTGAAAATATGTTAATTACCTAATACTTATTTCTGAGTTAATTTTTAATTATGTACCTAATACTTTTGTAATCTAATACTTCTTCATTTGTGTGGATTATCTGGTATTAAATTAATGTTTTGAAGATACTTAGAAAATTATAAATTTGATTTGGTTTAAATAACTTTCCAGAAATATTCATTTTCATTGCGTTGTTTTAATACTTTATTTCTAAGTTATTTATCAATTTACTTCATTTTTCAAGCTGTTAATTATTTTCACTATTTATGAAATATTAAGCATGAATTCATCTACAGTATTATTAAAATCCATTTAAAAGTTTAAAATTGGAGACGTTTTGAATAGAGATTGTCTGAATTGTAACAAAAAATATTGCGCAGTTTCTATTATTTTGAGTTGTTTTATGCAAAATGTGTTCCTTTAAATGCTCTAATAATTTCTACTTCAGATGATAAAACTTGTAAAAACCATTAAAACTACACCTTTTAAATAATCATTTTAATAAAGAAGGTTCTTTATCATTTTAAAACTCATCTTAATATAAAATATTTCTTTTGTCTTTAAAAATAGAAATTTCATGGAAAAAAGTTTACATGTACTACATTCATCATTGAGAAAATTAGCAAAATACAAGAATTATTGAATTAAAAATTAAAATTTAAAAATATTCATTTATAGTGAAAGGAAACTTCTCTAAGAAATACTTAATTTTAATAATAGATTTAGATTTCAAAATTATTTATTTTTGCATTCTAAAAATCTGAAAAAATTCTTATAACTAGAATTTCTGCAAAAAGATATTGGTTTTTCTTAATTTTTGACCTTTTTAAAATTGAATTATTATGATGTATGAGCTATAGATGTCAGTTCGCTTCTGTTAATAAACAATTTTTAAATTAAGATGCTAAAACATCAAGTGATTGAGTAAATGTCTTTAAAAATTTAAAATAATTTTGAAATGTATTTTATTTTACACTCACTTCCTAAAGTTAAGCACGAAGATGTAAAATGTGTGTGTGCAAAAAAATCAATAAATACTGCTTTGATTGACAGAAAATTCGGCAGGAAAGTAGCATATATATTTATGTATAAAATAAAATCAATAATTATATACAGAAATCAAAACAATATTGAATTTTTGTAAGTTATCAGATAATGATTAAACAGAATTATGTATAAAGTGAAAATAAACATCATAAAATGAAAAAAAAAGGACATTGATAGAGTATGTGATCTGCCCCTCATCTGAATGCAAAGTTAACACCTTGTGACCGTGCTTTCAATTAGTTGGTCAACCACCACAGAATTAAACAATAGCCATTTTTCTTGTAGAGCAGTTTCCAGCTCAATAGGAGTGGCTGGAAGAGGGAAACGTGAAGATATAGCACTGCCGAGAGCTTCCCAAAGATTTTCAATTGGAATAAGGTCGGGCGAATATGCTGGCACACCATAGACGCAATCCAGGTAGTCATCAACGATGTCAAATCTATGAGAACGTGCGGTATCGTCCATTCAAACAAAAGTAGGGACAACTGCTGCAGTGTACAATCTCACTATGGGTTCTAGGACTTCCTTTCGATACCTGACAGCCGTCACAGAAATCCGTTTAAAGATGTGCAGGTCGGTGCGGTATCCTAATGAAATCCCTGCCCCAATAATAATAATGCTTCCGCCTCGGAATGCGTGATGTTCGATGATGTTTTGGGGCTGATTGCGTGTTCCTTGTTCAAGCCATATCCTTATACGCTTGTCATCTGGCTCCAGAGCAAATCTTGACTCATCAGTAAAAATGACATTGCTCCAGTCAGACACAGTCCAGTTGACATGTTCCCGGCACCACTTTAATCGTGCCCCTCTTGATTGGACAGATAGACAAGCACAAACTCGAGGTACCCGGGCGATCAGTCCACTCATATGTAATCTTCGGCGTACAGTAACTGCAGATATCACTTTACCAATGGACGCTGTAACCATAGATGTCACACGTGCGGAAGTCGAGCTGTGATTCCACTTGGCTAAAATCGCAATGCATCGATCCTCCGCGGGGTTTGTAACTCTTGAGCGACCGGCTATGGGCGTTCGGACAACTGTCTGCGTGGTTCGGAATTGTTTCCATAAACTTGAAATTACAGAATGATGAACGCCGAAGAAAAGAGCAACATCTGGCATCGAGTTTCCTGCTTCAATGCGCTCCAGAACACGCCAGCGCTCAGAATCTTCCATTCATTTCACGGAAGTCATAGAAACACGTATGTCTTGAAAACGAGTTGTACGAAAGTTTTAAACACCTTATATCAGCACTTACAATCAACTTCTATAACCTTTCATAAAGCTGGTATCTTATGAGACTGCCCTTTTTGCATATTTCATGACATGAAAGCGCGTTTGGCAGTTATCTAACAAATTTGCATACTTCCATCTACCTCTGCAGCGATTTCCATTCTCTTCAATTCTGATCGGCTTCCGGAAATTAGCATTTTCCTCTCCGTGCTTAACTTTTGGAGATGAGTCTATATTATGTTAGCTTTATAATTTGCTTTGAAAACAGAATATTTTGTTATGAAACAAACTAATGACTCCAATTTTGAAACATACACATTTAATTAAAAAAAGAACAAAATTTACAAAGGAGCCATATCGGGGCTCGCTACAATCTCTCGCCTGCTTCGCGTACAACGAGAGTATCAGTATCAAAAAAAAAAAAAAACATAGGCTCTTAAAATCGGAAGTGCCGATGATGAGACATTACAGACTAAATTATTCCTTTCTTCCCTGAGTTTTTTTTTCTTTTTTTTCTTCTCATTCTAAGAAAATCAACCTGCAAATAAAAAAGGAAAAAAACACACACAAACAACAAAGAGCAAAATTTAGTATTACAGATAGCCCTGATCAATCGGACTCTGGCTGATACACAAAATTATATGGAATTATATACTATTAAATATAAAATAAAAATATATCAAAATAGCACAAAATAATTATCTAACACAACAGAATTTTCAACACTAACTAAATTTACAAATAGACACATTGTAATTATAAAAAGCATTTTTTTTATTATATACGCATGTAACAACAATTGAAATTTGTATTAAAAAAACATAATTTAATATCTGAGAAAAAAAGGAAAATAATTAAGTTTGGTTATTCAGCATTCTACTGAGACTATCGACATTCTGATGTAATTTGCCGTTTCTGTGAACAATATCAAAATTTTGAAAGAGCGGATTTCCTGGCCAAATCTTCTCTTTCACTTCCAAATAAACTCAATACCAGCTTACCCAAGTCTTTTTTCAAAACCACTACCAAAAAGAAGATTATCACAGAATGGAACTCAGGATTCATTTCCTCTCCTAATTGTAAGTGGACCAAACATTTTTTCCCTTCAGTTCAATGCAGAATTAAGAACTACTGGTTTTACACTGACTTTAAAATTACGCAATTCCTCACTGGACATGGGAAATTCAATAGTTACCTTCACCGTTTCCACATTAAAAACAGTGAGGTGTGCAAGTGCAACTCTGGGAGTGACAACCCTTCTCACATTCTTCTCGAATGCCCATCTGTTTCAGAAGTAAGGAACGAGTTTTGTAAAGACTTAAATAACAGGTGGCCCCCAATTATGGTGGACCTAGTTAAGAAAGAGAATTTTGAATTTTTTGTATAATTTATCCATGCTGTTATCTAATTCATTTTTATATCTCTTTTTTTCTCTCTGCCTACTTTTATAATTATTTTTTTTCATGTCATGATTTATTTGGATTTGTTATGTAGTACATTTATTGTACCTTCGGGCCCTGTGTGGTATTCCTTGGTGCACAGGGAGATATTTTTGTTTTCCCAAATAAAAAAAAATATAAAAATTTAGGCTTTGAAGCACCAAAACCCACCTTTAAAGTCTGGGATTAGATCCTGTATGATGTTTTAACCAAACTAAAGGGTTGTGATCAGTTTCGATAGTAAATTTATACTGACCATCTAAATAATATTTTAATTTAGTAACAGCAAAAATTATTGCTGCACATTCCTTTTCTATAGTGCTATAATTTTTTACAGATTTTGAAAATTTTTTACTCAGAAATAGGATAGGGTGTTCATTTTCATTTTGATCTCTCTGAGATAAAACTACACCTATTCCTAAGTTTGAGGCATCACATTGAATAACAAATTGTTTTTGAAAGTCTGGACTGTAAAGTACAGGCTTCTTTATTAAAGTGTTCTTTAATATTATGAATGCCTTTACGCAGTTATTATTCCATATTACAGTTCCCCTCTTGGACTTCCCTTTCAGCAGGTCGGTTAAGGGCGCAGCAACTACCGAAAATTCTGGTATATACTTGCGATAGTACCCAACAAGACCTAAGAAAGCACGTACTTCGGTTTTGCTTGAGGAACGTTCGAAATCGGTAATGGCTTTCACTTTAATATCACCTGGTGTTCTTTGACCTTGTCCTACAAAGTGTCCCAAATATTTAACACGAAGTTGAGCGAATTTGCACTTTTTTGGTTTTACAGTCAATTTCGCAAATCGAATCTTCTCCAGAACACATTTAAGATGTTGGATGTGATTATACCAGGTTAAGTGAATATATAGCTATGTCATCTAAATAAGGCACAGCAAAATGTTTGCAATTTTTTAATAAATCAGCCATTAACTTACTGAAATAGTAAGGGGCATTCTTCAAATCGAATGCCATTCTCAAAGGTTTATAAACACCAAATGTCGTCGTAAATGCAGCATATCTTTGAGCCTTAGGATTCAAAGGTATCTGCCAATAATCTCGTGTTAAGTCTAATAAAGATATGAACTTCGCTTTCGAAACGGATTCAACACGCTCTTCAATATTAGGCAATGGATAATATTGCGTTCTGGTAACCTCATTTAACCTGCGATAATCAATGCACGGACGAGGTTCTCTTCCAGGAGCTTCAACTTATATTAAAGGTGATGTGTAATCGGATTCACCTGGTTCCACCACCTTCAATTTCAACATCTTGTCTACATCCGATTTCAGAATTTCTGTCTGTCGTGGGGACATTCGATATGGTTTAGCTATAATAGGTTTATTAGATTCTAACTCGATGTCCAGTTCAGCCAGTTCTGTACAACCCGGTTCATTTGAAAAAATATCAATAAATTGAATCATAGATCTACTCAATTGCTTCTTCTGCTCATCCCCTAACTTTTCATTGAAACAGCTTTCAGGAAAAGTCTCTAAAAGTGTAGATGAATTAATTTCAAAACTTGGGATATCTTCTTTCTCAGAATCAATATCTTCATTATCAGAATTAGAGGTAAAAATTAAATTAACATCTTCTGGACGCTGAAAATAAGGTTTTAACATATTTACATGGTATACATGTAATTTTTCCTTATCGGGAAATTGTATTACGTAATTTGTGTCCGATAGTCGTTTTACTATTTTTCCTGGACCTATCCAATGAACGGAAAATTTGTTTGATCTAGAAGGTGCAACAACTAACACAAGAGCATTTTCTTTAAACTCTCTTTTCGTAGCCTTATGGTCATACCAAAGTTTCTGTTTTTCTTTAGCATCTGTTATATTTTGCACAGCTAATTCTTGGCATCTTTTCATTCTATTTAAAAGATTAAAAACGTAAGCAATCACACTATCTTCTTCAATGGTTTTACCAGTTAGATTTTCATATAATAGTGTTACGGGTGTTCTCAAGTTCAGACCATGGACTAATTCTGCAGGAGAATATCCAGTGCTATCATAAATGCAAGTACTAAGAGCAAAAAGTACCTGAGGTAAAATCTTCTCCCAATCTGTACCTTTTTCTAAGCAAAGGACTTTCAGTATTCTCTTTAAAGTTCTATGCAATCTCTCAACAGGATTGCTTTGGGGATGCTGAACGGAACTATGTACAACTTTAATACCAAATTTTTCTAAAAATTCTGATGTCAGGACACTCATGAAAGATGTTCCTTGATCACTTTGCAGCTCCCTAGGAAAAACCATGCGGCTAAATATCTGAAGAAAAGCATCAATCACGGTAGTAGAACGTATATCTGGTACTGGGATTGCATCTGGATACTTGGATGACATGCTGTTATAATATACCGGTTACCACAGGAAGTTATAGGTAAAGGACCACATGCATCAACGTTAATTCTTGTAAATATTTCCGGAATTACTGGAACTAGTTTCAAAGGAGCCCTTTTCTTATCTTGAGGCTTTCCTACTTGTTGACATTTGCCACAAGATTAAAAAAATTTTCAAATTCTTTAAAGCAGTTAGGCCAGTAGAAAGTTTTGCAGAGCATATATTTTGTTTTAGTTATACCTAAATGAGCTGCAGTTATCTCATGGCAGATCCCTTTTAATTGGTTACGAAACTTCTTGGGCACAACTAATAATCTTACAGTGCCATCATTGTCCATTTTATTATAAAACAACAATTAATTTATTATAATATATTTATTGTCTTTTGAAGATTGTCGTTTAGCTTGCTCAAAAAGAGGTTTCAAATCTTCGCACACCTTTTGTTCCCGAGCAAATTCTTCTGGAGATGTCTTTATCAAATCCATCCCTTCAACTTCGGTTTCTAATGGTGGCAAAATTGTATTTTGCTCTAATTCTTCATTTTGTTTAGTTTGGAAGCAAGACCTAGAAGATTCTATTTCAGAATCAATAATCTCTTTATTCGTGCTATTTTTCTTCCGTCTTTTTTGATCTCGAGTTTCTATAGCATTTATCATATGTATTTTCACCTCTTCATACTTTTTAATTTCCTCAAATAAAGCGGCTGTTTTGTTTTCCAGTAAATATCTTCCCTGATCCAAAGAATCTCGAAGAACTGCTGCCTTTGTCAAAATGTGACCTAATTCACAATTTACTTCAACCTCGGCAATAGGTAAGCATACTAAAGTTTTATCAAGAGGTGTTCTTAGCCAAACCTTTTCCTTCGTGAACATATCAGGTTTCACGTATTTTCCACAAATCAAATCAAGAGTTGCTCCAGTGTCTCTTAAGATTGGCATTTGAATTCCATTAACAGTGTCAATACTAGTGTGAGGGGCCATCAACATATTAAATGCACTTTTAGCAATTTCGTTAGATGCTACCGATTCTAAGTTCTTTTTTATTTTGTCACACTGAGGCCGCAAATGACTATAAGAACCACATTCATAACATCGGAGTTATTTTCAATTTTCAAATTCCTTTTCATGTGAATAATTAGAATTTTTATTCTCGACTCTTTTAGGAACATGAGATTTATGATTCCGAACTACATCATTAAGCTTAAAGGCACGGTTTTCATTTTGCTGACGAAAACCAAAATTATTTCGAGGGAGTTTTGTAAAATCTTTCATCTTAAAACTATCTCTTAAACTTTCATATTCATCTATTTTCTCTGCCAGATCATACGGAGAATTTATTTTAAGCCATACCGCCAAAAAATGTTCCTTAATTTCAATTGGCACACGACGTTACAATTGATCTGTTACCATTAGTTCCTTAAGCTGTTCAAATGTCGTTAATTCTAATTCCGTAAGCCATTCCTTAAAGTAACTATTCAATTCTTGTGCATAATTTCTCCATGATTTTTCTGACGTTTTCTGGTGTTTAAGAAACAATTGTCTTAATTTTTCGCTATTTAACTTGAATCATTTAAGAATAAGTTCCTTCACGTAATCGTAATCATCAGCCCTTACTGGAGGTTCTCTAGCTAACATGTTAGATATCCCTGAAGGTAAAGCACTTACAAGATAAACTACCCATTCGTTTTTTGGAATATGAGCCATTTCTGCTCTACGCTGAAAATTTATTAAGTATAAACTCATCTCATCTTTCCTTTCATCGAATTTTGGGGTTATTTGCATTAATTGAATTTTTTGAGCATGTTCAGTCCTATTTGTAACTGATTCCGTGTTCGAAATTGCAGCATTTGAAGAGATTTCCAGACGTTTCATTTCCAAAATATGTTCTCTTTCTTCACGTCTAATTCTTTCTTCTTTTTTTATTTCTTCTCTCCTAATTCTTTCCTCTTTTTCTAGTATTTCTCGCCTAACTCTTTCCTCTTTTTCTTCCTGTTCCCTTTTAATTTTTTCTTCGATTACCCTATCTAATATACATTTTACTTCTTCCTCATTAAAGTTTTTACTAGTTAAAATTAATTTTTTAATATCCGGGATTTTAAAAGAATCTGGAAGCATTTCCCCTAACTCTTCAGCTATTTCTACTAAATCTCCCTTTTTCCCCCGTGCTAAAAAAGCCATTTTATTTATTAAACGCTTAATCTCAGAAGAGATGCAATAATGAGAGAAAAAACAGACTACACCCACCTATATGCAAAATTTTGTAAATAACTATAGAAATTATTTAATACACTCTACTAATATAAAACATATATCTATAACATCTAAAAAACTTAAATGAAAGCAAACTATATTGTAATACAACAAATAGTGTATAAATAGAAAATCATATATTTTGAAAAGAAGAACAAGTTTAATATTAAATCTTCTACTCTCGATTTCAAGTTTTTTTATCACCAAGCTAATGCTTCATACTCAGATAAATTGAATAATTAGTCAAAAATGTATAAATTTTATAAAATCAGATTCTTATACAAATACTACTATATTAAAACAGAAAATGAAATTATATTATTTTTGAATATTTATTTATTTAATTCAAAATATAGAACACTACAATATATATTTTTATATGTAATAGCAACAATTTAATTAAAAGCTTTAACTAATCTAAACCAGAAATCAGCTTTCGATTTCAAATCAATAAACTAAGTAAGTAAGTTAATCATACACGACATGAAAATGATAATAACGTACGATATTTTAAACAGTAAGAAAATATCTTTTCCAATCTTTATGACTGAAAATAAATATATGCGTTTTTAAACATAAAATAAATCAGTTTGATACTTTACAAAAAAAATCAAAAACACATCAATAAATCTCACATTACTTTAAATTCTCACCAATTTGTAATCATGTACTTTCGTTTTCACATAACGAAATCAAAACCTTTCTAAAGTATATATTACTTTCATCAAATCTACTTTCTATATCAGTGCAACATTAAAAAAATTACGAATAAAGGTGTACTTTCGATTTTACACATTAATCTATAACATAGTTATTTTAACATATTCCTACGTGAATTGAAATACATCAACCACATAGAAATTATGAAATACAAATTTATAATAGGATACACTTTTCTTATAAAAAATATTACACTGTAAATTCGAACACACGAAATACAGAAATTAGCTTTTGTAATATGGAATACACCATTTACAAACTTATAAACAAAATTAATTGATATAACATGAAAAACCACGTAAATAAGATTGCAACTAAATATTCTATAAATTTATATAACATTCCAAACTATTTATTTTCAATAGTAGCCAGAGAAAGATTGATCAAAATGGCCTACCTGTATTCCAACATTTCGGCACGTAATCCATTATAGTGCACATAATTAATTTCCATAGTGGATGCTAATGCAAAGCATTATAAAAGCATCCTAAACCGCTGTCACCAAAACATAAGTTTGTTACGAAACAAACTAATGACTCCAATTTTGAAACATACACATTTAATTAAAAAAGAGCAAAAAAATTTACAAAGGAGTCATATCGGGGTTCGCTACAATCTCTCGCCTGCTTCGCGTACAACAAAAATATCAGTATCTAAAAAAACTAAAACAAAAAAAAAAAAAAAAAATAAGCTCTTAAAATCGGAAGTGGCGATGGTGAGACATTACAATTTCATTTATTGAAATTAAGAGTAAATTATGCTTAAAAACACTTTTATTAATATTAGAATATTATTTTATAGTAACAGCTCGAGATTTCATTTCATTTTATGCTAAATATTATTCCATTTATGAATTTTTTTAATTGTGGTATATATATTTTTTAATATGCACATAAATATTATTATGCTAGTAATAGATTTTCTGTTAGTTGATTTCACCCGCGATTGTGTGTGCATGTGTGTGTGATTTTGTTTTTTATTGGAAATATATAATAGAATTATCATATTTTCAATAACTTTACCAGTTTGCTTAGTTAAATCACACTAAACGTATTTTTAAATTGAGTATTTGTTTGCTATTTTTTAGTAACCAACAAAAAGCATTAAAAAAATCTTTATAAGAGTCATTTTTGTTCCCATAGTTTTTAATTTTTTTTCCACCGAAAATTATTTTTTCGTTTAAAAGAAGAAAAAGGAATTTTAATAATTAATTTATAAACTGAAGCTTAAAAAAATCATAGTGAAGATTTAGTGTATTTATCATTCAACATGGCATTTAAGATTTAGATATTAGATCCTTATTGATCACGATCAAAGTTTAATTCATACTTCAATTGAAGATAAATAATGTGATTGAATTATACGTACATTATTTTCGGGTGGGTGCTTCGAAGTTTTCTGGGCTTTCGTCTTCAGAAAATGTGAATGCAGAACACTTTCTATAGAAAATTTTTCCGGAAATACAAGTGGCAGTACGTATTTAATGGTTTCATTCAGCAGAAATAAGAGTATGTGGAAACAGCACAAGAAAACAATAACACGTTTTTTTCTGAGTTCTTTTAATAATTTTTGCATGCACGTTAAACTATATTTATGAAATAATTTGCAATCTCTCTCATACACATCAGTAATAGATCAATATCTTACTTTTGATGATAAATTTCGGCAATGTTAACACTTTTAAAAAATTCTTGCTCACACTGGCTTTTTTTTGATAATTCTGTTTTTAATAAAATAGAGGCTACTTTATACTGGCTTCTATTTTTTGGTAAATTAATCTCAAATTTCGAAGACAAATGAAAAGAATATAGAGCTTTATGAATTTTTCTATTCATACGTCAATTTTTAATATAAAAGCATATGAAAGGCTGAATTTATTGACTACAATTTTATTGCATGCTTGTTCATCAAATATTTTGTTTCTAAGATGATTTTGTGGTATTTTACTGACAAATAAATATCAAAATAGATTATACCGTTTGCTTGTATTTACAACATACTATATATGGGTAATGAGGAATAATCGAAACCTTCGTGAAAGCTTATATATGTATACATATAATCTTTTGAGCCCCACGAAAATTGAATGCATAAATAGAAATGTTTTTTTACCACAAGTCTATACTCATATGCAATTCTAATTTCTTTTTCTCTCCATTTCAATATGCAAATGATTTATACTAATTCATCAAGGATTACTATGCACATTACACAGGATGAATCAGATTTTCAATTTCCTTCTAGAAAGTAAGCAGACAATTTTGTCTGCGAGGATCTGATGACGTCATATACAAGTATCTAATTTCGAGGAAATTATTGCAATGTTTCTTAAATATTATAAAATTTTTAATTTTTTAAATGCAGCATTATTTCTTTTTCTCTTCTGTAAATTTTCTCTTCTGTAAATTTTCTCTTCTGTAAAATCTCTTCTGTAACTCTTCTGTAAAAAATTAAAATCAATTATACTGTTTAAACAGTATAATTGATTTAAATTTTTTTTGGATATAAAATATACAAAAATATCTTAAATTTTAAATAAATGTTAAAAAATCTATTATCATTAGAAAATTTTAAAATATTGTTTTATACAATAAATTTATTCAAAATAATTTTCCACAATTTTAAAAGTTTGCTTATATTTAATTGTGATTTGTTCTTATATTGAATTTAATAGTACTTACAATTAATTTGAAATATTATTAACAGTAATCAATTAACAATGTATTCAAGAGTATCCACAACACTTGAAATCAATAGATATTAGAAAATTTTTGCAATCCCTTCTATACATTGATGATCTAGAATAAAGTGTATGGTAAATTAAAATATAAATGCAACCATCTTTGAAAGTGACTTTTCCAGTTACCTTTCCCAGAATAAAATACCATAAAAATGTGCTGAATCATTGTTATTTACATTCTTCAGAGTTTACATTTACTGAATTTATATCAATACAAATAAACACTTCATTAGACACTCTTAACTGGAATTACGTGAATGTACACGATGGTATGTGAAATGTTGAGTATATGAAGTCAAGAATAATCAAAATTCGGTGAATATAGTAACATACTGTACACACTTAATTACTCTTATCACATATTAGACTGATACTAATTCTTTTTATTTATACTAAAATACACTATTCAAGGTTATTTATTTATGGAGAAAAAATATTTACATTTGCGCAATCCATTGCAAATCATTGACATGGTAAATTATTAGGAAGTACAAAAATGTCTAATTAATCACCACAGTAATCTATAATTGGTATATTACCTTTATTTTGAGAAGAAGTACGCATATGTTTGAGAAACCGTCACATGATTTAATAAAAAATATCTGAAAGGAATTTCGCTCACAGGTTCAATCAAATTTTCATGTAATAGTGTTGTTTTGGAACTACTTAAAATCTCATGTTTAAAATTTATCCAAAAGAGATAAATATTTTTCTTTCTTTTTAACCACATTTGTGTTTTGCAATGATTAATTCTTATAGTTAGCCAAAATGTTCATTGTATATTTTTTATCAATAACAAAAATCAATTTTGACAAAGGGAAGAAATATATTAAAAATCATTTATTGGGAAAATTAAATAAATCTAATATATTTCCAACTCTAAAAACTATAAAAACGTTACGTTTCTTAAGTTTGTAGAATTTTTTGTTTTTTTATGAAAAATCATTGTTTGCTGAAACAATTTGATTTTTTTTAATTCAATAATTAAATATAAATTTCATTTTTTAAATTGCAATATATTTCCAGCAGCTTGTTTCTACCCACTAAAGACGCTCATCATAATCAACTACTGCATTTATTAGTAATAACAATCTACAATAATTAAAAAAAGTTACATAATGCTCCTTGAATTAACCTCTCTCTACGCCCCAAGGGCACACACATAAGATTAAAAGTATTATATAAAATAATTAAAATCTTATAAAATTTTTAATTCTCATGAATCTTCTCATCCTGATAGTCTTTGGCTGAGTCGGGGCTAAACTTGTTATCTTCAAAATATGAATACGACATTTTTTTGCTGACTGGCTGGTGTGGTCAATCATATAAAGGAAATAAATATTACAATTGATTTACACAATGTTGTAGTGAACCTATTTTTCTGGGGGCTGTACTTGTTTAATCAATACTTCATAATTTTGATAAAAATCACACCTAAGTAATAATTTTATTTCCGTATGATTTTTTAACACAAAAATTAAGAATATTCAGAAAGCTTACTATCTTTCGAACTTCCCAAATATTAAAGAATATTGCTCATTTTACATGAGTATATCTGATCCATCTGATGATCATTACATAAGATCCAGGCCACTTTATTACACTATAATTACCACTTTAAAGTTTAACTTAGCTATCTTTTGCGTGTGATTCCAGTTTGCCGCAAAGAATCATTTTAGAATCAAAGATCGAGCAGTAAACAAACACAAAGGCTTACATAAGAAAAACCCTAAATAACACATATCCTACCAGAGATATGTGTTATTTAGGGTTTGGATGCCCTAAATAACACATATCTTTATAATAACACATACCCTAAATAACACATGCCCAAATACTAAAGAAAGATGTTTATAAATAAATTACAGAGTCTGGTAGACGGACAAAATAACTAAGCATTCAATAAGCTATGCTCACTTGACAATAAAATAATTGAAATTGTGAGTGACAATATATAAAATGATACTTATCTTTAAGCATGATTACTCAAGGATGTGGGAGCTATTAACAAAAGAGCAATACACCGAACCTTGAACAGAAAATTTAAAGAAATAAAGTGAAACCTGCATATGCTTCGATCATTTTACAAGTATTTCAAACTCTTAAATTGGTTTCTACTCCTCGCACATTTTCCACCATCCTATAACTCTCTCCTCTTTTTCTTCACTTTAAATAGACCTGAAGGTTTCAACATTTCCCTATCAAATGATTGTAGATATTATTCGCCATGAATAACAAATACGAAACGCCAAAGTTTTTTAAATGACTATTATCTTCATAGTAAAACTTGTTTTAAATTAAAAAAATTTTCTTAGCAAACAACACATTAATAAATATTTTTTATTTCGTTTCTTAATTTTTATTTTTGAATCTGCCCGAGAAATTTTGTGATAAATAGCAAAAATTTATAAGCATATTGAAGAGTAAAATGAATTGTAATTTAATGAAATAGATGATATAAGAGAATGCTAACTATCTATTAAATTACAGTTACTTATGAAAAAAATACTTGCCTAATGGTTATTTATATTTATCTGATATCACTGGAATCCTGACAGTATTCTGATAGATAACTAAACTGTCAATAATCAAAGTGAAAAGTGAATGCTGACACTGCTCAGGCATTAAATCGTAAAAAAATTTAACCACTACGTTATTTTACTTTGAAAATTCTCTAGCTTAATCGTAATTTTGATCATAATTTTCAGGATATTACCTGCTTAACAGGTGTATAGATACTTTGAAACTGAAAATAGCAAATGAGGCTAACCTTCATTTTGTGGCCACACTGATGTTAGGAAATACCTCATTCAACTCTGGTTCCCATCCAAATACTAAATTCAGTCAAAAATGTTTGTTGCAAAACCACATAACTTGATTATTGAACACAGATTTCTTTAGTATGAAGCTTATAATTTGGGGCTGTGTAAATCTAATTAAGAAAATCGATCTCATTATATCATCCGTGACTTTTTACGTTAAATTCGTTCTTATTCTGATATTTGTAATGAAGTGTATTCTCAGAGAACTGGCATCATGTATAACTCATGAAGCATTTTATAGTGGTGGAAATTAATATGTTAATAAATTAATGTGTTGTCAGACATGTATATTTATATAATTGTGTCTATTGTTGTTTGATTGTGTAACACAGAATTTTTCGTTATATATTTATTTAAAAGATCAGTTGCTTATATTATTTATTCTGTTTTACACATTAAAATATTTACTTTTTATAATAGTTAGATGATTATATCCTAGTTCTGTTTTTACCTGTTATAAATTATAACATAACAAACACATAATAAAATAGTATATAAATATAGATTCATAATGTAAAAATGCCAAATACAGGATATAGCAAATTTGACTCTATATCGAGAAATCATTATTTTTAGTGCATTTGGAAACATTTCCGAATATTTTTTTTTCATTTAAGAAGTTCTTACAGATAATTATTTTCCATCACAGTCATTATAGGAAGCAATTTTCCTGTTAGAACTTTCTGTCAATGTCATGATAAAGACTATTATTCTTGTTCCGTTATTGCTCAATACCGATAACATTCAGCCTGCAGACATACTCAGTAGTCATGGGCTATTTATTCTCCAGAGCTGAAAGACCCATTGAGAATATATTGTATTATTTAGAACTTTAAAAGTTGAATAACTCTATCCCATTATTGAAACTATTTGAAATGAAGCATACATTTCTGCCATGCAAACTCAAATTGAATCCATGTTCAACTGAATTATACAGCGGTTGTTATTGTTAAAAGAGATTAGATGCATGTAATGAAATAACATTTTAAGAATAATCAAAACATTTATTTATATATTTTAGTATTTTATAACTAAGGAAAAAAATAAAAATTTTAAAATTTTAGCAAATGTTGTTTATAAATATATTTTAGAAATACATTTTCCCCTTCATTTGTGAAGTATTCTTTTATTTCAAATGATGCATCCTAACAATCCCTAACAAGTTATAAATACTTTTCAAGTACTGCAGAGTAATTTTAATAAATTTTACTTTATATAACATCTGCCAATAAATTGAAATAATTGTTTCTCTAAGAATTAAAAATTTATGGAATAGTAATTCTTGCACTTAAGTAAAACTTTAATCTTCTCTTTTGACAAATACACAGGTGTAATTACAGAACTGTTGACTGTTACCAGCTATTGCATTTTCAAACACGAGTTAAACAATATGTAAATGAGTTATGCAATTTTATATTGTATCACAGCTCTAAAACAACGTTCAGTTTTTCTTATTCTACCCAGAAAAAAGTTTTTAAATTTCTCTTGAGGAAAAGACTAACATTGAAATAATTTTTAGTGCCTTGTAAAAAATATGAAGTTCAAGAAAGTAATCAGTAACCAGTTATGACGTAAAATGAGGCTGAGCAAATAAGAGACGGAGAAAATTTATATCGGGTGACGAAATTCATCTCCATTTTATTCGCTGTCGTCGTTCGGCCTGTCACTCTATGCGCGTCCCCATGTTCCAAGTCGCGGGAGATCAGTTTTCCCCTTTTTCATCTTTTTTCCCTTCTTTCTTCCCTCTTGGTTTTCCCTTGCAACTTGATTCCTTAAACGCAAGAGCAGCAGGATGCATCCATTTGGGATAAGACGAGTGGTTACTTAAACAGTGACGGTCACAGGGAATTAGAATGGTAAGTTTATATTATTCTTATTAAAATTAAATTCTCTTATGTGTTATTAGTTTAATGATAAAAAATAAATTTTAAGCAATTAAATCTGAAAACTAAGTTAAATGAAATTCAATATTCTCTATAATTAATCTGCGTAATCTATATTACTTAATGTCAAAATTTTTAATTACATATACAAGTATATGCACTCACTTTTCAAAAATTAAATAATTAACCCAGGAATAGTAATACAAAAACACTTAATTTCAAAATTTACTGATTTTTGATTATTTAATTTCTATTATATTAAAGAGTACTTTTTTAATGTATTCAAATATTTGTTTTCGAATCTTTACATAAAACTTTTGTAAGCAAATTATCAATCTTTTTCAAGATTTTTTTTTAAAAAGTTTCTGCAACAATTGAATTCCAAAATTTTTCTTCATATTCTGTACATCTATACAGATTGCAATAATTTAATATGTAATTGAATAATTGGTTCTTAATTCTTCTGTTTACGATCATGACTTTTAAAATGAAATAAATATAAAATCACCTATGCAAATATATTTAAAGTCAATTTTTATGTGTTTAGAAGTTTGAATTAAAACCATCGTGATTTTTAGGAATAAAATTATAAAAAAATTAATTCACATATTAAAATGAATTAAATGTTTGGCTTTTTATAGACTACAATTTTTTGATTATAATATTAGATACATAAAAATATATTATACTTCATATATAATTATTTATTAAAGAAGCAATATCTGAAAATATTGTTTAAGTTTTGTTTATTTAATTTATAGATTAGCAATCAAATTAACTTAAAATTTATACATTTATTGCAATATAATATCCTTCAGGTGTCGCTAAAACTCTATGAATTAAAAATAAAATTGTTGTGATTAGAAGGAAAATAGATAGTTTATGAACGGATTACTTAACTTATGATGATGATACTTTTAAAACATAAAAATTCGCAAACATAATATCTATTTTTCATAGATATTATAATACGTAAGTTATATAATTTAAAACTGTATATACGAATATGCAACATTTTACGTTAAAAATTTAAAAAATTGAAACAGTGTGAATATATTATAAGAGAAAAGTTTTGTTATGGTCACAGTCTCTAAATAGAATTAACAGATCTTATAGAAAAATGCGAAAATTATTTATAACTTAGTCAAATATACATTATTTTGTTTTCCATATTTTATAATGCTGCTACGAAATACAATCTTATTCTAAATATAAGCTTCAATAGCCTAAATGTTCTTTAATTTATGCAAAGTGTTCTAAAATAAATGTTGAATATATCACATGTCTTTTTTGCTCTGTATTATTAACCATTGATTTAAAATTTTAGTTTTTTTTTCTTACAAATATAGTTTTTTAATTAATTCTATGTGCTTTTCTTGAGAAAAAATAGTTTTTAACGTAATAAAATGTTAATTTTCGATAAAAGATATAAAAAACCTCTTTAAATAGTTTCGTTTAAAACTTATTTCAAGAAAACGCGCATTCCACGGACGAAATTGTTTTCGTTTAAACATTTATATATAAACCTTCTGTAATTGTATTCTTTCTATTCTGCCAATAGTTTTTTTCCTCCAAAATTTAAGAATAAACCCAGTCAGAATATCCAGTAGACCTATTTTCTAATTTTTTTCGACTTACAAAATGTTTTAGAAATAGATATTGGTTGGAAAAAGTTATTCAAAAATACAATACTTAGTATTAGAACAAAGTCATGCGATAAGTAAAAAAATTAGATACATAAAATCATTGTTTTTAAATATTACAGAAATAAAAACCTTAAGTTATTAATGAGAAAATTTTAAAACATTATATATTTTATTTCAAATTTACAAAACATTAAGAAAGGAGTTCATTAAATTCATGATATTAAAACTGTCATTGTTATCAAAGGAACATAAGAGATTTCAGTAAGTAAGCTTGATTCCTCTTTTGAATACAGGCAAGTTTAAAGATTTGTAATTCATTTTCAGAATAATGTAAAACAATAACTACATTAGTAATTTTTTTATATAAATTAATAACTAATATTATCTTTGTAGAATTAAGGGAACTGGATAGCATTAATTAAATTCTGTTAAAAAAAACCTGAAGATGATGTTAAAAATTAAAGCTTTTTATATTCAAATTCTTTCCTATTTGAACAAATTTTGAGATTCTGTTAATATTTAAATATTACAATATTTTTCTTTGACCTTTTATACTTTCAAACTTTATAGACATAATTATGATTAAACGTATATCAATTTGTTTTTCATACATGCTGAGAAAAATGGACAAATATTTTTTTATCTTTTAAATAAAAATGATCTATTTATAACAAAAAGTATTTTTAAATATCGTTAAGTTTAGGGATAATGCAATGACATGTATAAACATTTTAACAAAAGATTCTGAACATCACAAGACGGTTGAATAAAAAAATGGCTCATAATTTCTAAATTAGTCAATATATGACGAAAATAATAATAATTTTTTAATGCATTATGACGCAAAATGTAAGGTAACACTGTTTAAAGCATACATTGTTTAGTTTTTGAAGAGTTAAACAAATTTGGAAAGAAAAATAACTTGATAAGTGGAAGTAAATTAGCACTGTTTCGTAAGTTAAACCGTTTTACGATGTAGATTTTGTGTTGGAAATACGGAATATTATATTTCCATATTTCTAACCCAAAATAGCTTTATAGATTTACAGAAGCTCAAATCATTTAACTTGAAGTTAAGTCTGCAAAACTTGTACAAGCATGTATTGAAATGCTATTAAAACACTTAAAACATTCAATTACCAAAATTCTGTGATAGATTATATTAGCCGTATATTAAACATAAAATTTTCTCATGCTTAGTTGTAAGAAACTTACTGCATAACTACCTTACTTTATACTATATATTGGAAATAACATAAAATAATATAATATTATGTAAGTTAATTAAAATAAATTTAACAACAGTTATTCGATGTATAATCCATGTCACAGCGATCTTTGTTACATTATATTAAAATATAAAAATGCTTTTTTTACCCACAGAAATGTTTCTTGACTTAAGAAACGTTGCAAAATGCTTCTTTATGATATAATTCGAAAGACTGTGATGACAAAAACACGTAATTGGTGATAAAATAACTATAATTAACGAAAAAAGAACAGGATGGGGTGATTCACTCTTGGAGCAACCCTTGAGTGAACGGAGGTGATATATATGATCCAATTTCTGAACCAGTTCGATTGCATTCCATGACGTCTCTAATCCTCGTCTGAAGATAAATAGGCAAAGGGAAGGGGGAGACTCGATAGGGAGAATTCCCCCAAACACACAAAAGCATTCCTCGACTCACACTCCTGATGGTGACCCTCCACTTTATTGTTAAAAAGATCGGAATGTGCTCTTTAAGAAAGTAATAAGCAAACGCTGTATCGCTTTTGACAGAACATTCAGAGTTAAGAAGATAGCAAATCTGTTTGAGATATGGTTGTATTTTTTATGAGACTTCACAGAAAGAATTTTGCAGAGGAATTTATGTTTTAAGTGTAATTTTTTAAATAAAAATACAAACGTTCGATTTTTTATACAAAAATAAAGAAAAATTTTATTTTAAAATTCATATATGCTAATAAATAATTGAAAAAGTGCCCAATTACAACGAAAATGTACATTTTTATAAGAAATTATTTTCCGTTGAGAAAAATTACGAGTTGAAAATTACGAATTGAAAATTTTTCAAATATTTTTCTAATTTCACATTTACTGAATTGCTTTCTTTTTTTTCAAAATTTAATTTTAATCTCTTTTAAAACATTAAATATCAATACATTAAAACACATTAGCGATATTATATATAGTACAATTCAAAATATTAATATTTGCAATTACCATAATTATTTTTTTCTTATAAATTTTCACGTTTTAAAATATTTTAAAATAATTTTTAGAAAACAAAAGCACAAATTGTATTTTTTATCAAAGTTAATATTTAATATTTATTGCTTTATAGCATTTTCCCATAATTTTTATTTTAAACTTAAAATGTGAATTTAATTTACTTAAAATTTAATAATTTTTCTCTTAACGTAAAAAGTAAATAAGAAAACGATAACTTTTACTTAAATTTAGAATTCCAAAAAATTGTATTTAATTTTCTGAAGAAAAAAAGTTTCATGCATATCTTATATTCATAATATCTTTGATAAAAACCAAAGATTAATATTAATCTTTTATATATTCTTAAAGATATATAAAAATATATAAAAGATTAATATAACGGTACACATAATTAAAAGGTACTTTAAGTACGTAATTTTTGTTGCAAAAATGTTAAAAATCAGTTTTTACATTACTTTTAATGTAGTTTAAGTCAAATTCATAGAAATTACGAGAGACAACTTTCACAACAATCCCGTTATTATAAATGTCCCCGTTATATATATTAAATCCCGTTATATATATTAAAATTTTTCTTCTAAAGTTAGATAAATGTACTCTTGTAAATTTAATTTACGTTACACACATTTAGAGCAATGCCTTACGTTTTAAAAAATTCTTATGCTATAGCAAATTATTTATATTCAATAAGAATTTATAACATTTAACAATCGAATGAAACAGCCGTGTGGTGCATAACAAAGGAAATTTTGAATAAAATTATTGAAAAATATTTCAGCTTCATCTATACATAATTATAAATATAATCCATTGAAATTATAATTACAAAATATTTACAAATAATTCAGTTATAAGACGTAAATTAAAAGTTCATTTAAATAATTAAATACTATTTTTTTATTTTTAAGTGTATGAAAAGTAATTGCATAAAAATTTAATTTATAATATTGATAATGCATATATTTTAACATCGTGGTAACATTCAGTTTATATTTAAATTTTGAAACTCATAAACTAGATATAAGTTTAGTTTCATACAAGAATTTTTAGCCAGAAAAAAGGCAATAGCCCTTTTTCTTAAGATAAAATAGAAATATCTATTGTATCTGTGATAACAATGCAGGGAAATTGTTAAACAATTTAAAATAAGAATAAATATAATCGATGATCTTCCAAAATTATTCCATTGAATAAAATACATTTTTTTAAGGAATCGATTTCAAATTCAACTACCAAAAATTAAAATTGAATACAAATTCATACTAAAAGATATCAACACTATTTATGTAAACTGTTTAAAATGTTTTGAAAAATATTGTTGTAATGAAAAAGTCCGAAATGAAATTTTTTACGGGTAAAAATTTAATCAATATTAATTAAATAAATGAAATGAACTTAAAAGTGATGCATGAAAAAAGGAATATTCAAAACAAAAAGTACTATTTTACTTAAAATAATAACTGGAAACTACAAATATTTAGGATAATAACGTGGTCACTCATAAAAAGAAAAACAAATTCTGGAAAAAGGATTTCTGTGAATAATTTTTAATAATTATATGAAGATTATTCCCTTCATGAATTTGAAAGCTTTTTAAAAAAATAATTTATGGAACTATAAGTTATTTATTTTATTTCGCTTTTTTTTACACATTTTTAAAGGCATGGAATTAAACTTTATTTTTCTATTAACTTACGCATCATTTTTTTTACATCATGAAAATATTGTTATAAAATTTTTGTTAAGCTATGAAAGAGTAAAATGTAAACATTTATAAGCTAAATTAGCATTTTACAAAATATGCGATTGTTAAATTTATAGCATCCAGTTAATGTTAAATGAAATATACAAAGTTGAATCACACACTTTTTAAATATTAATTTTTCAATACAATGGAAAATTTAAAATATCAAATACATAACATAACCTTAAATGCAAAATATTTATTATAGTTCATAATTTAGCAAAACCCTGGAATGCTTATAAAAACATACAGTGCTTGTTACTGACACATGTTTAAGAAGATCATTAGAGTAAATTCCCAAATATATACCACACTCATAACAATATTTTACTTGAATTTAATGCTTTTATTGTGCCATTCCTACCGAAAACTTGAATTTTAATGGTCACAGTGAGCTCAAAGTTTGGTGTTAATGAGCTCCAGCGCTATGCTCTTAACCTTTAAACAAAGGTATATAATTTCAGTTACAAAAATGTTTAAAATCTGTTTATACAGTACTTTTAAAGTAGTTTAAGTTAAATTCATAGAAATTACGAGAGACAATTTTTATAACATTCTCGGTATTATAAGTGCTTATTAGAATTTTTCTCCTGGAGTAAGTTCTCTTATAAATTTATCTTTCAGCAAATACTTTTAGGATAATTTCTTGCGACTTTAAAAATTCTTATGCTTCTGCAAACTTTTTTTATATTCAATAAAGGTTTATAACTTCTTACTTACTAAACAACCGTCCGATTCATAACAAAGGAAATTTTGAATAAATTCATTTAAAATATTTCATCTTCATATATATATTTGTATAAATATAAGCAATTGAAACTATAATTATAAAATATTTACTTACAAATAATTTATTTAAAAGACATAAATTAAATGTGCATTTAAATAATTAAATACTATTTTTACAATCATAGTTTTATTCTCCCTTTCATGAAAATAATATTCAAATTTTATTCGCATGAAATGTTTCTTAAAATTTTTAGGTCTCACGTCTTTTAATTTAAAACATTTTACATCAAAATTACTGAATATTTAAATAAATAAATTTTAATATTAAATTAAATTTTAAATAATAAAATTTATATAAATTTTATATTTTGAAAAATGTGTTATGTACGTTTCTGAATACTAATTTCATTTGAAAAAAATTTTGCAACTCCAAAAATAAAATTAATGCCTATAAATTTTAAATGAAAATAATATTTTAGAAATAATTTAAATTTATTTTGTAATTTCAGATGAAGTTAATATATAATTGCTTACATTTTAACCAACTTGAGAGTAATGAAGTTTTATAATTTTAAATCAAACTTATCATTATGTTTTAAGATATAAATTCACAATGGGATTATCTCTTGTTCTTCATATATCTATTTATTTATTCTGATAGATTAAAATATAAAGACCTCATTTATTATAACATACTTCAATTAAATTTTAACTTTTTAAAAATTTAAATATGCTATCAGAAGAAAAGATTTGTGTAGAAAGAAGTTTGGGAAATAGTAAGTAAATAAAAACTGGTCCCTTATCTATTGAAAAATTTTATCGGTTTTTAGTCGCAGGACAACATTCTGTGGTCGAAGAGTTACTTAAATTTATTTTCTATAGAAAACACTCTCTCTTCGACGCTAAAAGTACCTTAAAAAGTGAATAAACATTTTCGAAGTTAAAATTTTTTTATGTTTTATTCTTGTAATTGGCAATTTCTGAAATAAGGGTGAAAGAAATGATGGTATGTTTCATTTTTTAATATATATTTTATCAAAAAATAATTTAAAAAATATATAAAATTAAAATTATAATTTCAATTTTAACTTAATCTTACTACACACCATTTTTCTGCATCATAAACTGTGCATTCTCAAATGATTCATATTGCTTTTACGAAAAAATTTTTCGACATTTAAAAAAATTCTTTGATTTGTGTTTTTAGTTGCTTTATAATTTTATTTACTATATTATAAAAAACTTCTAAAAGAATTTTCTTTATTTTAGTAACAAAATTCTAAAGAAGTAACAATTAAGAAATGAATGTTCAATATAAGAAGAAAATTTCATATATTGAACATTTATTTCATGTTTGCTTTAGTTTAATTCTAATTTTATTTTACATAGTTAAATCTTTCTAATTTTATTAATTAGGTGAAGTAATTACAGTTTTGAAGGGGAAATCAAAATTATTCATTTCATTTATTGGTCAGAAAATTATAATTTTAACACAACTCAATACCATTGCTTACAAACTATATTTTTCTTCATGGCTTTATTTATTAAATTTTGTTAATGATTTTAATTACTTTCTTAATTATTTTATTATAATGCTTTTTACCTTATATATATATATATAATTTATGTAATAATATAGATTAATTATATAGATAAATGTAATATCAAAATAATAATTTTTATGTAATACTAATTCTGGAATACTAAATACTGAATATATAATACTAATTCCGGAGTACATAGTACTTAATGATTTACTTTTATCATGGAAAAACTGTTATCAAAATTAAGTAAAGTTGGAAATACATTTGCAAACATTTCAACATACGTTATAGAAGATAACAGAATTTTTACAAGTCAAATGTTTCATTAATATAATTTTTGACGAGAAAAGTAGACGATATAAATCATTACCTGTGTTTTTTGAGTTTATTCGTATCCGTGAGCAAATATTTCTAGTGCTTAGAATATCTACAATAAATAGATTCTTTATTGCCTTAATAATGAATGAAATTAACAACAATTAAAGGCTTTCTTTCAAATTCCCTATTATTGATGAGTTCCGTCAGACACTAAAATTTTATTGAAAGAAAATCTTATATAATCAATAAAAGAATAGTTTACTCAATTGTTATTAACATCCTGAATAAATTAAGCATTCCTTTAACAAAGATAATTCTAAATTTTTCTAATTCCCTTAAAATATTCCTTTTTATTGTTATAATTGCTCAAATTTTGTAATAAATTTACGAAACTTTCTTCTACTTTTATTATTATTATAATAATCATTTCACTAGAAATATCTTACTGGATTTTTATGCTACAGAAATTTTAGTGAAATTCAGATTGAAAAAAAAATAGCATTCCAGACTTCTTCACTTTAATTTGAATTTTACGACTTCTCAAGAAGTAAATATAAATATCTTAGAAGTGTGAGCTGGGGTATTTTATTGACTATTTTTTAACTATTTGATGTCAAAAGAATGTATTAAAATTTTATGAGAAATATTTTACGAACTTCCGTAAAATTGTAGTATAACAGTGTATTATTAATTTACCAGAATTAATGTTATTTTGAAATGTAACTATTAAATTTGTTTCTTATAATGTTAGCAATCAAAATTTCTAAAAGATTTTTTAAACGGAATGTACTCTTCTGTTATCTTCTTCTGCTTAATATTTTTTTAGTGTTAGAATATTGATCAGTTTTAAAAAATTTTATTTTGATACCATTGGTAAAGACGTTTTATCTGAATTTGAACCCAGCTGCTTTAAATGGAAAGTAAAAACAATTAATCTAATCAACAACAAATGTGATTACAACAATAACTTGACCTTTCCTCATAAGATTCTTACTTGTGTCTCTTTATTTTATTATAAGAAGTAGAAACTTCACATACATTTTTATCTTAATCTAATACAAGAGACAAAGCAGCAATCTTTGAATGAGTGATCATAGATTTGAATTTAAGGGAGGAATGGAAGTTATACTTTCCATCTGATCCACTACAACTGTCTCTTTGATCCGGTATAATTTTTATAGCTCTGTCACTTGCGAAGTGAAAATACATTTGAGTGCCTATGAAAATTCTTCTATCAATATCATAATATTTTGTAATACAAAACATTATGCTTAAAGCCAATATATTAATATATCTTAATAAATCACAACATTGTGATAAAATTGTGATAATTTAATGATAACTCATTTGGTGTCTTTAACGCCATAATGCAAGTAAGCACACATAATTAAAATGTTCAACCTTAAATTTCTACTATAAGGAATCATGTCTATTAAAATTTAACGTCTTTTTAGATTAATTAGTGGAGAGTGTTGAATTTCATGTGGAAAATTATGCTTATTAAAGAAAGATGTGTGAGCATAGTGATCATAGAGACTTTAAGCTTTTCACAGGTATTTTTGAAACAGCATTGATGAGAAATGTTGAATCGTGTGTTATCGAAACTTTTTTCTTGATATTTGCTCCATGATAGGAGACACAAGTAGATACAGCATCTTTTAATTGCAACACTGAATTACTTATTTGGAATTCTGCATTCAGACATTTCATATATTTTCATAAGTAATGTGTGGCCTCTAGGGCACGATGAGCATCGTGATGCTTTTTCTCATGAATCGTTATAAAGTTCATTAGAAGAAATTGTAAAAAATATAACTTAATTTGTGGAATATGAGTTAGTGCATTCATCAAAGGAAAGATAAGACAGGAGAATAGCGGAGATCATACGAACATCATCAAGCAAAACGACAGCCTGAATTCATTATAAATAGTATTTGTCTTCTACTGAATTGCTGGCCAATCTATACTATTGAATTGTTGGTCATTCTTGGGTTAAGAAACTGAACAATTGACATTTCTATCCTATTTTGAATATGAAGTAATTTTGAGCTGCATCCTTTAAGGTATTTGTCTAAAGTGCCAATTATTTTGTTTTATGATAATATGAGTTAAAATTTGAGGAAGAATACTGCTCAAATTTTACTATATATCCTGTTATTACAAAGTATTATTATATGTATCTTATAATAAATATTTTAATAATTACAGCTGCAACTTGTATTGATCCCATTTATGGTTTTCAAACAGAACAATGATCAAATTTTGAAAAAAAGGGTATCATACATATGATTTGGGCCAAATAAGCCCCATATTTAAAAATCTGGCCATTTACTTAACAATATGGACACATTGCATGACGAATTTGGCTTCCTTTATCAACCAGCATGTACCCAGATATTTCATTTAAGTAATTGGTTGAGACGCGAAATATCGCGAACATTCTAACTTATTTAAAATTATTTTTTCAATATTTGTGACCAAATAGTTGCTATAAATTTTTATCAAAATGTTGATATTAAACCAAACGTAGTCATTGCATAATGAATTAAACTATACGATAACTTTCTATAATACAACGTTGCATCAGAGGGAGAATAACAAAGTTATAGTCACCTGTATATATACATATATGTGTGTGTGTGTAAATTTTTTACTATTTCTTTGGCTTTAAAACATTAATTTTTTATTCATGTTGATATTAACAAAGCGTTTTTGGATTCTCGTTCACTCATTTCTTATAAATCCTTTTTGAAGCAGAAATTATCATGATAAGCAGTTTATTTAGTAGCATGTTTTTATATTGCGGATGTGGTTTAGCTGTTTTGTTGGTTAAAATCTACATAATTGTTTCATATTTTCATATTAGAAGTCAAATATATGTCAACAAAAATATCAGACGTTCGGAGAAATATTTGTAAAATTGCAACACAATCAAAAATAATTAGAATTAGAACATTTGAATCATGAAAGGAAGAAGAGGCTTAAATTTGGAAATTATTAGCATTTCAGCCTATTTGAATAATTTATCAAGGACAAACAACTATTGAAGCCTTGATAAAAAAAAATTGTACACGATATTTCTCATTCGAAAATGAGTTTCTAATGTCAAAGCTTTTTCAGAATATTAAGCTACGTCTTGAACAAGAAGAAATTCTCCTCAGCAAAACTCAGAATTGAAGAAAATTCTTTTGCTTTGACCGACGGAAATCATTACATTTTTTACCTCTTAAGTTCAATGACAATGTCCTATTATTAAGTCCTGCGAAGATTCATTTTTCAATGAATAATGCAATAACACTTCTTACAAGTCATTTTCAGGCCTTCCTTGACAAAAAGAGAATAGATTATTGCTGTTACAAGCACAGTCTCCACTTTTTTTATCAATTGAAACTTCAAGCCATGGGCGTCAGAAGGACCAATCTACCACCCCCCTCCAGCTACTACAATTCATGAATAGGGGTATAGACTTGATGCAGTATGAAATGAGTTTCAGTCATCCAAGCATATACCAAAAAGATAGAGGCCATTTTTGCTTTAACTAAACACTTTTCAACAGCAATAAAGAAGTCTTCACCGGTAGTTGTATCTTTCATTGGATGCACACTAAGAAGTTCCTCGCTAATTTCACATTTCTTGTTAATACCTCGAATGAATATTAATAATTGACTTGTGTCAATAATATAGCAGGACTCATCTAAAACCAGATAACAATATGTAAAATCAACAATTTTTGTTCTTAGCTCGTCAAGTAAATTTTCTGCAATATTTTCGATCCGTCGTATTATTGTTCTTCTCGAAAGGCTTACATTTTCAAAAATATGTTTCTTTTCAGGACAACACATCTCCGATACTTGTATCATGCACTGTTTAGCGAATTCTGCTTCTGCAAAAGGTTTACAGAACTTAGCAATTTTCTGTGCAACAGCACAACTTGCTTTTGTGGTAGATTTCTCGATATTACTTCGTTTGGTAAATTTTTTTTGTTGCTTATTCAAGTTTTTTGTCATGTTTTTTGCGGCACTTTGAAGTTCTTTTAAAGAAAGTGATGCATATTTTGGATGCTTTGATTCAAAATGCCTGTTTAAATTGTATTTCTTGAAAATAGCAATTGTTTTCAGGCAAACTAAGCAAGTTGCTTTCATATCATGTTTAAAAAAGGGTATTTTACCGTGTATGCTTCATTAAAATTTCTGCACTCCAAATCAATTTCCAATCCAATTCAATCCAAATTTCTTTTTTTAGATTGACTTATTTTACAAAGGCCTAAAAAGTAATTTAATTATTACAATAAAATAAAACAATTGTTTTAAAATTTTACCTATAAAAAGTACACTTTTTTGATTTATTATTATATTTGCAAAATAACAAACGTTAATCTCAAAAGAAATGACGAGAGTGCTAAATCAAAATAAACAGTACGCGCTCTGCGGTCTGTCATCCCTCTAAGAGTGAGAGGAGTGCACGTTCAGTTCTATGTAATAAGCCGACCACACGATTTATGAGAGTATGTATGTTGCATACATTAAAGTAGGGATATGGTCACAGCTGTTCAAATTATAATACTCTCTATTATTTATATATTTTTCATTATTTATATATACACTACGCATACAAATATTGTTAATTTCAACAAAATCACGTATAGAAGAATAAAAAAAAATGCATGCAAAATTTTTCAACGGGCCCGGATAAAGTAAGCAAAAGGGCCAGATCCGGCTGGCTTTTGCCCACCTCTGATATTGAGGTTAGGGTATATTTTACGCTTAATAATTTAATTGTGCTTAAAGACCAGCTTTAAAGTTATGAAGTAATCTATTAGTATGATTCTCTCTTGATGTTATTATTATTATTTGCGGTATAATTGCTGTCTAGAATAATTTCAGAATAAACAAGTAATGTACATCAATATAAATAATCTATACCTTATACTTATCTCATAATATTTTCATTTGTTTTTTCTTATTCTTTAACTTTTATCTTAAAATTATTTAGCCTTCTGAAAAATCTTTTTATTTTTATTTTTGCGTAACGTTTTCTTTATATATTTTAATATTCACACATAATTTTGCTTATATATTTATGTTTAAAAGTACTGTATCATTTATTAATGAAGACTAGTAAAATTTTATCTCTTTTAATATGCTTGTATGAGGCATGAAAATAGATTTCGTTTTCCATGCATTCATTAGAAAACATGACCAATATCATTTGTTTAAAATATAACGCTGTGTGTTATGATTTATAAAAATATGCTTATGCATAAGATTGGAAAAGCAATTTTTTTTATTTCTTATGAACCACAAAAAATGACGTATTATGAATCAGAAAGATAGATCTTGTAAATTTCTGTTCTATACAAAGCGAAAAAATGTGTGACCTATTATTCTTAAATATTTCAAGATCGTCCACCTTAAAGTAGTTATGTTCTAAAAGTATAGCAAAACTTTCATTTCAGTACTTGTTGCTATGACAATAATAAAAAAGAATCAAATAGAATTTAATGTTTTCTTTTATTCAAGTTTTTCCATCACAACTCTTCGAAAAATCAAGTTTAAAATTTGAATAAGATTAATTATGTTATTTGTAAATATATAAAGTTATTCCTCAAAAAATATAAAGTATAATGTTCCTTGCAACCATAACTATATTTTATAATCGCATAATGAGGATGTAATTTAATTTCTAACTACTATAATATGTTTCTTCTGAATTATGATGTCAAATTTAATGGTTCCAGAATTGGTTACAATGAAAATTGAAATGTTTCATTACTCAGATTGAAAACCTAATTAATACAAGTAATATAAATAATTAATTATCGAGCTATCCTCTCTGTTATTAGAAACAGCTAATGAAGCATGCTTGTGATATTCCAGTTTAAAGAAATTAATCATTTTTATAAAGTTCAAATTAAAGTTTGGTCAATTTAAACCATTTAACTACAAGAATAAAATTGCATTATCCAACACAAAGCAAATTAAACTTAAGAGCCTCTTGAAATCTAAAACTAGTTTAACTCTGTCATTGTACTAGACATTACAACAACAATCAATTGAAGAAGTAAAACCTAAACACATTAATTTAATGAAAACAAAACCATAATCTCATTTTATTAGAACGTTTCATGTAAATTCAATGTATTGTTTTTATTAAGTTTAAATCACAGCCATATTTTTTTTTCATGTAAATTCCCAAGCATCTAGCTTTATGCATTTCTTTTCATCCCCAAATCTTACTATTTATAAATAGCATTTGTAGAAAGCAAAAGAATGTGGATGCTTAATTAAATATTTTTACGGAAAATGTTTCTGATACAGAGTTTAAAAATCTAATTTATTCAATTTTAGATTATTTTAAACAGTCCAAATTTTACTTGCTTAATTTTATTTGTGAATAGTTCTCAAATATTGTGTTAATTAAAATTTGTAATATTATTTCACTGTTAATTTGAATTTTATGGAAAAAAGTAGATGACATAATTTTAAGATTTATAAGCATTAAATATATTTAGTTAAAATATGTAAATAATATGCAATGTTTTAATAAGTAAGTAAATATAAATTATAAATACATAGGTTTTTCAAGTGCATATTCTAAAAAATTTTATTGAACAACATGGAAATTTCTTAATAGTGAATAATATCCTAAATAAATTCAAAATAAAATATTAAATATAATAATATCTAGGTTGTATATGTATATATTGTTTTAATTTAAACTTTATTCGTAACTAATAAAATTAAATAAGTAACTGTACGTAAGATTTATAAATGAAGATTCATAAATATTATGTGTGCTATAAAAGTAAAATATTAAATACTTAAGATATATATAAATCTATAGTTTTATGTATATAAAATATATTTCAAATATTAAAACAGTTAATAATTATTTAAGCTTAAAAATGCAATTACATTTTACATTCACAAAATCATTGAAATAAATATATAACATTTTATTGAGTTACACCCTGGGAATATAATTTTCTGCTATTATAAAAATTCTATAAATGTATTGACAAATAGAAATGTGATGATTTCTAATAAAGAGATAATATAGCTTATGTTATAATGTAAGTTAAACAAACTTGAGTTACTTTAACACTAGATATATGTATAATTAACGTGCTTATATCAATGATATATTGTGTTAAATTATTCGAATAACAGTATACATGTTTTAAAATAATTGACTTAACTATGATAATTGAAAACTATGTAAGAAAATGGATGCGGAATTCATAAATTGATTAAATGCACCACATCAATTAGCTACTTTTATTTAGAATACAAGAACAAATAAATACTTATATTTATTAATAATTTCAGTATTTGTTTCTGATTAAATAACTTCAGATTAAATATAAATATTTTGGTTTCATTTTATTTTTCTGTAAGGTAGAGATAATATTCAGATTTTTTTACACGTGCGAAAATAAAAATTTAACTCTTGATATTGCCACGACTAACTTAATTTATTGAAGATAAAAGAAAGAAAATTCGAGTGTGCTAGCCTTATTTTACGTCAATCTGTATAATATCAGGCAACTTTATGGCTTTTTAATAACTTTTGAAGACAGAAAAACATCTGTTTATTATTACAAATATTTATCAAATTTTTCTATTTCTCTAAAAGTAGAATGATATTTTAAGTGAAATGAGAGTTGTGGAATGACTAACTGTTTACTCTTCAGTTTACTAGTCAATAGATTCGATTCCCTGATAGACATGTATAGGTGAGATGGCTTAGAATCCACGTTTATCTTTAGGACCCAGTTTAATTTGGCCCTTTTGAAAATAGTTATTATATAGTGCCAAATCAAAGAAATTAAACTTTAACTGAAGATCATTAAAAGAATTTCAAAATTTTCTTAATACAAATAAATATTTTGATATTCCATAGTGAGCAACGTGACGGACGAACGGGATACGATAAATTTCTGATTCGATATATATATATATATATATATATATATATATATATATATATATATATATATATATATATATATATATATATATATATATATATATATATATATATATATATATATATATATATATATATATATATATATATATATATATATACATAAATTATCACATTTCCAATTACTTATTTATTCCAACTGAAGTTACTAAACTTTGAGAATATCCTTGTAATTTTGTACAAAAATCAGATGATAAAGTTCACATATGAACTTGCATTCTGATATCCATTCGGTTAACTTTAGAACAAAAGATCAACGCTTTTTCTCGTCGAGAAACTAATGTCACAATTTTTAATTCTATTGTTCAAAAGGCCAATGACTCGGCAGACACTTTGGGAGAAATCTTTCCTTGTATACAATTCATTGTTGAGTAATTTTCAATCATGATCTCATAAACATAATGCATTTTGTATTTTTTATTGTTACTGAATTAAAGCATTCTCCTCGTCTTTAGCTTTAAATTGACTTTTTGTTTCGCTTTCTCTGCGTTTTTCAATATTCCAAACTGTCTTTCAGAACTGGTACAGTTACTGCGGAAAAATCATATAAAGGCACTTAATGTATCTTTCAAGAAAGATAGTTTTATCATTAGAATACATTTTTCTTTATATATTTATCTATTTATATATAAATATTATTGAGTTTTCTATCATAGCATTTTCCTTTTAGGATAACTACACGTTTCACCATCATCATCACAATTATTCCATCATTGCTTCATCGTACACATTTCAAGACTTTTATCCTGTCCTAACACAAAGTTATCTCATCATTGCTGCTGGGTAAGTGCCAAGTTATTAGTACTTTTCTAGTAATATCTCTTTAGTTTTTCTATTTGGTTTTTAAAATTTTTTTATTTACAAAACGCATCGATTTTCTTAATTATTTGATGAGAAAGTGAGCGTATTTGTTCAAATATGTCTGGAAATTCAAAATGTAGTAACTATATCTAATTTAGAATTTAAAAATATACTTAACAGCTATTCAAATGCTTTTTGAAATATTTTAATACCAGTTACTGTGTGTGATTTTATATAAAGAAACAGGTTTCTCACTACTCTGCTGTTCTGTAGCTCAAGTATTCCTCTCTCAGCTAGTAAATCTGCCTTTTACTTTCCCATTGATACCCACATGTGAAGGGATCCATTGAAAAATTATTGTTTTATATAGTTTATAAAGAAAAGATCAAGATTTGTATAATTTCTTTGATAATCTTATTATCTATGCGTTGATTTATGGCTACTTTCTGGATGTCTGCAATAGAATCAACTAGAATACGTCACTTCATGAAGAACACTTCCAATGGATTCCTTCACATGTTGACATAAGAGGGAATTTTCATTCCCCCATATGGCAGACGTTCTTGCGAAGGAAAGTTCTGAAGAGCCTTTACCAGTGACTTATTTCAGACATATCTTGAATTGTATTTCGTGAGAAGACATGCCTCTAGGCAAATCTGGCTCCTTCCCCCGAATCATTCCTGGTATCAAGCTGATTGTCCTGGAAAATCTCTTGCTATTGGTTGCGATAGATATATTCAGACTACACTTTCCCGTTTCTTCAGTAGTCATCTGAAGAGACTTATTTTCGAAAAATACATCCAAATTGTCATAAATGCCAAAATGAACCGGCATCACCGGCACATATTCTTGAGTGCCTGGTGTTGTCTCTTGAGGACTTAAACAAGACTCCTATGCTTGTTTTTAATTTTCTGAAAGGAAGTGAACTCGTAGACATCGTCTAGTATACTCCTAGACATGGATATTATTAACAACAACAGCAACAACAGAATAATTGGTTTAGATAAACAATTTATCTTTGCCTTGAAGTTTTCCAGAACCTTTCATATTCAAAGTATCTCTGCATCAAAAGTCGGCATGAAATATCCCGGAGGATCTCCGATTACAGCAGTTGGAAAACGTATCACATGCTACAAATACCAAACACCTTAATTTGGTTAATTAAATTAGGGTTGAATGACGAAGTCAGCATTTGTGATCCATATCACATTAAACCAACCTAGAAACTTTATTTACTATGAATATCAAAAATGAATTCATTTTAGTAAATATAGGTACCAGCTACGCAAAAGATAAGAAGTCATCCTTCCACATATAGTTCTCATTCAGTAGCTCTTTAAAATCGTATTATGACATCATTGTGAAGTCACTATTATTGGACATCCTGCGAAGTATTCTCAACTTAATATCATAATAATAATATATTTCATATAAGTTTTAGGAAAATATTGAATAGTTACAACTAAGTCACTACTATTAGTGGTTCTGCATCCATAACAACTTACAAACCTTTAAAGATGAGTATTAAATAATTAATACAACGGACTATCAATAATTTCAATCTCATTTTCTAATTAAAGGAAGATTTTTTTAATAAGTTCGTGCAATATACGTTTCTAAAGTGGGTAAATGCTGGTCAGTATCATGTATATCCCTGGGACCATTCAGTTTTCCTTTTTAAAGATAATGTAATATGCTTTGGCTCAAAGGATTTTTCTGCGTTACGTTTAATGAAGCTCCCTTTCTCAATAACAGAGAAGTTGCATGATAGATTTATGTTTAAAAAATGTTCCATTTGGCTTCCTTAATATTAACATTTAGGAGTAAATTGGTATTGTAAATGGATTTATACGAATAAGCAACGTATCTAAAGCATTATTCTAATTGTTTCTGAATAATACTTCTGTTATAAACATCATCACATCAGTTGCACTCTTTTTCTATTAAATACATTTATACATTTTTTACATTGTCCCCAACTGTTGCCATGACACCCTTTGTAGGGAAAAAGCTGAAGATGTGGCCAGGGCAGTGCTACATGCCTTTGGTCCCATATGACTTGTCTTTTTTACCTTTTCGTTTTTGTTTTCTTTTTGCACTTGTCACACGACAATAACATACATTTTTCTGTTATGTCGTATCATATTTTAAGCAATAATTGTTCTTTCAATGGTCATTTTTGTTAGGTATTTAGTGGCAAGATTCCAGTTACTATCGGCAGCTGACAGGCGAGGCACCAATGCCTTCGTGTCATACGTAGGCATGCCCGGCATCATCTGCCTCACCCTCGCCGATGCTGACTTGACTCACATCAGGTGGGAGTTGCTGATGTCCCTCTTCCTGGGGAAGCTGTTCGTCTTCGTCCTGGTCGCCCTCCTGGCGTACTGGGTGACTGCGAATTTAGGAATAGCCGGTGTCCTGGCGATCTTCTGTGTCCACTGCAATGACCTCCCTGTTGGTAACCCTCTCAGTGAGTAAAGAACATTTTTCTTTGACAATGAATTTTAGAACAGTTTGAATTTTTTGTTCATAAATTCAATATAATTTCTGTGCGAAGTATCAATGTGTAAAAGTACTTTCAAAAGTAAACAAATCGATTAATTACAGATGAATATGTTATTGTGATAATTAAATTATATTATCAGAACTAATCTATGAATGGTGAGAGTTTAAGAGATAAACATCTACATTACCTCTGGATATATATAAATCTATTCCAAAGGGTAAAACATGTCGAATTACCCGTCCTCTGCAGGGAATCGCTATAGAGAGCGTAAACAATCCAAGAAGCTGAAATCGCGCATATTATGGAATTTAGAAAAGTACGTTCACCATAGACTAGTGATAAGACGGCTTGCAACAGAATAAACATTCTTCATTTTCATTACTGATATTGTTAAAAAATGTAAATGCTATTCAGTTTCTTGTATGGACATCTATCGGATGAGTGCCTGGGGTTTTCGAGTTTCCACTCTTACAGCAAGAGAATATAGCCCTTTGCAAGTGAAAAATCCTTCCAGAAAGGAATTCATACGGTGGATATTAAAATGCTAACTAATAAACTTAGGCCCTTAACCTGTCCATTACGTAAGACTTCAAAAAATATTATCTAATAAACTAATTTATATAGTCATAAGTAGTAACAACTTTGAAAGCAAAAACTTTTAAGTAAAGTTAAATATACAATTTTTCACTAAATGTTTTTCTTGAGCTACCAAATATTTCTATTCTGTATGCAATAAGACTACCGAAATAATACTGAATTTTAAAATATCAAATTAATTTGAAAGTAATCTACTTTAAACAAGTTTCTTAACGCTCTGGATCTCCCTTTGAAAGTTCAGGGGTTCAATTCCCACTTTTATATATATGGATTTTGTAGTAACTTGGGATTCCCTTTAATCAGTGAACGGAGGTTGAAAGAAACCTAGTTTACAAAAAAAAGCGATAAACCAAATGTGGTTTCGTAAAATAGTAATTTTTTACCACCGATAGTAGCATTGATAATTGTTAAAGTCATACTTAAAGTATATACTCACAAATAGTAATCTTTGCTGAACATAATTATTACAGACGATTATTAAATAAGTAGAAAGTTGATTATTCGAAAGAAAATTTGTTCGACGCTGGACCGTTGATGAAGGAAGGGCCTTCGCACATTTTTAGTTACTTATTTACTCTTCTTCTCCATTCATTCACTGGTGATGAGTGTAATAGAGAAGAGAATGCTAGCTCAGGTATTGACCTTATCGATTGATCAGATTACAAAATTATGAGACAGGGGGCTGGGTCTTATAATTTTGTATGAGACGGATACCTAGTGATGTTGATCAATAGGAACAGACAATTGAAAAAGAAGTGCAATAACCTAAATTAGTTTATGTAAAACAATAAATGTTACTTTGAAAAATATATCAAGTTATAAATATATTTAATTAGAAATCAATACCTCTTGATAAATTTGAAAAATTGTTAAATTAGCAGAGAGAAGTTGTATTTAAACTGAAGTGAAACAAATTACTTTATATCAATGTATATATGTATTGAAAATTATCGATGAGTATATTCAGATTATTTTGTATTTAAATACATTTCTCTGTAAAGAAAACAACCTAGCTTTAAATGTAAGTTGCTATAATTTGTTTGATTTCGGTTACCGAATAATGAGAATTCGCTGATAGTCTCGATATTGTAAATGAAGAAATCATTTAAAAATTTAAATGACATGTAATTGATAAGCTATATCATGCTTAATGATTACAAATTTTCCCTTTATGATTTCAAATATTGCATTACTTGGCTTTAAATGTGTACTTGCATTCAAAAACAATCACATTCAAGCAATGATTGAGAGAACAGGCATTAGATAAGCAGACAGAAATAACAAACATTAAGCACATTATTTTATAAATAATCAGTAAATACAAATATGACTCAATTAATTTGTGTAATGCTGAAATTTTACCGTCAATGTACAAATCCTATCTGCTCAAAGTTATCTTTGTCAAGGTCACCATTAATTCTGAAGTTGCTCCTTTCTTTTCATTATTATTAAAATGAAACATTAGTCACTAAAATATTTAAATTCAGGGACCCAGTTAAAACAACTTTATTTGATCTGTATATATATATATATATATATATATATATATATATATATATATATATATATATATATATATATATATATATATATATATATATATATATATATATATATATATATATATATATATATCTGTGTGTGTGTATGTGTACAATTAAATGCATTCATACGTGAGTTTACTGGGATGAGTACTTGGAAACTCTCAGGGTTTCCTCTTTTGAGTCATTTAAATAATGTCCACAATTGATGTCTTCCTCATAGTCACTTCTTACAAGTTTGTAATGGCAGATATTCAAAATTTTACATCGTCCTCTTACGATTAATTAATGCATTATGCGGTATCAACACATATATATATATACAGGGTGATCCAAAAGTCAGGACGAACTTTAAAAATGAATAATTCGAAAACGAATCACGATACAAAGATGCGGTTTGCACCAAACTGATGGAAAAAAAACCGGGTTTTGTGTGGCAATGAAAAAAATAGTTCTGTTGGCGACCAACAGATGGCGCTGTCGGATTTCTGATGTAGGATTATGCAAAGCAACAAACAATATAAAAAGAAGCAAGTGCAACAGGTAATGGTAGTCGAAGCTGGTATGCATCGAAATGCTGTCCACAGTTGAGAAAGCCCTCTTAGTTAAACTGTTTTATAAGAATTTGGAAAGTGCCATTGCGGCATTGCGAGCATATCGCTACATGAAGGGTATGCGAGATAGCAAAGGACCAATAACGTCTTCTGCATTGAACAAAATTGTGAAAAAATTGAAGCTACAGGTTCTTTGGCATCACGTCAAAGAAGTGGACGTTCCTCAACTGCAGCTGCTGTTACCATGACAGTGGAGCAGACGGTGCAAGCCATGTCGGCGGTTGCTGCACATGGGGAGTGCAGTGCTCGAGAAGTTTCGAGGCAGACAGGAGTGTCGTACGGAAGTGTCTGGAGAGCGCTGCGAGTAACTTTGCAACGGTATCCCTACAAGTTACAACATAACTAAAAACTGAAACCTCCTGACTTCGACTCTCGCCGACATTTTGCGAATTTGGTCTTCAATAAGATGGAAGAGCAGCAACACTGGCTTCACACTGTGCTTTGGACAGCTGAAGCACATTTCACACTCTCTGGCGCTGTTAACACCCACAATTGTCGAGTGTGGACCACAGAAAATCCACATGCATTTGTTGAGGTACCCTTGCAACAGCCTAAAGTGACAGTCTGGTGTGGCTTCACTGCTGATTTCATAATTAGTCCATTTTTTTCGAGGAAGTCACACAGACAGGTTTCCAAACAGTTTCTGTCACCGGTAAGCGATATCTAGCACTGCTACAGAACAGCATTATTCCTGAACTGCAAGCGCGACAGGCACTTCAAACAGTCACCTTTATGCAAGATGGAGCACCACCTCATATTGCTCTGCCTGTGCAATGCCTGCTATGCTCAACATTTGGGGAGGATCGCATTATCAGTCGCTATTTTAATCACGCATGGCCTCCAAGATCTCCCGATCTCACACCCTGTGACTTTTGGCTGTGTGGCTTCTTGAAGTCAAAAGTGTACAGCGACCAACCGGCATCACTAGCGGCACTGAAAGATGCCATCCGCCAAAATGTGTCTGCCATAACGCAAGAAATGCTACTAAATGTTGTGAATGGTGTGGTGACTCGTCTCACAGCTTTACTTCTGAATGATGGACAGCACATTGAATATTTACTGTAGTAAGTACTAATTAACTGTAATTAATCTGACTTCATTAATCATTGTTTCATTTGCAAATCATCTTTTGTTTCAATAAAACACTATAGCGCCATCTGTTGGTCGCCAACAGAACTATTTTTTTTTCATTGCCACACAAAACCAGGTTTCTTTTCCATCCGTTTGGTGCAAACCGCATCTTTGTATCGTGATTCGTTTTCGAATTATTCATTTTTAAAGTTCGTCCTGACTTTTGGATCACCCGGTATTTAAAATACATACATATATAACGCATATACATTAATGCATACGCATATATATGTATCTAAGTTTATATATAAATATAAAAATATAATTAAATTATCTACATAACATAATTACATTTTTATCTACATAATATAACTAATTTTAATTATAAAAATTTTCAAATCATAATTATTTAATAGACAAAAATATAAATGTTACTTACAAATTAAACCCTTAAAACTTATGATGAAAATGGAAAATATATTGAATCCAAAATTTATAACTCATCAAAAAATTGGGGAAAATAATGCAGTGGATAAAATTAAATATAAATAATCCCTGAAAACCTTAGAGCATAAATTATGCATCTTTAGTAAAATCTATATACTTAGTAATTATGCTTATATGATAGGCAGTAAATGAATATTTAAAAAAAAATGGTAGAAGACAAACATTTCACTTTTTAATGAGTGTATGGTCTCCAAAGTAAACACAAGATAAGTGCGGCAGGTGCTGGTGCGTTCGATTTTTATGCAAATGCAATCATTAAATTTATTGATTCAGCATATTTGTTTGACTTCGCCTAGATGGAGACATATTTTATCTTTCTTATTGACATTCTACATAAATAAAATAAAATAAACATTTTAAAGAAAAACATTTTACACGTGACTACATTATAATAAATGTATGTTTAAGATCATTAAAAGTCATGAAGCAAAAATACTGCGCTTGACTTTAATAACATATTAATGAAGTTCATTTTATTATTGATGACAATATTGCTAAAAATTGGAATTGTAGATAGTAATTTACTCATCCAAGCATTCTTTAATTAAAATCGCCGCCAATAATAAAATAAACTTAGTCACGTTTTTCTGACCTTAATCTTGACGCAACCAATGATGATTCTTTCGTTTTTATTTATTTTGATCATTATTTTAATCCTGAACAAAACTATGTCTGCTCGGTTCGATTTTCATGCCATTAAAATTTAATGATTAGTATTTCGAACGTCAATAATTTCATTTATATATTGAAATATGGTAAGTTTTATTTATGTCCTGCTGTATAAACTTTTATTTACAACTCACTTTCAAAATAAATGTTACTCATTATTCCCAATACAATGTATAAAATTGGATGAATAATACAAGACAGTGAATCACGTTATTTGAGCATATATGCAACCTTGGATTTTAAATTACGCTTACCGACTACACATGTATATAATTCATTCTTCTTTAAAGGACAATTTTGAATTTTATTTATTAAATAAAAAATGTGGTAGTACCAATAACAAGTAAATATGTCTCATATTTAAAGTGAAATTAAATTTACAATAGTATTATCTCTTCTCCGAAACATAGTGACTGCAATACACCTAATCGTCTCAAATTTTAATGAGTCTACAACTTTTGAATGTAAAATTTAAAGAATTAATATACACTAATGAGTGTTATAAGCTTTGAAAGGAATCATCCAACTGCATCTCATACTGTCGATTCCGTCATTTGATCGTTATGACATGATAGCCATGTGGATGTTAGGTTGTTTTTTGTGACTTCGCAAGACGGAGGCAGCTTAAAATCTGGTATCATACGTCCTTAGAAACGAAAAAAATGTGATTGAAAATTTTAATATTTATGATATTTAATAAGATTCAGAAATAAAAATGTTCAAGAATATTTACTAAAAAAGTTGTTGGTAGAATTGAAGATTCTTTCGTTTAAATTAAATAAGTGTAAATGTGTTTTAATGCAATAGAATTAAAAACATGGATTCAAGATGCATTTCAAGATATGCAAATTTGCTTGCCCTTGGCTGTTCGTTTTTCTGACTTTGTTGTGCTTAAAAAATTCAAAGGTTATTTTTCTCGATAAAACAATAAAAATTGGTTAATACATTTAAATTATGTTAATGAATTCTTAAAAATGATTTAAAATTGGTATCTGTAGGTATTTATGTTTTAAATTAGGAAATGAAGTGTACATTTCGTATATGAATTTTGAGTTGAAGTGTACAATTTTGAACGCGTGAAATGTACAATTCATTAAGTTTCCCAACAAAAATATTTCTCTTACAACTATTTCCTTAAAAACACATAAAATTTAAAATAAATTATGATTAAATGATGACAAATATAATCTTTTTATTAAGGATACTTCAGAAATATAAGAGAAACCATTTTTAGAAATTTTAAAATTTATTACGAAATATTAAAGTTTAGTATTGTGTTTTTATGTAAAATGCTTTTTGCATTATTGAGATCTAACAAACACAAAGTTGTGCATGCAAAATTCAACACCAGAAGAGCATAATGAAAATTGTTTGAACTTTTTATCAACAATATTCTGCATCGGGTGAGAAATTTATCGTAATTTTAACAAGGCCATATTTCACAGATATCTACAGAGCCATTTACAAGTTATATGTAAATAGGTAAATGATTGGTATTAAAAAAATGATAATTACCTTTTGGTACAATTCATGCATATACACTTTCTGTATGATTTGTAATGTAAAAAAAGCTGTTTAATCACTTTTCAGCGTTCATCCATTAAAGAACTGTGGATATATATTGCGGATAGCCTATCTGAGATATCCATCATTCTATCTCAGTTAAGTAACAATCATTTACGTAAAGAACCATAAGCAGCAAAATAATACGAATTTTCAACAGGAGTGACTAGTACCGTTACAACCATTTGTTAATCCATTTAAGTGAAGAATCACGTTGTGTAGAAAATACTAATTGAACGTTATGCTACATACCAATTATATGACAATGAATATATTCAATGTTCTTCCGAACCATTCGATGTCATGCCGCATGATGAAATTCATTCAAAATGACCCATCTTTCTGATTGAAAGACTTTTAGCAAAAGGTGTTTGTATTTTCAATGGTACAACTAATAATAGGAAAATGCACATCCGAATGAATTGACATGCTTTTATTATTGTTATCACCATGTTTTTTATTGCTGCTCTACAAAGGTCGAAATAAAACTTGAGGACAGCGTGAAGAAAGAATAAACTGTTATGGGTTCAGGACGCATTTTAACTCTAAAGTTCCTCCAAAATATATTTCTAATACATCGACTAGTCAGTTGTATATTTTTTGAGATTTTGTAACTTATTCCCCTTCCTTAATTTCAGGTTTTTTGTCTGTGATCCTATTTCAGCTAAGCCATCCGATCATATATCAGTTCTATTTCCACGGAAGGTTTATTTTCCTTAATTTGCATCGTATAAAATTTCTGAAATAAATTTGCCAATGGTTAATTTTTTTGTCACACATACAATTATTCCTAGACAATTAAATTTAATATTATTAAGAGCGTCTAAATGAAGTGATAACATCGTGATTGAGAACTCGTTATAAGATACAGAAGACCATGCATATCTTTACAAGAAATTTTGACAGCCAGAAATGAGAATAATGTGATCGGATTATGACAGATGCTTGTACGAAGTCATGGTGCAAGTTCACTTGTATCATTGGTATCATGAATACTAAATACGTTGTACCTTTACGTCTTGCAGCTTTTAAAGGAGAAAAAACAAGTGTAGGGTAAAGCCCGCCACACACGATAGGATTTTTCCTTACGATTTGTTGGAGGGAGTAGAAAGTAATTAAGCACTCACTTCCATCAAACTCTGCTGACCACAGTAGGGAGGCACATCTGGAGTGGGAAGTTATTTTTAAGGGTGCCATTTTTCAACATTTATTGCTTTTGGCTTAAAATGTGTGCATCGTAAATGGAAATCGAAAATCGCCGAAAATTTCAATCATTGAAAAGAGTTGTGCAGTCACTTTTATGACTTGACGTATTTATGTGTCTTTTTAGTTTTTATTGTTGTTTTCATTTGTCTGCTTGTAACATCTACCATTAAATGTTATCATAGGAAGTTAAGTAACATGAGTAAATTAGGCACAGAATTATTATTGGCTGTTCCTTTGGACTGTGTTGATGGTGAAAAGAAAACAAACAATAAAAAAAAGAAATGGGTAAAAAAATTGGTTGCGCCAGCGTGAAACTCTTTCACATCAAATTACAGAAATACAGTCAGAAGATAAAGATTTCTTTAATTACATGAGGATGAGTGAAAAATTGAATGCAACGTTGTTGGATAAGGTAACACCTTTCATTATAAGAAAAGATAGATCCATGCGCTCATCTTTAAGTTCTCATTAACCATTAAGTGAAACTTAGCGCTTTTTGACAAGCGGTATTTATTAAAGAGCCTCATTAGTACATCAAAAAGTTTATGTATCGAATATTAATTATTATTATTTATTAGTAGATATAAAATCAGTTATTAATTTTTTTATTTATTATCCAAGTATTTTTAGATTTTATAATATTTTCTTAAATGATTTTTAAATAAAAGGGAAACAAATTAACATTTACCAAATGATAAATAATAACTGAAATTGCATTTCATTTCAATTTCGCTTAAAGGTGAATAATTTTCTTTTGATATTATTAATCAATTTATTATTTTTAATTATCTAATTTTATTATTGTTTAATTGTATAAAGAATATTAAAAAAAAACAACAGAATAAGCTCAACTGCTACCTTTATATTATTGTTTAAACTTAATTCATATTTAAAAATATGGAAAATTAAAATTTTAAAATGTTCACTTTGAAGATTTGTAAGCATTCTGAAATAAAAATATATTGTTTTCTAATAAAGCTTATTATAATAATTCATAGTTAAATTTTACGTAAAATGTGTAATTATATATATATTCATTCAGATAGAGAATAATTTTACAAAATAAATTATTTTACTTATTTCATCACCATTCTCAACAAAACTTGTGTCCAAATTCGTGGAATTGCAGTTTCGTCCAGAAATGATAAATATTGAAAGTACCATAAAGTCGGCACACTTTATGGTGAATCATATGCATCCTCCGTTCTTACACCACTTTGTTTCGATTCATTGATTTTTCTCTTTTATAGGTTCTACAGTGGGCATTAATTTTTTCCTTTACTTCGTTAATTGAAGCCTTTTCATCTATCTTTTTGTATATTTCCAATAATTTTTCATAAGCCAACTTTCTTTTTATTTTATTTGTGTAATCGACACTCATTATTTGCCACAAACAAGACTCATCTTTATAGACTTCAATAAATTCCTGCAATATTTGCTTCATGGATATTTTTAAAAAAACTTCGTGACGTTTTGTAAAACGTGAATCTAAGTTTATAAATAAGTTATAGAAATAAGTTTCAGTAAATGAGAAATTTCAAATATTAGTTTCCCCAAGTATCGTCAAGAAATAATTTGCAACCCTGCGAGACAGACACGCGACAAAGGGAAGCAATTGCTAACTTCCTGTGTTGGAAGAAAAATCAGACCTTGTTTGAATTTTCTTGAACCTGTCCAACTTCCCCACACACGGTACAACTTGTTCACGTCCAACAAATCTAGACATAGGAAAAATCCTATCGTGTGTGGCGGGCTTAAGTGTTTTTCATATGCAAAAGGTGTCTCAGAGTATATTCCATGCTAGTAAGCTCTTTCCGGTGGCAAAGCCATTTTAGTAAATGAAATATAATAAAAACGATGAGGACATCAATGTTAAGAGCATCTTGGCAGTTGCAGTTGTAGTCAAACAAGTGAGAATTAATCGATGAATCATCCCTCACAAGACAGAGGATGAAATTTCTAAGATTTAAGAATGTATTCGTAAAATTAGCAGGAACAGTTGCAATATAGAAAGGTTAAAGCGTTGTTGGTTCCACAGGCATCTGACATACGATCAGGAGAGTTATCGCATTATTGTATATATATGTTTGTGTAACTTCGAAATAAGAAAGCAATTGCATTCAAGTATTATTACGATGATGTTATCACTCTAACTCTGTAACCATGTAAATAAACTAGAGTGAAGATACTTTTTATTCGATTGCACATAAAAAGACTCATTCATCCATGAAAGCTCCTTGATTATGTGTTTCAAAAACTGGCGACTGTCCAGGCAGTCACGCTACCGGATATTTTTTTGTATGATAATCTCGTCTTTATATGACTTTCGATTGCAAAGTACTGCATTTGTACTGAAATACTCTGTAACATGTATTTCATTTCAGTCCTCTCTTGAGATTAATTTTTTTTTTTTTGCATTAAAGAATATTGAAATTTAGTAGCAATTTGCAGACCACAATGTGATCCAAGCTGATGTTTAGAACTGATTTCATAGTCGAAATCATAGTTTTTTCACCTAGAATATCCATCATTTGTAGACCATTGGGATACAAATTTTAATCTCCAAAACAAATAGTAAGAGCTATATTTTATTTTTGTTTACTAACTTACCACAACATTAATTTGTCTCACACTAATCATAGTACAGCTTTCATTTTGATAATTTTGACTGGAAGGGAAATCTTAAATTTACATTTCATCATATTAAATGTTTATGTTAAATCTTTGAACTCATGTCCTGAAAGTAAGGAGATAGGTTTCAATAGATGAACGGTATTTTGATGGACTTTATATGTGTTAAATTAACAATGCTTAATCAACTTCCGTTGTGTGTGTATGTGTGTGCGTCTTTGAAAACTGGGAAGTAAGATCCTTAATATTAAATTATATTAATATGGAGCATAATTATTTTGTCTTAATTCCAATGGAATAGAATCACACCTGATCATAGACTATTCGTTTCTATCTATGTGATAAATGTGTTAAATTTTATTTAAATAAATTAATTTTAATGCCAAAATTCCCTATTGAATATCGAAAGTTGAAAGTCATTATTATGTCACCATAAAGAAAATTCTTATTTTACGGTATAAGTACCTGTACTCTTTCTGTGATTCCAAACATTCTTAGAATTCTGCTAAATTTTTATAGTCATACTTAGGATCAAAGCTTTTTTATCTTTACTCATCTTTACTATAAATTCTTTTTTCCATTTCCTTTCTAGGGGACATTTTCATATGATCTCAGAGGAAACTAAATTTGTATTTGAAATTTCGATTACTAGAAATTCAATTATTGGCGAAGCAATTGAATTTTCTTTCCTTAAGTCTCAGAATTTACATTTCGAATTAATGTTTGTTTGCTTGCAAAATTCTTTTCTTTAGCTTAATTTTTTTCCAAACATGCTAGTGTCTTTTAAATTTGTAGTTGGGGGAAATCTTTATAAAATACTTTTAAAATCCAGACTGTATTAGTTTATAAAGATGGCTTTGTTATGTTTTTTATATCATGCGTAAAAGATATAAATAATGTTTTCCATCTACTTTTAAATTATTTAATTTGAAGTAAAGGAACAAATTATAAGGTAAACAATTTAGAATTACTTTTTGTGTGTATATATATATATATATATATATATATATATATATATATATATATATATATATATATATATATATATATATATATATATATATATATATATATATATATACAGGGTGATTATAAAAAAACTTTGCCAACATCTGCACTTCTAGCGTCCATTCTATTTAACCGATCAAGATGATACTTCAAATATAGTTCTTTTGAGATATGCGCTCGAGATTCTGTGAATGGCAACACAGTGGCCCTCGCGGTTACAGTTACAGTGACAGAAACTCGAAATTTTCGAATGGCAACGCCTACTTTTTACCATCGCAAAATGTTCAGCACATGCGAAAACCCTAAATAGCGTTGAAATGGTACCGATATGTCCGAAAACCGACGTGTTTTACACATACAAACAGTTCTTCAAGGCGCACGGAGGAATAATGCATACGACAGAGACAAGACACTGCTCAATGATGAGAACACATAGAGAAAAAAATCTTTATTAATTTCAAACATTTTCCACAAGAGTGCCATCACAGGCAATTACGCATTGCATGCGGGAGACGGTGGACAATGTCGCTGCACGCAACATGGCACGAGGGATGTTTCCAATCTCACGCCGTATAGAATCCTTTAAGTCCGACAATGTTTGAGGATTGCACAGATAAACTCTGGATTTGAGATAGCCCCAAAACCAGAAATCCATAGGCGTCAGATCTGGGGATCGCGCAGGCCACGGAAAAGGATAATAGCGTGAGATGATGCGATAACCAAAATGCTGATCCAGGAGCCTTTTAACTGACCTCGCTATATGTGGAGGTGCGCCATCTTGCATCCAAACAATGTCATTGAGTGCATTCAGCCGACGCAACTCCGGTAAGACATAATTTTTCAGCATGGCTGCATACCGAGGGCCCGTTACAGAGCATGTTGCAGGGCCAGTCGGGGTCGTTTCCTCAAAGAAGAACGGGCCCAGAACAAATGTAGCTGTAATGCCGCACTACGCAGTCACTTTGGCGTCAAATAATTGTACTGGCGCCACAGCATGAGGATTCGTCTCTCCCCAGTGCACACAATTCTTTGTGTTAATGCTGCCATTTAAGGTGAAATGCGCCTCGTCCGTCCATAGTATGCGAAGTGGCCAGTCGTTATCCGCATCATATCGTAACAAAAATGCATTTGCGAAGTCCAGACGTTGTTGTGGGTCACCCGGCTCCAACATCTGGACGCGCTGGAACCGATAGGGAAACATGTGAAGTACCGAGCGCAAGAGCTTGCGGACCGTTGAGTTCGGAATGTCCAACACGCGCGCTATGCCTCTTGCGGTTTCTGTGTGTCCTGCAGTCACTGTATGGTGCACTCCCATGACAACGTCCTCAGAAACAGTTGGCCGTCCGGAGCGCTGTTTGTCACAGGTGCAGCCTGTATCTTCGAATTTCCGCACTAAATCACGCAGAGTACATGGGCCGCGTCGTTGTCGATGATTGCGGCGATACACACGCAAGGCTTCCGCAGCGTTCATCCCATTTTGGTAATAGAGTTTGATCAATTCACCGCGAACTTTCCTAGGAAGACTCATATCGTCGGCATGTGCGAGTTCCCGAATGACGACATCGCATTTCCGCTTGGTATTTTATAGGTTTCCTACGCTGAATATCTGGCGACCGGCGTTCTGTGATTGGTTTCTTGAATCTGTCACATGCAAATTTATTGCGTGCGCCCAGATCGTGTTTTATTGGCCGGTTTTCAGAACTCTTTTTTGTGTTTGCAGAACAATTCCGTTTTTAGACATATCGGTACCATTCAACGCTATTTAGGGTTTTCGCATATGCTGAACATTTTGCGATGGTAAAAAATAGACGTTGCCATTCGAAAATTTCGAGTTTCTGTCACTATAACTGTAACCGTGAGGGCCACTGTGTTGCCATTCACAGAATCTCGAGCGCATATCTCAAAAGAACTATATTTGAAATATCATCTTGATCGGTTAAATAGAATGGACGCTAGAAGTGCAGATGTTGGCAAAGTTTTTTTATAATCACCCTGTATATATATATATATATACATATATATATATATATATATATATATATATATATGTATATATATATATATATATATATATATATATATATATATATATATACATATATATATATATATATATATATATATATATATATATATATATATATATATATATATATATATATATATATATTTTAAAATTCCTGGCTTCATAGTATTAAGTGAATATTTAATGGATAACAACATTTTTTAAATATATAAATAACATATTTTTCAAATAACAGACAAAAAATTAATGTTATTGCAGAAATTATTAACTTATTTCTAACTTTATAAACATTCATTTCTATATAACTCATTCTTCCAAAAATTAAATTTTTAAAAAATTTTAAATCCATGTCCTTTTAAATAATAAGCATTAATAAAAATGGAAATTAAATTTCTGAAAACTGCCAAATTTTTCAGAAATATGATGACATTTCTGTGCTCATTCCTATGCTTAATAGCATAAAGTATTTGATTTTGGCTAAAAAATTTAAAACCAGATGAGCATTATGCAAGTGATAGTGGAATTGCACTTTCTTATAAAATGAAAAATAAGATAACATAAATGAGAATATTTGTAACAATATAATAAAAAACTATAAGTTTCTATACATTTTTTTACAGAACTTTATAATTAATGTCACCAAAGATGCATATATAATTTAAAAAACCATATTACTTCTCTTTTTTTATGAAAATTACGAAATAAAATTATTACAATAAAATGACTTTCGTAAAAGCTTATAATATCTAATTGAAAATACAGCCTACCACCACCATAAAAAAGTTAGAACTCAAATTAATAGCGTAAACATATGCTACATTACTTCAAATTTATAAAAGTTATTTGATAACATCTAAAATTGTTTTCATATATGGATAGAACATGTGAATGAGTTTTATCCTATTTTACGTTTTCCGGACAATTACTAGCTAGTTTATTGTTTTATCTTTTGCATCATATGGTTGATAAACACTATCAATTATAAATTCTTTATTAATTTACTTTGATTATCAGAACAATATTCACAATAAACTTGTACATACTATAAATAGGCTTTACATAAAAAATATGATTGCGATAGTAATTAATTCCCATATTTTATTCATTTTTATTTACCAGGTGAATTCGATATTGTTTCACTAAAAATCAGACTTTAATCCATACCATAAATGCAGTAAGGGGAGTTTCAACAACCTGTATGAATCATTAAGGTATTTAATTTGAAGTTATGGAAGACACCAGTTAGTGCTTCAGTTATAATAAAATAAACCCCTAATATCTTTAGTAAGCATTTATAAAATATTTGCAAAAAGTATTAGTGATTTATACATATTGAAAATTCTTTTACTATTTATTGGCAATATTAAAATTAAAATTTTCGTTGAATAAGACTAACTTACCTGGGCAATAAGAAATGATATATATATATATATATATATATATATATATATATATATATATATATATATATATATATATATATATAGATCCTATATATAATAAGAAAGAATACTGAAGCAATTACATGTGAATAATATTTTCCCAAAATTCATGAGATTCTATTATCTTCCATATTAGATAAAGAATAAATTCAGTTCTTGTGATATCATATCATACTAATCTTGTGTAGTTTGTTAGATTAGACAATGGTATTTTTGCTGAACGAAGCTCTTTTATTCAGATCAATTATCTGGTAAATTTGAGCTATATTAAAGTTATGAGGTTTTTACATGAGAAAGAGTCTTTCTCTTCTCACTAAATTATAATGTAAGGAAAGGATCTAGGATAATTCAATGTACTTAAGACAAATGTTGGCACTCACAATTTCACGTAATTCATTTATTTATTCCATAGTTAAATGTATTAATATATCAAATTTAGATAAATCATACTTATTTGAAATTTTAACAGGAATTGTAATAAAATTAATAAATCAACATATTTTATCATCCACGATAAAATGCTTTTTTTAAATGTTATTTAAGGAACTTCCAGAAAGTGTTTATTTTTAATTATAAATCCATTTATTCAATTTAAATTAGATAAACTTATGGATAAGTTGATTACTTAAGAATATAAGTTCTGAAACTCATCTATTTTATATCAGCAAGTATATACATCCTATATGAAGAGGTAAAGCTTAACATCACGTGATAAATCCATATTGCGGAATCTGGTGATGAATTCCTTCCATTGAATCGATTATCAATAATGTAACTATGATTACAATTCACTCTAGACTATATTTATAATAAATCTAGAAAATTTAATATAATTTCTCCCTTCCTCTACCTATTATTACTTTATTATTACAGTGCTGTATCTTTCTTTTACAGTGTCTGCGATCTACAAAAACTACAGGCCTAAAATGATTACTTATCTGTTTTTTATGCATGTACTTACTTTGGTGGTCTTCGTGCCTCTGGGACAATTACTGATAGAAATATACAGAACACAACAGAATCGAAAGAAGGAGCTGCAAAAGACTAATGCCCCGCCAAAAATAGTCATTTCTAGGAAAGAACTCATGGGAGCTTTCCAGGTACTGTTGAAAGCTATTCCAGCTGTCATAGCAACCGGTATGGGGATAATTTTCAACTATATTTTTGAGCCTCACATGAATAAAGTGCTGCATCAGCCTCTTACAGTAAGAAATTATTTCAATACTATAAAATTACAAATTATCTTAGATATTTTGTAGGAAAATTTGTGATAAAATAATTATTGAAATCCATAAAAGCAAATTAGAAATTTATTAATAAGAGTAACTAAGAATTTTGTAATTTATAAATTTACATTCATTCCTGTCTTTGGAATTGATTTGGATTTTATATTTCATATTTGTCTCAGTATTGGAGTGGTTTGTTTTTCTAAAATATCTATTAAAAGAAACCGAATCTGAATTTTTTTCTTTCTAAAGACTGGTTTTGAATTTACATTTTGTGAGTTTATGCGATCCCTAAAATATTGTAATAAATCTAAAAAAGTAAACTTTTATCATGAAGGAATTAGTCTACATATGTAAAAATGAAAATTTATAATAAAACACTTTGAGAGATTTGCTCTTTTGGATAGAGAACAATATAATATGATATATCAGATGAAATCAGAGTTATTTCACAGAAATTAAAATTTTAATTTCTACGAAGTCAACTGCATATAAGTTGTTTCAATGGAGTTCACGAGAGTAGCACTATGATTTTTAAAGTAAAATATTTCTCCTGTTTTAGTGGCAGCTACTGTTGAACAAAATTGATTGGTTGATTGGAGATTGGTGTAACACAGCTGTAATTGGTAATTGTAAAACAATTGGTGTAATAAGTGTCGCTTAAGTGGTTAGGGATTTTCTGAGTTTCCCCACCAATACAGCACAATAATTCGACTATCTATTCTATGAAATAATTTACCAGAAACCAAAATCTTAATGGACATTAATGCAGTAAGTTTAATACGACATAGTGGATAGCTTAGCAGCCGAAAGCTGTTTTAAGACAGTTAAGCATCCGTATATCTGTCTCTTTCCAGGAAGGTTTTTTAATAATTAGCAGATTATGTTCACATGTCATAAGTAAGAAAACCAGGAAAATTCCTAAACATTCACCATGATAGACGTGCTAGCAAAAAATAAAAATATAGTACCCATCTTCTGTATTTTAAAAGTACCTTCAAAATGAGACATTCTATCACTAGACTACCATGAATGCAAACCATAATAGAATTATTAAGAAATGTGCCATTGTTTTGCCCGGAAGGTTTCTGTTGTTTTGTTCTCTTTGCCAAGACGATTAATTCGATCAAAACCAACAGTTTATGATGAACTCCGAATCAATTTTAAGCATTCATAGATCCAATTCAATACCTAACGTGATGGAAATTTCATGCCATTCCAGCTCATTTAGCAACTTCCTTTTTTAAAAGTGTTACAAAATATAAGGTAATTTTCTATAGTTAAGGTCTTATGTAGTATGAAGTTGGATGTCGCAAACAGCTTAATAACATAAAGGAAGTAGACCAATCTCAGCAAATTAAAGTATAATTTGTGAACTTTGATCATCTGATGTAATCAACAATCAGCTGATATCACCTTCATCAACTCTTTTATTTACAGAAAGTTGTTAAATCTAATGAATACTTCTGCCAAATTCGCCCTGCACTTTTAAATGGATTTAAATCTCAACTGAGCTTTTTCAGTGGTGGCAACTTTTGATTAAATAAATTGGAACTGTGATTTATCTTAAATAAGTTTCGCAAACTGATTTAAATACTTTAGCGCCATCTTGTGTTCGGCTATATTGTTTTCAGTGTTTGTTGAAATATTAGAAGCCGATCAAAATAAATATAAGAAAAGCGAAATTTGAAAAATGAAGCAGAATTATTCATAAAAGTATTAGCTAATCCTAAAAAATTGTGTTAGGAATAAGAATAAATAGATGCATCTACGACAATCTTTGATTTCGTATTCATCATTTGAAATATCATAATCTCAATAAACGTCATTTTGGCCTGTAAATGTTTAAAAAACATACTCAACTATAAAAAAATTCAAAAATATCAGGAAAAATATGCTTTAGAATACCCCTTGAAAAAAAAGTGGGGATTTTATTTTTTATTTATTTATTTTGCAAAATTTCTTTTCGTGCATGTTTGAAGTAACAAGATGATGCTGAAAACACGATAGACTAATCAGTAATAAACTAATATTGCTAACAGTATGACACCAAATTGGCAAAAAACTGAGGAGCACCCTAAAGAATAGGCCGCCCCAAATATCATTTATAATACCAATGAACAATAAATAAGTTTATGAACAAAAATCACAATATTTCTTAAATCAGTTTCAAGTGTAAGGCATTGTGAGCGTTTTCAGCGTAGTATTTAAATTAAATCAGACTTACTTAAATTGATTTAAAAGGTACTGAGCGAACTGGATGTTTCAATGATTCTAAAGTATTAAATCTGTTTCCTTTTGTACATGGAAGTACGTTTCAATTCCAGATTACTGTAGGCTCTTTTTAATTTTGACTGTTTTGAAAATCTAATTGATAGGAAATATACTCACTCACAACTTTTTAAAATAAATAAGGAATGGGAAAAACTATTTGTTTCGAAGTCATTTTATTATTTTTATTTTAATATAAGCACACACTCTGAATGAAAATATTTTCTTATTTGTAGGTAGTTGCACAAACTGTACCAGGCATGGTGCTCAGCATTCTAGGATTCAGTTTTGTATGTAAAGAAAGATATCTTCTAACATCTGCGGTTGTTTTGGCCAGTTTGCTGCTGGTTGTTAAAATGTAAGTAATGCATAAGAAAATTTTACTTTCAAATATGTATCATGATGACATGGTGAAAAAATTACATTGACTCTCTATATGGTGCTCTATACGGTGAAAAAATTACATTGACTCTTAGAAGCGGTCAGTTTAAAATTAATAATTTTAAGCAATTTTACATCAAACAAGATTAAAACAACTCATATCAGTTGAAATTTTTGCAGTTTTTTTTCAATTTTGTAATTTAATTATTAACTGAACATTCCTAAATAATGATTTAAATCTTTTTAACAGGGCAATGTAAGAAAATAAATATGCACAATAAAGGAAATTTCAAATGAATGTTTATTTAAAATAAAATAGCAGTAATTTGATTTAATTGTTAAAAAATATAAATCTATTAAGTTTTTAATAGAAAACCTGTATAAATATATTTACATTTTACCCCTTATTAAGGGACTTCCTGGTGATTTAATTTTGTTGATGCCTTGGGGTTCTAAAAATTATTAAGATATTAATTAGGTCTAAAAAAGTAAAACTTTTATGAAATGTTAAAGATTATAAAAATAAATCACTGAAAAAATTCTAAAAATAGAATGGAAATTTCCGTTTAGATGTTTCGCTTTTATTGGAACACTGATTTGATAACTATCGTAAAAATCCTATTTTAATTTAATATTTTCTAATAAATATTTAATAAAGACAAATATGTGAGAAAATGCATATAAAATTCAGAAATTTCTTTCTTTCACTATCGATTTTTAATAACATGCAGAATATAAATTCATAACTATATATGATAGTTGCATACTGAAAATTACTGCATATATATTGACTAATATATACCTAGTATATATTGGCATTATAATTATATATATATATATAACTATATATATATAGTCATATATATATATATATATATATATATATATATAAACTGCATATTTGCATATTCCTAAAATGAATTTATTTTGTTCTTTCAGGTTTTTGACTCCCATTATCCTGCATTCTATCACTAGGTTGTTAACGGGAAGAGCAGAATCCTCCAAAATTTTATCCGATTTCAGCCTCATGTATGGGATTGTATCGCCTGCAACAGCCATCTTCTTGTCCGGTCAGGAATACAGGAAACCACTAGCTGCTGTAAGTAAATTTTAAACCAATCCTTAAATTCTCATACGTAGTTTTTGTCACTTTTTACGTTTCTTTCGATTCAAAGCCTTAATTTACGCATAAATGATATTATGATTCAAGAAGTTCTGTCCATTGATCGATGACGATGTAGTTAAAACCATTGAGAGAAAGACCTATTCTGACAACATCGGAGACCGCAGAAAGCTTAACTCAGCTCCACAAACTGATTTAGATCATATTTGAAAGATAGGATTGGTGTAAAAATATTTAAAAAGGGTGCCACAAGAATTAAGTCAGAAGATTTTGATGATCGAATCATCACATGCCACTCTCTGCTTGTTCGGAACAAAATCGAACCCTTCTTGAACTGTATGATAACTGGGAATTACCTACGAAAGCATCTTATGGAAGAGGGAAAATTGTGCGGAAAGCCTAGACATTTTTACTCTAAAATAAATTTCATTCTGAATAAGAAAATGTTATGTATATGGAGGGACATTTGAGGAAGAATACATTATGAGCATTAAAAATTGGACGAAAAGCTCAACACAGAAAATTATTGTCAATAACAGAATTATTTAAAGGAATCAGTCCAAGAATAAGAGGCCAACAATGTTTTAAGAAAGAGCAATTGAAGAAGAAAGAGCCAAGAAAAGAGTGCATCAAAAAATTGCAAAACAAAGCTGGGAAATTCTGTGCCATACTCCATATATCCCGGGCTTATTACTCTCCAACTATCACTTGTTTTTGTCCTTAAAGAATTTTTTAAAGAGCAAAAAATTAAAAAATGAAGAAGATATCAATCAAACACTGCTTCAATTTTTTGCATGAAAAGATTTAACATTTTTCAAAAATAGAGTTTACAAATCGCATTCACGCTGGCATAAAGTCATAGATAATAACGCATAAATGCATAATTTAATAAAGTTTATTGACGTAACGAAAAATTTGTATTTCTATTTATTCCAAAAATGGACAAAATATTCCAATTTTAATATTTTAAATGAAAATAAACACTAAATATTATTAAAATTAATCGCTGATACTAAGATTCATTCCTCTACGTTGAGTTTTCAGCTCATTAATATTTAACGAAATCATAAATGTTATCTTCATGATAACCACAAAAAATATTTTTTATTTATGTAAAGTTTGCTCTTTTAAATTCAAAAAAATAACGTTTCTTTCTTGATGATAATAAGCTTGAACTTTTCAAAATTTTGGCTAAAAATATCTTTTTTAAGTATTATTTAGTTAATTAATTTCTGTTTTTGTTACAGATGAGTGCTGCTTTGATAATCACGAGTGTCCTCTCATTCCCAACTTCTTTCGTGGTGGCAAAATTTACTCTGGTGCCAAATGTTCCGCTCAACGAATATGTTCCCGAGCTTGAAACAGTCATGTTTTGGATAGCATGTATTAGTATCGTTTGTGACGTAAGTAAGGAGACCTTTCCTTCATATTTGGCCATTTAACGTTTGATTTTACAATCGTACAACGAGAATTTATATTTTATGTGTTTTTCACGTATTTCAGCTGGAAAAATAGATTTTATCCTTGTAGGTTACATTGGGTAAATATTTATATGCCAAATAAATCAGTTTTATTTATCTTATCATTAACTTGTTTATCCTAGTTTTAACTGTCATTTTCCAACAAATGAAAATAGACTGGGATATTAAAAAAATTAATTTTTGAATTTAAGAGTTTATTGAGTGATTACATTGATTTTTTCCTAATGCTCGGCTGCCCTTAGGCCTTTGTCCTATTCAGCTCTATAATGGGCAAAGTGATGGAATCTCATACAGTGGGGCACCCAGTGGGTATGCCATCTTCCAAAGAAAGTGAAGTGATAAAGAAAGACAAATACAAAGAGAGAAAGAGACATCCATGCCCGAACAAGGATTCGAACCCGGTACCTACTGCTTCGAAGTTAGAGGTGCTGATCTCTCCGCCATCGGTCGGATTATATTGATATAGATATATTAAATAAATACCACGATACTCTCTGTGACGGTCACGTATATGTTGTTGTTGTTGCTTATGACACTTGGACAAGCCAAGCTCGCTATGCCTTTGGCAGTGCGAATTAAGTCAATAGAGAGCGTCTTTCGTTTGGATCATAGCACCACGAAGGTGAAAGTACGACTTTGCTCTTTTTAAGGTGCCTCGTAATTTTGAACCACGGTCAGGTGACGAGGCCACACCTGAGCTGGCACCCTTCTCTCCACATCCACGCCACACCAGCGGAAGGACTTTGGACGTCACATATTAACGTGGACACGTCCCCAACCCACGGAATTCCAGCAATCCAATGAAGGAGAGCATACCGTGATCACCCTCCCAACCACTGCCCGCGGCAAATGATGCTTCAATTTGCTGAGCTTACGGGAAGCGGCACTGAGCCACAGTAGCTCTTTAACACTGCAACAACAACAACGTATATGTGAAATACTAGAATATTTTTGGAGCAAGTGATTTAAAATGACTTGTATATCAAATAAACAAAACACCTACGTTTTAAATACACTTTTTTCTGGTAACTTAAGGCAGATTAGTCATGGCATAGCATTGCTAGAGGCTTAATGAATCGTCTGCTAAGAAAATGAAGAACGGAAACATAAGTATTCTTCAATATACTGTCTACAACAATGAGCAATAATTTTATAAAAATGATTACAAACGATTACTGAAAATTTCTCGTTTTGCATTATTATCAGAATATATGAGATAATGCATCCATACCTACAAAGGAATAAGTACAATGCGGAATCTTCAGAGAAGGAAACGACCATTGTTAGAGAGTAAAGGAATTTGAATTCATTACAATATGCAGTATAACTTTCAATATATCTATTAACAATAATCATGTAAAAATAATGGAAACTGCATCATTTTTGTGCTCTGTAATATGTCAAAACTTTATCAATTTTCATTCCATATATTTCCATAGCAAAGGTCTAACAGATTACACAGAGTGCTATATACTCTATAATCTGTTAAAGCATTGGTATATGAAATGCAATGCTTTTATTGTGAGTTTTCCGTAGTTATGGTTCGAAAAAGAAGTATAAAGTGTCTCTAATTTTATTACCTTTTCTAATAATGTACTCAAGAATCTTTTTTCCTGAAAGGCAATTCATTTATGTGCCAATTTATTAATACTTAAGATACATTGAGATATTTACATGAATGACACAGTGCTCAGTTACAACTGTAAATGAGTATCTAAAGTACTATGCAGGATTTCTATATAATCTGGATAGTTCTTAATGTATATCAGTTCTAAATGACTATTTTATCTATTTGTGGTCAAAAACTCGATGAGATTTCATAGGACAATACATTTTTTCATTGCAATGCTTATTGTATCCCATTTACACAAGAGAATGCGTCAGATTTCATAGCTTCATTTCATTCTTGTCCTTTTGTTAGTTTTTATACGATGTTTAAAGTACAAAAACATCACATACTTTTTCCTCTTTAAATTCATGAATGTCAACATCATCAACATTAATGAATTTTCTCACAATCCAGTTACTTCATTTGCATTTATGGAGATCGTATTTCAGTATTAAATATAGCCTGAATTATACAAATAATTTTGAAATATTTTTTGTTATATTAATTAACTATTCTTAGCGAGATATTTAATAATCTGTTACAACAAATGCCTTATGAGGTTTTAAACTCATTTTACGTGAACACATTTTCCATTTTATTCGTTTTCTTTAGTTGTTTCGAAAGCTTTAC